>VXCM01000055.1:60357-295694 GCA_014773175.1 Lucifuga dentata | reverse complement strand
GGGGGGGGGGGGGGGTGACCTTGAAAGGGTCCAGAGGGAGAAGATAAGCTGAGTTAGAAGAGAAATGTCAGCCTGGGGAGATCAGGAGCCGAATTCCTTCTGACACATAATGTCAAAACATACACTACTACATTACTGTGATACATAATTCTGTATTGTTGTGTCTCTATTAAAAATCAACCGATAGTGGATTGTTTANTTTTTTTTTTTTTTTTATTTTGCTGTTGATATCTGAGAGTAAAAGAAATCTCACAGCAATATATCTGCTGATTTTTTTTAAACTTAAACACAAAGATTTTTGGCAATGATCCTTCGAATTTGCATATTAATGAGCTGTTACAAAGATACTGTGTGTACTGTGGCAGGATATTTTACAATTGAGCAATAAAATTCATCAAAGATAAGAGTAACAGTTGTTCATTCCACTGGAAATGAATGAATTTAAATAACATTTATAAATAAAACACAAATGAAAAATATATGCTAATGAAATACATGTAAATCAATACATGTCAAAAGAGTCAAATGTAAATTTAAAAATACAGCCATTGCAATGTTTGTGTGCTATGATTTTTGTTTGCGTATCTGCCAGAATTCCAGGCCCTGGTCTGTAAGTTATGTTTTTCATTTGGTGACCTCATCTGGAGAGATGAGTCTTTGTTCCTGCAGTATACTGTAGCTCCCATGATGCATTTGCTTGATGCTCTATTGACAGAATGTGGCAGCAAGGAGGCAGAGTACAGATCAGGTCTCATGTTTCCTGATTGCAAAATAACACAAGGACAGCAGACAGCTCTTGCAGACAGCTCCCACACACACACTCATACACATGCAGATAGACGAGACTGTGAGACTGACTCTAGTCCACATAAGCTCTCGTGTCACCTAGAGAATAAAATGAATGAGAATTGAAATGGCGGAGGCTTCTATCAGCTTTGCCTCCCTGTGATGGATGAGGCTGTGCGACTGTTTGTGCTTGTTGAGCTCATTTACTGGCAAACTCCTTTGTTACCAGAGAATGGAGAGTGGTTAAGAGAGGGAGGGCATGATGGAGAGGGGGAAGGGAGGGCTGGAGTATTGGAGGCAGAGTGCAGGAGAGGGAGGAGGGGGAAGAGATCGAAAGAATGTGGCAGATAGGGGCTAAGACACAGTGGGAAGCATCCTCTTTTTATATTTTGTGCTATGAATAGAACAGTAAGCGTGAGGTGATCCAGAGCTCTGTGAGCCAGCATTTTACATGACAGAGAGAGAGAGAGACAAACAAGGATGCACGTAAATTCGGCTGCCCTCAGACAAGATTTGGTTGTTACTGAGATGCACGACTGCGGTCATACAAAGAGAGAGCCACTTCCTCCAGCTGCGGATGGATATCTGAATGCCTTAGTGGCAGGTAACTTAAACGTGCGATGATTGCATATTAATTTGATCTTATGATGCCAGATGTTTATGAATGATTAACATATGCAGGTATGTTTCTGTTAATGTAGCTGAGCTGTGTGAGAATGTTTGACTTAGGGCAGATTAGCTCAGGTATGAGCAGCATGAAGGAAGTGATGCTCAAGCATGCTTACAATGAAAACTTGGAGAGAATATTCATTTTGATTAGATTTTTGCTGTGAAAATCTTTTCTTTCATTAGCCAGAATAGTTTTTGCTTCATCCAGGAAGGACTTTTGTATATCTGTAATTCATTTCTACTCATTACTTATTGTAATACATACTGTACTGCACATCATGTTTGGACTTTTGTGTCAAACAGATTCTAGCTAGCAGTTCCATCATGATTTATTCAAAGGCAATTTCAAATTCTACATTCTTTATTAGGTTGGTTTACTGTTTTACTGTTGAGCAGTGATGCCTAACTAGGTCGCCAAGTGTTGTATAACCATGTATCTGGATGAGCTGCTAACAGTTATAAATAACCAGAACTTCCCTCAGCTTCTGGGCCTTTGAAGTCTGTGCTATGTCTATCAATGTATTCCCAAACTTCTGTGAGGCTTTGATCTTCCCTATAGTGGGTCATGTAGAATACTGGTAAAGAGGACTGGAGAGGAAGAGGAAGAAATCTGTGCTAAATCTACACCACCTCCAGGTGCTGACATGTTAGCAGCTTATTTATTATACATTTCATACTGCAGGATTTATAGTGAGTTGAGAATTTGAAACACACCCATGCTTTTAGCAGTGCAGACATATTCTGCCTTTGTGAAATAAGACTTGTCATGTGTGCTAAAGAAGTCCATTTGTAGACCAGTCCCTTTATTATATTTTTACAATGTTAACATTACTCTCTGTTTTTATGTTGCTTGAGTTTTCAAGGTGTGTGAAAGTGGTGTATTAGTGGAAAAAAAGGGGTTGTACACGATGTTCTTCTTGTAGATTAGATCACATACAGAAAGTTTGCTGTATTATACTCATCCGTTATTGAGAATGTGGTCCCATCTATATGATTTTCTCTGTCTCTCTTTCTTCACTTTCTTTTCTGTGCAGTTGGCCTTTGTGGAAGGGCAGATTGAAGGACAGAAAGTTGGTCTGGACTCCAAAGAGCTGGTCTTTCTGGTCCAGATCACTTGCCAGGTACTGTTTCTTTAAATTAAGGTTTCATTGATTATAAATATGTGAACGTCCATGAAATGTTTTGAAAAGATACAACTTAAACAACCTGTATGCTATTTTAAAAATAGGTCAGTAACGCTTTCTTTACTCTGTTGTCAGGGTCGAAACTGGCTCGTAAAAAGGTCCTATGAAGACTTCCGGGTCCTGGACAAACACCTGCACTTGTGTATCTATGACCGCCGTTACTCTCAGTTCACTGAGCTGCCACGACTCGACACGTTAAACGACACTGTTGAGGTAATGGAGAACTGCATCACCTGCAATCTCCTACATAAATGGCATACCTGGGATTTATCTGCTAAACAAATCAACTTGTTGCAATACATGTTGTGTATTGCAGCATATTGTGTCATGTATTGTGCTGATTTGTCAGACTTTAAATTTTGATAATCCTGTCTCACTTCAGTCAATAACCAAGATGTTGGCAACCTACCTGTCTCGCTTCTCAGTCATTGCTGACAACAAGATCAACTGTGGTCCAGTACTAACATGGATGGAGGTAGGTAGTAGGTACTTATTATTTGATTGCTCACACTCAACTAACTAAGGAGTTTACCCAACATTATTATTTAGTTAAAGGAACAAGAAAATGTATTTGTTTGCACTTTGTCAGATAAGAAAATCGGCATCAATGTAATGTAAGAACATGATTAGCTTAGCCCAAATACTAGAAGATCCTTTGGCTTTGAAAACCACAATTATTTAATATGTTAAACAACCAAGAAATAACATGTATGTGCTAAGCTAGGCGAACATTTCCAAGAAGCTTTTCCTCAAAGTTTTGTAAGAAAATCTTTTATTTGTCAGATTGATAACAAGGGGAACCATCTGCTGGTGTCTGAGGAAGCCTCAATCAATGTCCCTGCCATCGCCGCTGCTCATGTCACCAAGCGTTACACAGCCCAGGCCACAGATGAGTTGACCTTTGAGGTAAACGCTGCAATATTATGGATATGAGGAACAGTCTTACTTGCTGTTTCATTCATTTTGACTTTGGTTGCCTGCATTTTCATTTCTGAGCAGGAAATTGTTTCTCTAGATACTTTTCTAATTCCATCATAATGTGTTTGATGTGCTCAGTCACAAATATACAACTGTCTGCATGAGCACGTTATTCTCATCACCACACTCTTTGTGATCCAGGTCGGCGACATTGTGTCAGTCATAGACATGCCTCCTAAAGAAGACACTGGCTGGTGGAGAGGGAAACATGGATTTCAGGTAAAAACATCTGTGGTGCTGCTTTCACATTGTGGCCGGGATGGTATCCTGCAGTTAAATAAGCACCGATCAACAACTTCCAATTGAGTTTTCTAGGGCTGCAACTAAATGGATTACTTTTTCAAATAATCATTTGATGATGTTGATTGATTTTCTGGCATTTGACTTTTAGCAATAAATCGACAAAAGTAACATTTTATAAGTCTGTTGAGAAAAAAAAAGGTATACATTTTGGACATTTTTTTAAATTTCATTTCCCTGTTTCACTTCCTATTTTTCATGTTGAGATTGTGTTAGTGCTCATCGATTGAACCCCTTGTTTTTGAAATCACCATAGCAACAAGATGGTGGTTTGTCATAGCGGTTGACCGATACCCCTGGATGCTTGACCTAAAAGCAGGACTGTGCCATCATGCTTGACCTACTTCTGCACCTTCATCCTATAACAGTCTGCCACAGCACTCGACATCCCAGTGGGGCTTTGATCTCACAACTTACAAGTGCATCACAGTCTCTCTCTCCTTTGATTCGGTTCTCTTCACAGGTTGGTTTCTTCCCCTGCGACTGTGTTGAGCTGATAAATGATAAGATTCCCCCCAGTGTTCAAAGCTCAGTGCCAAAGCCAGGTACTCTTCTCTTTCTTCTGCATGTGTTCTGTTGTTGATGATTTCTTTAAGACTTGCTCACGGCAGAGGGATTGATTTAAAGTGGCTGTCATGTGTGTGTGTGTCTCTGCCATCTTAATCAGTGTGTAAGAAGCACGGGAAGCTGGTTACTTTCCTGAGGTCTTTTATGAAGTCCCGCCCCCCGCCGCAGAAGCTACGACAGCGTGGCATACTCAAAGAGAGAGTGTTTGGCTGTGATCTGGGGGAATATCTCCACAACTCAGGACATGAGGGTAAAAGATGCTACAATTGTCCTGTTTTTCTTTCATCTTTTCTTTTGTATACTGTTCATCTGTTGAGAGTTCATACTGAAATGCATTCAAATTGTAAATGTGCCAAGAAGGGATTACCTAGAGAATCTGCTGCCTGTGTTTGTGCTACATTGCTGTGGTGCTTTTAATGTTTGACAGTGAGGTGTGCTTCTACATTGATCTACGTAAATTTGATCAAATTTGTTAGTTTTTTTTTAAACACAATAATATATACAATAGAGAGATGATTTTCTCCCATCTCTGTTCAGTCTCATCTGTGCCACTATATTGCAGATTATTTGATAAATTAAAATATGAACCATTCAGGTACCATTCTGAAATATGGTGATATTTAATTCTCTGACCTAATTTGGGTAGACTTTAAATAAAAGTTTGTACAGGTTTCATATGCATAGTGGAGATTATATTACTTAAACAAAATCATACATGTGTCATGTGTGGCTCAGAACCATCAATCAACCAGCACAATCATATTGTCATCTAAGACCGCAGATTGTTAGTATATTTCTACATAATATTCTTTGTCATCTTAACAAGCATTAAAATGACAAAGAACAATGACCTGGGCTGACTTGTTATTTGCAATATTCACAACAAGTACACATCTTAACTAAACTAGTTTTCAGATGTTTTTTGGAAAGCTCATGATGCAACCACAGCTCATGTCAGTCTGCTGTCCTGTAGTCCCACAGGTTGTTAAGAGCTGTGCAGAATTCATAGAGAGACTCGGAGTTGTGGATGGAATCTACAGACTATCTGGGATCTCTTCCAATATCCAGAAATTGAGGTTTGTGTCTGTTTTTCAATATGCTGCTTCTTCAGTAACCACAAATAACTTTTGCAGAAGTTTTTTTTAGGTATGGGCTCTGTCTCTGTGTTTACATGGCCAGTGATATGTTTGGTTACTCTCTACATTGTTGTGAGTAGTATTCTTCTTTTTGAAATTGAGTATTTCTGCAGTTGGTATTGCCTTTTATAAGGGCTTAATGAATTTAGATGGTGCACTGTCTGAAAATATACAGTGCCTGTACAATAACTTTATGAAATTTTTGAAAAGCATGTTCCTGAAGTGCTTCTAAAAAAAAATAGAAAGCTGTGATCATCTTCTCATCTATTTGTCACTTTGTAAGAGTACTTATTGTTACCAACTCAAACAGGGAAGCAGCAAACAGGGAAGGCCATAATCTGATTTGGTGTTAACAGCCAATCAGATTGACTTTTCTCACCTGACAAACTTCATGACAATGACATCAGTTTCCATCTTTGATCAATGTTCTTACGGCGTGAAGACTCAGCAACAGTATCACAGAAACTTATTTTTAAGAAGATTTTGTATTTTTTGGAAGAGAAATAATCAGGATGATGAAGAAATGGAAATCACCCCAATATTTATTTGATACAAATCCACAGGAAAGATGTAAAGCATTACTTTCTCAGAAAAGAAGATATCAGAATTGGACAGATAAATTATGAATTCATCAAGTTAGTAAAGAGTAGTTTATGTTCTTGAAATGTTTACACTGTCTACTATTAGATCTTATCTCTCTCTGCATAGGCACGAGTTTGACTCAGAGCAAATCCCAGACCTGAGCAGAGACGTCTTCAGGCAGGATATTCATTCAGTGGGTTCCCTCTGCAAACTGTACTTCAGAGAGCTGCCCAATCCCCTGCTCACCTACCAACTCTATGACAGATTCTCTGTAAGGAAAAGAACATTGTGGATTAGAGTGGGAATGGGGATGGGAATGGGAGTAGGGGTCACAGACTGTACGGAAAGAAAAAAGCTGCAGAGGACACATTTCTAGCTATCTAGGGATGAAGTAATTGAAGAAACAATTTGGGGTTTTCTGCTCATTTCAAAGTGCTGCTAAAATGTGGGTCATTGCATTACACTGAGCTCTCTAGAAACAACGATTAGATATGCATGCTAAAACAGAATAGAGGATTAGACAAGCCAACATACCAGCCAGTCTCTGAAAATAAAAGGAAAAAGAGAGTGGGAATGTTGCAAAGAAGCAGCTCCCTCAGCTCTGATTGTCAGTTTCTCAGTGTTGATTGTGCTTTGTTCTCTGTTTTCACAGGAGGCCGTGTCTGCAGCCACAGACGAGGAGAGGCTGGTAAAAATCCATAATGTCATCCAGCAGCTCCCTCCTCCACATTACAGGTCAGACTGTAAGCTCACAGTGCGCCCTGATGGTATAAATTACATTTTGTTTGACTTAAGAAAATCATGCATCACTTAAAGGAGCATAAGGGTGATTTTGATTTTTTGTTTGAGCTCAAAAAATACAACCTGCATACAGGTCACATCACTGCCAATCATTTTTCAAAACATACGACCGGAGCAGTACCTTTTAGATTTGTTTTTCCTACCTTCCAGACAGCCCTGTGTTTCAATTCATTCCATTACGCTATAAAAATCAACTCACAGAGACTTAAAACGTGCTTAAGAGAGATAATCTATTATCGCAAACCAAATGTTGTTCTTACTTTTATTGAAGTTACTTAATTTAACCGATCCAACACAGAGAAAATGTATGTCTCCATCAGGGAATATAGTCCCAGGAGAAGACAACTTTTACAGAGAAATTAAAAACGACTGTGCCTTCTACACTTGGATGTACGTGTTAGCAGGCAAAACGTTGAATTTTAAGGTGGGTGTCACCTTAACATTTGATTTTGAAAGATTAGGGAATTTGGCGAAATAAAACGACAACTAAAATATGGTTTTATGTTTTAGAAAATGGTTCAGAGCTCCTGTGATGCCAGTTTGGTTTGTGCCATCAAAAACTTGTACATGAAACACACTCTTAAATAATTCTTAGTGTCATTCTGATGAACACCTGAGTACAGCACAGCCTGTATAGCAGGTACAATTGATCATGTTGAAAATTCCTGCACTGCATAAATTTTTTCAATGAGAAATTAATCCTGTATCTTATTGAACTCATACATAACATCTCCATCTGCTGGTAATAAATAGGATAACAGTGATAAACAACCTATACCCCCTGTGATTTCTCATCTCCCCTATTTATTAAGTAAAAACAAATATTTTGAAATTGACAGATGAAAGCTGTAGTTATAT
Source organism: Lucifuga dentata (assembly GCA_014773175.1). Classification (NCBI taxonomy): domain Eukaryota; kingdom Metazoa; phylum Chordata; class Actinopteri; order Ophidiiformes; family Bythitidae; genus Lucifuga; species Lucifuga dentata. The sequence continues at coordinate 287,833 of VXCM01000055.1, read as the reverse complement.
ATTTCTTTTCTTTACTCACAGGACTCTGGAGTTCCTAATGAGGCATCTCTCCCGTCTGGCCACTTTCAGCAATGTCACTAACATGCACACTAAAAATCTGGCTATTGTCTGGGCACCTAATCTCCTCAGGTGACTCTTCAACTATCATCACTGTCACCATCCTTACATGGCTGAATGAAAACTGTCAAATTAATGCTGTAGCAACATTACTGTTTCATTCTAGTCTTTCTATGACAGTGAACTGGGGCATGCCTCAGTGATCCAGAGCAGTGAAACAGGTTGTGCTGTAACTGTGTTTCAGGTCCAGGCAGATAGAGTCAGCCTGTTTTAGTGGCACAGCAGCATTCATGGAGGTCCGTATCCAGTCAGTGGTGGTGGAGTTCATTCTCAACAACACTGAGGCTCTCTTTAGCCCGAAACTCAATGCCATCATACGGGAAAGCACTGGTAGGTCTCCCCACTTCTCTCCACAGTGGAAACCAAGAAAATAAGAAAAAGATGCCCTATCTGTTCATATCTATAACTCTTAACACCTTGCATTTAGGTAACAATGCCTTATCCAGACCCAAGTCACTGCTGGTCTGTTCCCCATCCACAAAGTTACTGTCTTTGGAGGAGGCCCAGGCTCGTACTCAGGCACAGCTGGGCTCCCCAGCCACGCCCCCCTCCCTCACCCAAAATGACTACATCGAGGTCGGTGAGGGACCAGGAGCTCTACTTGGCAAGTTCCACACAGTCATCGACTTCCCCACAGAGAGGTAGTTTTACAGACCACCAGAGCAATCCTTTGTTGTTTCTTATGTAATTGAACATGAAGCAATACCAAGCATGTTGTTTTCCACTTTACGCGTGTGTTGTCTATTTCTGCCAGTGTAAGCGAGGTAACTCGTACTGCGAGTGGTACAGATGATTTGTTTCCATGTTGTGGCAGCAAGCGGGCTCCTACTAAGGCTAAAAAGTCTCCTGTGGGGACCTGGCTCTCCTTTTTCCATCTGGGCAAGTCCAACTCCGTGTCTAAACGTAAGCTGAAACGACACCCCAGCGAGCCAAATGAGATAAAGAGCATTGCACTGCCAGGTCAGAACACTGCTGCTAAAGAGCGAAAGCTTCTGTAGCCTTACGTTTTAATGAACATTGAAGTTGTTAATTTCCTGTGCTAACTTTGACAGTTCAAAGTGTGCTTTTAAAGATAGCAAGAGATTTGTTTTATTATGAAAACTTAATTGCTCTGAAACATTTGCAGGTGGAAGAGGTGATAACGGTACTTTGCGCTCTACCAAAAGTGAGGAATCTCTTACCTCTTTGCACAATGTGGAAGGTAATTATCAATTACATTTTGCATAGGCTTGTTTCAATACATCTAGTGTACTATATATGTAGATGTATGATGAAGACTTGCATTCTTTGCTGATGACTCCCAGTGGTTAATATTACATTTTTTAATTTATTTTCTTGACATTTGAAAGCTCATTTTAATATGCATGTGTTCTCATCCATCCCAGGGGAGCCTCCAAATTATCGGCCCCTTAGACCTCGTTCTATAAGTGAGGCCATGTCTGCCATCAGTGGGGATGAACTACACGTCACCAGAAATACAGATGACCACAGAAACCACGCACTAAATGAAATCCACGATGGTGCCGATCACGTCCGTACCACCGCATGTGTTTCACCACATCTGGAGGATGATATTGACCTTTGCCGACCAACAGCAGGCATTTCTACTTTAGACTTTGATCCAATGTCATTTCAGTGCAGCCTACCTACAGCAATACCTGGACCACAGCAAAACAGAGGTGGCAGTAAGTGGAGGAAGAGTGCAGGGGGTTCCAGTGAATCAGAGCCCATCTCCTCTCCCAAAAAAAACATCAACTATTCTCTGTCTCCAGATGTTAGCCCAGTTCTCGGTAAAGGTGGGCAGAAGGCTATCAAGCCACTCTCGCCGAAACTCAGGAAGAAGTCGTTTAAGAGCCATGTTATGGCTGAAGCAGATGGTAAGACTGCCTCCACACCGTATGGTATTTTTGAGAGCCACGGGGCAGCATCGGCGTCTCCTCCGCCTCTACCCTCCTTTTCTCCACCAATGGAGAAGTGTGAAGCTCCAGTTGCAGGTGGAAAGGAGCTCAGAGCATCGTACCAACACTGCAGCCCTCTCAGCACAGTAAGCCAGCCATCAGGCCTTACAGACCTCAGCCAATCTGCACAGAACCTGCCCGATCCAGGTCAGTATCACTACTCTTTAACATAATACACACCATTGCCTGAATATGTCCAGTATGTACAGTATAGTAGTTATATAACCAATGTTAAATAACAATAATGCATTCTTTAGTTTCTTATGAAAGCTTTTGTGTGTTGTCCCATCATGTCTTACCATAGCTTTGTTTGTCCTGTCATACTGTAGCGTTGTTTGTCTTATCCCTCCCCAGGAACACATAGACTTATGAGTACAGTGTCTGTTCTCCCTCCTCACCCTCCCATGATGAGTGCTGCACGCAAGTTGGCTTTGGCTTTGGCTGAATCTGCCCAGAAGGCCAGCAGTGACTCCCAGAGGAGAAACACCCAAACCAGTGGCCCCTCACATCCTCTCCAGAGACAGGAAACTGCTCATATCCAGGACAGACTCCCCAGACCCAATGTTCTTGACCTTAATCTGTATTATGGCCCTCATGTTTCCTCTATTTCCAAGTGGCCGCCGCCGATTCACACCAATATTGACAGCCATTGCTGCCCTCATCCTGTTCATTTTCTGCCTGCACACCTCTGCTCAGAGCAGTTGCAGGTCACTGATGGACAGGAAAGTACATGCAATTTCACACCGAATGTCAGCCCACTTGGGTCAGGAAGCTTGGATGAAGGTAATGCAGAGATGAAGGAGCGCAGAGAGGAGAAAGAGCAACCGCTTAGAGATGTGAGGCATGATGATCCCCAGGCAGAGCCAACCTATCAGAGTGTCGGTGTTTCAACTCCGACTGAGCCAGTCTGCCCCGCTCAGAGCCCATCAGTTTGTCCTTTATATGCCAACACGGACTCTATCAATGTCTTTAACTTTCGTGCTGTTTTGGCTGAGACCGCCATGCCTGCGTCTGTTGAGGAGGTCATTCCACATCCACTGCAGCCATCAGCAACCCATCACTACAGTCCCGAGGAAAAACGACCTCTGGGCTTTGTTGAGGATGTCTACAGTAATCATCATCATAGGCCTGTTCGAGCAGGACGAATGCCTGCACCTCACTGCCCTCGGCCCAATTCTCAGCCCCTTCATGTTTCGGGGCCAAAACCCATTTACAGGCATTCCTCTGAAAGTCGCTACAGCACTTTAGGCTTTAAGCAACCTTTGTCACCTCAGTACAGACATTACCCTACAGATGAGCACCTTATCAGTGGCTGCCACAGGCAGCAAGGCCAATGGCAGAGGTCAGATGATAGAATCATTGGGCACCCAGCCATCCGGAGGGCTCGCTCCTTCCATGCTCCTCAGATAAGTCATTATGAGCTGGCAGAGACAGAAGTCATGCCCCCTGACACCATGTTTTATGTGGAGCCATCAAGCCACGAAGCACCTTATCAGCGGCTGGTTCAGACAGGCCTCCAACCTCTACAGCCGCACTTTGAGCAAACGCGTGCTGACTGCCGTTACAACCCTTATTCAGACATGAGCCCAGTAGATGGCTCTCACTATTATGTGGAGCCCTGCCAGCCAAGTGGCATCCGGCACAGTCAGTCTTATACTTTGCGTTCCACGAGAGATAGTAGTCAGTCAGATTACTACAACTATTCTCCGCGCCATCGCCCCTCTGTGAACAGGGAGCTTTACATAGAGAGCAGGGACACAGTTGTTTATGAGGCTAGAGATGCAGAGGTTTTTGAAAGAGTTGCCTACCAACCAGTCAAGCAAGAGAATAAATGTAGGCATAAAAATACAGTACGTCCCTTTGACAGTCCCCTCTCGCCAACTGGGTCTAGAAGTAGAGAGATAATGCACACAAGGAGCAAGTCAGACCCAGGAAATGGCTGCCTCCTCTCCGCTGACAAGACGTATAGCCAAAACAATGTAGTAGCTACGTCTCCAACTTCCCCAAAGACCCAACATGCACACCATGAGGCCTCCAGGCACTGGTCTAGTGCAGAGCCAGGCCCAAGTAGGCAGGAGAGTATGTCCAGGAAGATTCAGATCAAAGAAAGCTCCTTGCAGACACACCAATCTCAGCAGCAGCCGCTGTTCTGTAAAGTTCCCTCACTTCCAGAAAGTGGTTGCCCTAATGTCAAGAACGTTGAGCTCAATGACAGAAGCCATACACAAGGTCATGAGCAGGACAGATTAATTATAACCAATCCTGTCAACAGCTACTCTGGTATTTTGAAACCTGGCATCCTCAGGAGACCAGGAAGGTCACAGAGTACCAGAGAAAACCGTCACTTCTATCATTACCACACTAAATCTCCTTTGGATCCAGAGCATCTGGGATCCTTTTCCACTCAGCCCAACAGAAGGACTCAGAGCACTAAAATCAGGCCCACACACTATGACCACATGGAGGGGTATTATGCAGCTCCCAGATCTAAACCCACAAGATCCGGTAAAGCCATGGCTGGATATTTGCCTGGCCAGGGCTGTATGTCTCCCCACAGACACAGACTGCCGTCCAAGGCTGTGGGTCACGAGGCTTTTCATCATGTTGGGTTGAGATCAGAGGCTGGGGTCTACGAGTGATTCTGACCACTGGTTTTATCTAATTCCATATTGGGGCCAAAGGAGAACAGCACTTTATCCTCTGCCAGACCAACAGACTGTTGTGTTGAAAGTATATGTTTGTTTTAATCTTCAGGAGGCTGCTAAAAGTGTGACGTGGGGCTGCTGTATTTGGTACTCATGCTGTTGACATTGCTTGTATTGGTACATACTGTTTATTGCAATGGGTTGTGTGAGCTCTCAAAGATAAGAAATGAATCTTATGCAGATATTGTATTAAGTGGTGGCTTATATATTTTATTTTTTTGTCTAAACAATGAAAATGAAATAAGGCAAAGTAACAACTGGTTTTATCATGATGATTTTAAAATACAAATAGGAATGTGTATAAAATAACAATTACATTTTAGATGTATTATATTTGTATAAACACATAACATGTGGCCAATGTACTGTACATTTTTCTATATTATATTCTGCTCAGACTTCAAGCACTTTGGGGATTACTGTTCATGACACACACATTGTCTTACTTGATGTGTACATGATGCTTGCTCTTAAAAAGTAAATTAGCACTTTTGCATATAAATGGGAGATAATCTTGTGGTTTCCAATGTTTCAGTTTTTATTCTTTACCACACAGGAGACATTTGAATAATGCAATCATTCCATAAGTGCTATGTTAAGGTCAATACTACAAAGGCAAAATATGCTAGATACAAATCAGCTTATTTGTTAGGAAAGTGTATTTTGTATATCATTGTGATTTGTGAGAAAGTTATTATTTTTTTCTTTTCTCTTTTAGGGAAATTTTAACAACGTGGTGTTTTACATATGATGATGTTTTATTCATTAAATTTGCTATTTCAAATCCAATCTTGTAGATGAAGCTATTCTGTTAAGACATGTTAAATGTATTATTTTAGTGAGTTTTAAACAAAAATAAAGACATGTTATGACATCATAGTTTGATGAACTTTGCATCATAGATCCATTTTAGAGGAGAGAAAGTACATACTACTTTCTCTCCTGTGTGTGTGTACTGTACATTATGGCTTATATGTGGTGTCACTGTAGTACCTAGTCACCAGTAGATGGCACTGTAGTACCACACCAAAATGACATCTTTTCCTATTTCTAAGGAAAACAGACTGATTTGTGTCTCAGGTGTCGTGCCTGTTCAGAAGCACTTTTTTCTAGTGTTTTGGCTGCTTTTGAATTTTGATTTTGAGCTTTATAAGAGCCACCTGGATTTGCTGTAACAAAGTGCAAAGAACATTTTTTGATTCAGTTTCATAGACTCATCTAATTGATTGTAATTATGATTTCTGGCACAGATAATCATTCTTACATGGTTGAAAATAAGTAGCAACCTATTCCTCATATTCCATAAGTATGTTGTTCTAGGATTTCTGTTCAAGGATGATTCAAATTGAGTTGAGTGGTTGGAGGATAATCAGGAAGGATCATTCAAGGTTGTCCAGTGTGCCTTGGGTATTGCTGCTTTGTTGAAATTATTAAAGTAGCCCCTCTGATCAAAACAGCCTCCCATTCACAGCTGAGTGAAAGGATTGGTCTGTGGCAAAAACCATTAAGAGAGCCTGTGGACTCAAAGCAATGTCTCCTGGCAGCTCTGCATTGCTCCTGGACCAGTGAGCCATTGTTTATTCATCGCCACATTGGCATTCAAAGTGCATCCTCACTGTTCTCTCTCATAACCAACAAGTTGCAATTTTTATGCATGTGAAGGTTGAAGGCAAATTATTTATGGGAGACTGGACCTGAGGAAAGAGAACAGCCTCTAGCAAAATGGTTTACGTTGAGAGCAATCCTTTTCTATAGGCCATTGAATTCGCTGGATCACAGCAAGATATGCATGTATTATTCAGTGTTTCAGAGACCGAATTGTTGTCCTGCTAGACAGCCATCTGCTTTTTGGACATTGTGATGCATTTGAGACATGCTACCTTTCAGGATCAGGTTAAAGTCTTATTTTTCAGCAAGGGGGTGGGGGGAGGCAAATAAAATGAGTGGAAAATGGCTCTTCAGTGTCCCTCCCTCTAGGTTTGCTACCCTCCCTGCAGGGAAAGTTGAAGGTAAGAACTGGCAGCTATCGGTTGAGCAGAAAGTGCTAGCACATCTTAGGATATATGGAATGGAAGACATGTTAAGTAAACTGAGTTCAGCTGGAAAGAGAAAGAACTTTCACCTGTATGTGAAATTATTCAAGAACATCTGCTGTAGTCCAGATGCAGAGATGGGATGTGTGAGGCATGTGGTGCCAAATATCAGCAGGTGCTCAGTGAAAGGATTCTCACCTCTCCAGGGGCAGATGATCTGCAGGATAACAGTTGCCCTACACACTTGAGAAGATGACTTTTTAGAGTTATTTGTGTGAGCAAAATTATTCATTACAGCGCATTTACCTATTGGAGAACCATTTAAATGCCTTAATGTAATTGCAGTTTGCAAAACTATTAGTAATACTGCACATGGCAGTAACAGTGATTCTCTCTTCATGGCCCTTTAATGGCTCCACAAAGAACCATTTTTCACTGCTCATTATAGTCTGATGTTCCATTACAAAACGCTATAAGATTTTTATGTACAGTATGCCCTACAATTCTTTGTTGTTTGTTTGATGGATCTTAACTGTGAAGCACAGAGCATATTTAAAAACTTGAAGGTGACATTTTTAAGCCTCTTCCTTTAAAAAAAAAAAAATTCCCCAGAAGGTATAAATTCTGCTTAGGCTTATTTTGGAGTTCCTATGAGACTTAATGATGGTTGATATGTGTCTCTGGTGAATATGTATGAAGAAGTATTGTCTTCTAAAAATGTGTTATACAGCATGGTGTGATGGCCTGGAATAAAACCTTAAAATAGATGTTTTATGGAGCACAAAAAGCAGTACCTTGCTTCTTACAAGCATCAATTGTTGGTGTTTTTCCTCGTACGTGTGACTGTAGTAATGCTCAAAGTGAGTCTGATCAGCACTCTGCCATTCTGGCTCAGTGCCACATTGTCCTTGGTGTTGACAGATAGGAGATGAGTTTCACAAGAGCTAAATAAGTAGATGGCAGTTTCTACTTTTAGACACAATCTTGTTATCTTTTCAGAATTTCACTGATTGTGTAGTTAGGAGAGCTGCAGCCTTCTTTCCTGCAATCACTACTAAACCGAATAACACAACGTCTATTTCAGTTTTTATCCGTCCAATAGCTGTCTCTAAGACATAGTATTGCCATTGATAAGGAAAAGGAAGTTCTTAGAATTCGTCTAAGGCACATTTGATTAGCTAGTTAGCATTACAATGGATTCTAATTTAATTACATTAACTGGGAGAACCTTGTTAGTATTTCAGATAACCAATTAGGCTTTAGCTAAGGGCCGAAATATATATTTTATTCAAGTGTATCCATAGTTTTTGAAATAAAAATCAGCTGCTTCTTACAGGGGAGTAGTGGTGGTAAGGTGGAGGGAAGTAGGGACACAATGGGTAGTGATTGAATAAGTGATTAGACCTCAGGTTTACACAAAGGCTCCTTACTTGCAATAATGGCTGCCTATTAGGACTCAGTTTTCGAATTTGACATTCACATGCATATCAAAGTGACTGAGCAACTAGAAGACTGTGTGTTGGTCCATACAATGCAGGGCTCAGTTTGTGGTGCAAATAATGCTCTTGACCTTTAGCTGGTGAATAATAGCCTGAGAAACAGAATGTAATTATCCAAGGCAGTACAGTTGGTTCAAAAGGTAAACACCAGTTGAATAAGCTTTAGCCATGTGGATTCATTTGGGGCATTTACCTTTAAATGATACATCTGCTATTTGGGCTTGGTTGTGTGCTGGTGAATGCAGCTCTATGATTTTTAATTTCACAAAATTTAAAACCATAAAGCGTTACTAATGAACAAATATGAACAAAGCCAGAATAAACTCAGCAGACAGGTTCTGGGTGAATGGAGAGTGGTTTTACCCATGAAAATGTTTGTGTTAAGCCTCCATCTGGATCACTGAACATTTATTCTATCGAATGAATGGGCAGAACAAATAAGCTCGGGATGATCTGTTACACATTAAAGCACACACAGCTATTGCAGTGGACATGCTAGTTTATTAGTTGGTCAGTATCTCACCAACAAATAAACTTGTCTGTTCTGACAAAGTGACAGTTATCATGTGCTGGTGCGTCTGATTAAGCCAGACAATTGTGATACTAATCCCAATAAATGGGGTATGAAATAAAATAAAATAAAATAAAATAAAATAAAATAAAATAAAATAAAACAATGGAAGTGAAAGCTTTGACCAAGCAGAAAGAAAATTATGTTCAGCTAATGAATTTACAGAACAGGAAAAGGAGACTCGCTTGCTTCAGGCTCCATTCACTGTAATTTCAGTATTTAAATGCATTTAAGAAATGCATCTAATTTCTTTGTTTAGTAACAAAACCTGTTTGAATACAATTTATCTGTTTGATTTCCCCTTTTTTAATTAAAAGGGGACAAAAAAATTCAATACTTCAATGTGCGCTGCTTAAGTGCACACTGAGTGAAAACAGGCTCTTTTAAGTTCTGAGGCCCCCTCCCAAATAGCTTGATCTGATCTGATTGGCTGTGTCAGGCCTGAGCTTAAAAAAAAAACAAAAAAAAACAAACTTTGTGAAAGACAGATGCTGGACAAACACTCGCTTGCTAGTCTTGTAGATTGTGGTTGCATCTAATCAGGGCAGTTCAAGACCTATGGGTTTAGCTTACTGGATGCATTTCTATGCACATTTCTATTGTTCAACACATACTACTTCCTGCTACATTGCACAATAAAAATAAGGGAAAAATAACAAAAAAAACCAAAACAAAATAAAAACAGAATTATGTCTCCTTTAAAGACTCCGAAACTTTGTACTTTGTTGGTAACACATGGTAACTGTAGTTAAATGTCTATATTTTGATTTAACCTTTATTTTAGCAGGATGGTTTGTTGAGAATAAAATGGGAATCCAGTTGGGACCATGAAACAGAGCAGACTAGCAAAACAAAGACAGGTGTTATAGCAAGTTTACACAATGTGAGTGTGTAAATGTATAAAGTAAATGTCAAATAATTACATTCTCACCTCCTCCACCACAAACTTGATTAAAAATGAAGTTTCTGGTGGTCTGGCTTTACTGACTCCACTTTAAGAATGCAATGAATAATAGATGTTTCACCAAACAACAACACAAACTAGTTTGTTGTTAATCAGAGCCAATAAAAAAGGGTACACAAAATACCAATTCCAGCCATGTATAGCATAGACTCACTGACATATATGTACAATACAATTACCACCAAAAATTGAACAGATTATGTTTTTCCTATATGCATTGCAAAACAAATCTCTACCATGTAGACCAGTAGCTGTCTGACAAAATGTCCAAAATGGTGGTAAAGCAATTTTGATGTGTTTATAAATGTAACCACACATTGGTATAAATACATACAGTATTTTATCTAGCTTGCATTAGTAGTGGCTTGTGCATCAGTTCATTGGTTCTTCGAAATCAACCCTTTCCTGGTGAGCCGTCTTGCAACCGCAAATGAGAAGTGAAATAGATTCAATAAACATATATCACTTTCATTCACAGCNCCCCCCCACACACACACACACACACACACACGAAATAACAATACACTCTGACATCAACAATAACACAATGTCTTTTAATTTGGCTGAGGCAATCTACAGTTTGTGTAGGCAGCTGAAGACCTTTGCTGATGTAGTGTTTGTGACTGTCCACTAGGGGATCCCTAACTTACATATGGGCTGAATCGAGAGTTTGAATCACTAACAATGACTAAGATAGACTGGCCTACGTGAGGAAGCATAGCACGGTCGGTTACTTTGGCAAGTTTAAATCGATGACACTTGTCGAAAACGAAAAACTTTTCCTCCAAATGTTGAGAAAATGTTTGAAAATGTTTCTGGCAAATATGAGCACCAGTAAATTGCATTTAATTACTTCATGTTAGCAGCAACCTGGCTATTGAACATGCACAAGCACTTATGGTAAGGTTTTTTGGCATTTAGGCTAATATTGATTTTTATTTATTTATGTATTTATTGCTATAAAGCTGTGACTTGTTTATGACATAAAAATAAGTGTAGACCAGCTATTCTGCCCTCACTTAAGAGTCTTCTTCTTCTCCAGCTGTACTTAACCTAAACTCAGACTTTATCTAGCATCTTTCATGCAAGTCAATGCAATTCAAAGTGCTTTTACAAGTGTTTGAAAATTCAGAAGATAATAAAAACAGAATGTGAGACTAATGCACAACAAAATAAAAGTAAATAAAAGCTGTTTTAAGAAAAACTGAAAACATAACACCAAATAAATAGATAACAATAGAAAAGTAAGTAGTAAGAATAAATTAAGAGTAATGAAAAACAATAAGAGACAAGAGTGTATAAAATTATAAAATCTAGAGAGATAGACAACTCGTCCACATACTTCTGTATTTGAACGGTTTATTGACTTCTTCCATTTGGTTGAAAAGTGTGCCAGGAACAGTAACATAGAAATAACGACAACTGCTTGTATGCCAAAAAATTTATTTATTTATGACAACAAAAGAAAATATAAAATAATCTCCGATATGATCAACAAAGACTGTCGGTACATCGTAGATTAGCTCAGTGCATTTCCTGTTAAACTTCTCGAAACTTCCCACAACTTGTGAATAGTCACTTATAATATGTCAAAAAAAAATAAAAATTGTATAAACTTAAATTTAGTTACAGACAATGGATGGAATGAGATTCACTTCATGTGTGTCTCAAGGAACACTAAACTACTTCTTACTCTACCTTTACAAAAGAGGCGGTGCAGAGTAACCTTCAACAAACCTGCTGGCCAGTTGTTGGTATTACACCTGTTACCAGTGTTGGCTAATGCTGCATTTGACAGACCTCTGAATTCGGATTTTTCCGACTTCCTACTTGGAAAAATGCATTGGAACGGCACTTGAAGTAGGAGCTCCGACTGGGAAACTTGGACCAAAATTATCTATCCCGACTTCACGAGTACAGCATCACTCAACATGGCAGCACCTGTGGAAGCAAGTTTTGTGAATGGAAATGATCAGCTAACAGGCGAATAAAGTATTTTTTCTTGTGTGAAATTGAAATAAAAAGGTCAAAATATATCGCCAAGCTAACTATCTAGTTCTTAATAACTGTTTGCCATTGATATTAAGTGTAACTAATTTCAGAATATTACTTCTCTGCACAAATATTTAATACTGTGATTAATCACCATAAAACAACACAACCAGACAGTCCTGCAATTTAACTTTACTTTAGTTAGTATTTATTAAGTTTATTTAATCTTACAGTATTTATTGATGTGCAACCATGCTTTTTTGTTTACATTTGGCTGGAACGGTTTGAGGTCAGAAGTTGGAGCTTCCGATTGAGAAAAATCCGACTTCTGAGGTCTGCTGAACGCAGCATAAGTTAGTGGCAAAACAAAAAAGAGGTATAGTTAGCTGTTGCTGCTTCATTTAATTTTATTTGTTTATTGGTATTTGTTTTTATGATATTCAGAGTGTTATTTTGGGGCTGTTCAAAACAAACCCATTCATTTGAAAGAATCAGAAATCACAGCTCGAGTTTCTGTTGACACATCTATTATCTGTTTGCATGTGTACATTTACTGTATATACGTTGTCTTTCACACTTTCTTGTTTTAAAGTGGATCATTTTCCCTTCGCATCACAGTTGCATGATGAGAGCGCAACACTTACTACAGCTCAGGCTCCGTCTGTCACATCAGACTTGATAGCAGATGAGTTACGCTTTTGGTGCTTTCCTCATCTCATCGCAGCTCTTTCATTCTTCCTGTGTACAATATGAACTGCTGTGTGAACACACAATCACAGAGATGACCACACAGGGAAACTGATCTGCTCAAACGAGTGTACATTGCTTTACTGAGCTAAAACCCAAGTCCTTTGCACAGCTGAACAAAGGAAACGAACACACACACAGCATCTCCCCATAAACCTTTTGTATCCCCGCTCAGTTAATGTGCTGGCTTAGGGTGTTATACTGAGACGACAGTGATTGGAACGCTTACAGAGCATGAAAACAGATAATTTTTTCTCACTTTACTCACAAATAGAATTGAATTTGCATTCAAGCTCATTCAAGCTAGTTGATGAACTACATCCCACGATGCTTTTCTTTTCAGGCAGCGACTCTGTTTGAATTCAATGTCAATTTAATTAAAACATGTAACTTTTAATTACCTAACTAATTAATTTAACAAGTGAAAGTAGACTCAGACTGATAAATTATTGAGGTGGCAATGTTCTTGCAGCAACTCCCTAGGTCACCAAGGCACAGCTCGACTTCAAGGCTGCACAGAATTTTTTAGGCTACAACAGACTGCCCTTTAAAAATAGAACGCTTTCTACGCTAACTACAGGAAGACACACAAAAAAACATCAGTAAAATAAATAAATTCATCGAAGCATGGTGTCTATCAGAAAGCAGCAGGATAGCTAAATAAAATTGTAGTGCAACAATAGCATTTTTACAGCACTCAAGAGATAACCATTAACGGCTATGTAAGTATTTCTAATTAAGAATTGGCTTTAAATTAAAAGTAATTACGCATCAACAATACTAAATAAGATAGAAAGATTACCTGCAAACACAGCAGAATAAAAGATAAGAAAAGACTGGGAAATGTTTCCTCTGCCTATTGTATCTTGGTGGTGACTATGAAGCAGAACAAAAGTGTAAATTTGAGCAAGTGAAAACTTCTCTCTGCTTCCACTGAAAAGAGTCACCTTGAGATTTGGTTGAGTGAACTTCAGAGGTTGCTGCTTGAAGCAGATAATTGCAGATTTCCTGTCTGAAACACTTAACCTTTTTTTGTGAGAAGAGTAAGGAGAACCTATTTTTCTTTTTCTAATTATCACGCCTAAAACTTCCACATCAACATACACCACATTTCCTCCCTCTGGTAAACATCAGTCTGTGATTAAGTATCAGGCAACAAGTATTAAATATCAAGCAGTAACATCTCTGATATTAGAGCCCATAGTGCTGTTCACAGCATCTTTCAGGTTTAGAGTTAATCAGCTTCCAAACACGAGTCTCTTCTCTCTGACACTTTCATACAGGATTAACAGGCTGCTTGTTTGCTTTAATTAATGCAGATTTCTCTGGGTCACAGCAGTGTGAGATAAATGTTGTGGTTATCAGAGACTTCAGGTGCTTGTCCTTCATTAGTCAGCATTGTTTGAAACAAATAGCTCATCTGTTTTCATGGAGGAGGATGTGGCAGTTTTTTCCTAGCATTTATAGCTACATACAGTAGAGAACGTAGAATATTCAAATGTATGAGCAGATGATGTTTTCTAAATAGGTTTTCAAAGCTGTAGTCTATTTTCTCTGCACCAAATCAGTTTTAATGAATGCACCTTGTATTTGCTTAGAACTAGTTCAGATCATGTTTCCACCACAAACGAACCACTCCACAGGTTGTTTGTGACTGGATCAAGAGTACGTCATCAAAACAGCTTCGTGCTGTGCTGTTTTGGTCAAAATTCATGAACAATTTCTGCATTCGGACCTGCTCAACCAGATTAAACCATGTATTGACAAAAACACCTGAGGTGATTTTTGCTTATCCCTTTGGCATCTTTTTTTTTTTTTAATACTTAAACAATAAAATGTACTAGATAACAGAATGTTTTGTTTGTTTCTCACAGGGGGTTTTCTAATGAGGTCGATTTTGTGTTTCAAATATAAATAAAAAAAGAGGATTAAGCCAATAGGGGAAAAAATGTGGTACAAAAAGCATGTGATCTGGTGTCTTTGTATGGAATAGAAATGTGGTTTGAAAATGAAAACTCTAGAGGGATTTGTCCTCTTGTTAACAACTGAATCAGCTAATAAATAAGTAAATAAGACTTCATCAAAACCTTGAGGATTTCTGCTAAAAAGGAGCTACATAGAAGGAGATAAGTGTGCAGACAGAGCCTGTTGTGTTTGCCTTTGCTCCCCCACTATTTATTCCCACATCATTTAATTATACCTCAGCAAAGCCAAGTGCTACATGCCATCACTCTCAATCAATCAATTAACCAACTAAACAAGCCATGCTCAGACATTCGTTCACTCTCAATTTCCCCATTGTGCTAATTACACTTAAACATGTCATTCTAAATTAAAATTGAGCATTTAAACAGAATTAATACCACCTAACTGAAACATCACCCCTCTAAATTCATGCATTCATATTGCACTGACACCTGATACACCGTCAGGTGATCAACTCCAATGATTGAGTACATACTGTATTTTACTTTTATATGTATGTTTTTTAATGAGCTACTAAAAAAGTAAAGGAATATGTTTTGACATATTTATGATTCAGTGCTGTCATTTGACTGTCATGCCAGTAATGTTCACATTTAAGTATCATACAGTATTCCCCCAGGACCTCTTGTGTTTTGTTTATTTAATAATTGTATTGTCTATAATCTCAATTGTGAATCTACCATGTCTGTAATTTGTAAAATAAAAATTCTGCTACAAATGACCTACTATACTATGTAAAACAAAAAGATCATCAGCTAATTAATCCAGTGCAAATCTGCATTATTTCTTTCTCTATTCATCTTTTTTGTCCATTTTTTCTGGGGGATGACCATGGAGGCTGTGGTGGAATATTTAACCATGAGCTCTGATCATTCTCAGTGAAATTTCTGAACACTCCATGACAGCATGGCCACCCACTTGGAGACAGAGCAAGGTGAAATGCAGAAAAGCATTGTCAAAGAGTAAAAGATGGATGGTGTGCATTCTTGGTAAGAAATGTGTTTCTATCTTTCAACAAGCTCAATACATATATGTATGTATGTGGTATGTGTAATATTTGAACTATCAACTGATGATCCTTGGGATTTGATCTGTGAATTCAAATGAAATACAGACTACAGACTATAGTGGTAAATCTTTAATCACATGAGGTTCCCAGATAATACTAGTCCTGTGTGGATAATACTTTTCATACAATTTCATTTGAATAACTTACTCCATTTTTTTATTTTTATTTTACTTATTTAATTTTGTGTGTGTGTGTTTTGGTGTTTTTTTGTTTTTGTTTTTTTTTTGTCTTATTTTAACCTGGCTCTTTCCTTTGGGGTGCACTTCCTGTCTGAGGTCAGGCTAATTGGCAATGTGCTCACCTCAATGCAAAGCAGCTGCTGCTAGTTGGACTCATCAAACTCCATGTGGGTTGAATGGGAGAGGGGTTAGACTGAGGGTTTTGTTGTTGTTTTTGTTATTTTTCTTTTGGTTTCCCCTGCCATTAGCAGGAAGAACCTGAATATTTGTTTTATATGGAAAGTAGTCACTGAGAGGAATAATGATGGCGTTTGATGTTACATTTACGTTTGCCTATCTTTAACTGCATCCTCCTTGCAGCTCGGTAATGGTACCTTCCATATAGTATATAAATTCAGTACTTAGGCAGTGTTACTGTTTGAATGTGGGTGAGGGGACTTCTAGCACTTTGATTTCAATCGTTTTCATTGCATCTGCTTTAGTACCTGCTCTGTATGCAGCTGTGATTGCCTGAATCAACATAAATCAAGTACACCAAAGTACCTTGGAAAGCACACAATGCTTTTTCTCCCCCAAACCATCCCTGATTGTTGGATTTGACATGGTAACTCAAAATAAACTGAGGCAACTCCAACTCCTACCCATTTTAAATACTGATAGTTTTATTTTCTGTAGTTTAATCTTGTGCTTTAGAAACAATAGAATAAAACCTATAATCTCAAGTCTAAAATCATTGGGCAAGTATTTAATGTTCCTTGAAGGCGTCATATTTCAATGATACTGAGAATAAGAGAGAAAAGTGGATGGTTTCTAGGGTTAAACTATTACCATTAAAGTTTGAATAATGTTATTGACCTTTACCTGGGATGGATCACTTAAAGTAATGGGAAATGGCAGAACTGACAGAATTATGATGATAGAATAGCTTATGGTTATGAATTAGATCTTGTTCCTCAAAATGCCTATCAATTTGTCAAATCACTAACAACCACTTGTTCACCCAGAAACCTTAACAGGCTCCAGGCCTGTCAGTGTCAGTCAGCATGTCATTTAAAAGGTTTGGCTCATGCCAGACATTGTGGTGAGAAGCGGATTGCTGCAGGCTCCTCACATTTTATACGAAACTATACTGTATTTTTGCTTCAGCTCTTTTGTTTAAGTGCGATACACCAGCATGCCAAAGTTTTGAATCACCCAGAAATTTTCCTGTTTTAGATATAAACTGATAATTTTATTCACCAAGGTTAAATTGATTTAATTATATAAACAAACATTAATAATATTGCAGAAGGCTACTACTGCTGCTGGAAATGATGGATTTATAATTAATTATTCACATAAAACTGCAAAGCTCCATTACTCTAGTGATAAGCTCTTTTAGCTCACCCTTAATTAATCATGTTTAAGTGCTAACTGATTATTAGAGACACCTTTGTAATTGTGTTAACCCATAATTCTGTTCAGTTAAGCAGGTAAATTGTTCTTTACTTGGGTTGCAAGGTACTGACATATCTAAAGTTAAATTCTGAGTTCAAAAATGGCCAAAACAAAACAGAAATACATCAGTCTATTGTTGTTTTGCGAATGATTATTCCACGTGTCAGATTGCCAAGAAACTGAAAATTTCATACAAAGGTATCCACCACTGTCTTGAGAGAAAAGGGCAAACTGGATCAACCCAGGACAGGAAAAGAAGCAGAAGGCTCAGATGCACAACTGCTAAAGAATCTGTAGTTTGAGAAACAGATGCCTTACAGGTCCTCAGTTGGCTGCTTCCTTAAATAATACAAGCCAGAAACCAGCGTCATCGGCAACAGTGAAAAGACGACTCCAGGGTGCTGGCAGAGTTTCCATGAAAAAGAGATATCTGAAATTGGCAAATAAAAAGAAAAAGTTAAAATGGGTTAAAACACAGACAGTGGATGACTGGAACAGAGAATTATGGATGAATGAGTCTAAACTGAGATATTTGTATCAAGGAAGAGGAACATATGTGAGATGGAGGAGTAAGAGCTAGAGAAGGCGTGGGTTGATATTTCCTGTGAAAAATCTTCAGAAACTGACAGCTAGAATGCCAGGTCTGAAACCTGTACTTGCTGCAAATGAATGATGCTTTGATGAATGTAAAGCTTTTCTCTCTATCAAATGAAAAAGAATTGACATTGTCAATGTATTGACTGTAATTTCTGACCAATTCAGTGCTTCCTTGATGAGTCAAAGTATCTATTCCTATCAAATACATAAACAATTCTGGGTAATTCCAAACTTTTGAGCGCTAGTGTACACCTGCAGATCTTTCTTCTTTGTGAATTTGATATCTATCAATAGCTCAGGATGACATGAAGAGATTTAATCGAGCTAATGAATTCAATATGTAAATTAACATTCACAGCTGGAGTGAATTTCACAACAAACAAAAGCTAATAAATGCAGCACAGGACTACCATGTTGGAAAAAAAATGGCATCAGAGGGACATTTTTGCTTTGATCAAATCACACCAATACAGCACTTTAAACATTGATATCTTTTTATTAAGACAAGTACTCTTCTGGGTTTTTTTTTTTTGTTCTTTTGTAAAAATGTTTGTGAACCAATACAAAATATGCATGGTCATGTGAGAAACATTATCTTCACTACACAAAAAAATGCCACCTGGGTACAGAGAAATTTAAGATTCAACAACAAATCATCCATTTTGGGTAATTAACAACCAAACCAAACCCCCAGGCTTTAAACATGGGCTTCATCCAAATATCCAAGACATGTTACAGATCATTCATAAAACTTCATGTCACAGTAAATACACCATCTTTTCATCTAGCAAAATCCAAAAATGTGTGTAACTTTTAAAGAACAAACAGATGCTTGATTTAGTTTCATGGTCACACCCTAGAAGTAACTGATACTGTAAACATATAAGCGAAGTGGAAGAAGTTTCATGAACATCATTGTGATTTAGTCGACACTGACTGTACATCATTTGATATTGTCTGCTTAACAAATCTAGTTTTCTTTCTTTGTGAACTAGGTCTATACAAAATAATATTTAACGTTTACGGTAACAGTGCACCATATTAAGAACACATAAACATGTACAACTGAGAAAAACATGTACATCTTGTGATTTCTTCACTTTTGATTAGCTGTGGTACTACAGTATATACTCAGGGCCATAAAATTTGCATTCTACCTGAGATGCAAAACACAACTATAAACACTCATGAACCTGAGAGAGTGAAAACAAACTAAATAACAAGTATTAAAACAAAATTGGATTAGAATGATGCTTCCAACTATTTTTAACATTGCTTGATTAAAGCAGCAGACTTTTTTTTTTTTTTTAACCCATTTCAGATAAACATCAAACTTCAAAACAAAATTTTTCATGCAGGTAACTGTTTCCATGACACTGAAATGAATCAGTTTAATGTAGCTTGATTTAGCTTTTAATTATACTGTATACCCCTCTGATATCATTATTGATCCTTGTTCTGGAATATATCCAAATAAATACCAAATGACATGAAGCAGAGAGAATATTATGGCCATATTGAAATTGTAAGATTATATCGCTAATTAAGACAATATATACTACATCCTGGCATACAACATTCTAGTCAATGGAAGCTGCCGTACCACCCTGATAACAAAGAAATACATATTTAGCTTTTTTTTTTTTTTTTTTTNTTTTTTTTTTTTTTTTTTTTCAAACATCAAACTCATTCCAGCTTTTAAGCTCCAGGTCATAATTGTGATGCAAGTCTATCAAGTCTATGGTGCATGAATATAGACAACTTCAATGAGTATTGGCCCTGTAAGTTATAAAGGACAGAAACATACAAGATATACTGTAGAGTGTACATGAAAATACGATACTAACCATATGCCTCAAAATCAAAGAAGGCACTATATTAAGTCCTTCAGTCTTTTGCTTTATAATGACAAGTATCAANGCCTCAAAATCAAAGAAGGCACTATATTAAGTCCTTCAGTCTTTTGCTTTATAATGACAAGTATCAACAGGTGGCTTTAAGGCAGTGGTTATCCTTTTTCATAATACATTTTTTCAGGCAATATAATGAAATCGCTCAGTAATTGCCAAACAAGTTTTACATTTTACTCTTCTAGCTTTAGCAGAGTCAGACTGTGGTCTTGTCATGGATATTAAGCATGCATGGTGTGCAAACCGCATCTCTGGAGGATTTTCTGATTCGTGTTGCTGAAAGAAGAAATTTGTTCCAGTAGACGCCTGTACAGTCGACTATGAAGGTTTGAGGCTGTAAGATGACAGTAAGAAAATTATTTTCCCATCCCAAGTCTAAAGCTCTAAGCAAGTTTTGATAACTTGTAAGGGTTCTCTGCCCATATGACCCACGAAGACAGCCCATAGGTAAAACGTCTTTAGAGATAGCAAGGAAATACGACTTGTTCATGTTTGCAACATTTAATTGTCTGCAAAAGTGTCTGTAGCAAGGACTTCTAAGCCAGGAAATAAGAAATGACTTTTTTTTTTTTTTTTTTTTTTACTTGGGCATTCAGAAGAACACACTTTGAGTTACACACCATTGAAAAGAAACTTTGCCATTGAAATGTTGACATTCTTTCCTCCTTTTAACATGGTACAATTGAATAAAAGCTAAAACCAGAGACAACAAAATAATGGAAGGTCATTCTAACACTTCTATATAAATGGACAACATTAAACTCAATATAACAAGACAAATCGGTTATTCAAAGATGTGGAGTCTGTAAAGTGGACTTTTAACCTTTGCTGTACTTAATATGCACTGTACACACACACATAACCATCATGTTTGTTCCCTGGTTGGGTGGTATGAAAATGCAAAAATGGAATTTTTAAACCAAAAGCAGAAACAGCAGGCTCTACTAATATCGAACAAATAATACATTTTGTCAATACAGCAGAATCAGTCACTCATTAAAATACTACGGGGTCAAAGTAAACTCTCACTTTAATGCCAACATAAGATCTAACTTAGGGAGCTGCATTTATTTTTGGTCCATCCATCTCACAGACATCTACAAAAAGCATTCCAGTTAGAGATGGCGTTTCAAAGATGTTAATTGAACATGTCAATTCATCTAACGGTAACAAAAAAAAAGAAAAAGAAAAGCAGATCACACTAGATGAGCTTCCATCGCTGAGTCACAGTTTTTCTCTAAATGATCAAAAACATCCAATACAGCGACTGATACCTGCACTGCGACTGCCACTTAAAAAAAAAAAAAAAAAANTAAAAAAAAAAAAAAAAAAGAAATGGTTCTAAAGTCTATCATGGCACATTATGGTTGTTATAATGTCATTAAGATGCCACAGTCCCCTACACAAACACTAAACTGACCTTACATCTAATAAATGTCAGATTTAATCTTGAAACCAATAAAAGACCAATTGTGCAGTTTAGTGCATAAAGATACTCCACAGCACTCCTACTGTACGTTCAGGAAGGATATACATTCTATAATGATGAACGCTCACAACTCTCACATTAGTCATCAACAAAATGAAGCTCAAAAAACTGAATGAAATCTGTGCCAAAATATGTCCAAACCAATCAAAGTTCAGCATGTATGTGATGAGGAAATGCACAGTAAAATCTTTGAATTCACAGGGACCACTGGACTCTGACCTAGTACGGAAAACTGTGTTGACACTGTGTTCCAGTTACTGTACTCTAGGGATCACCTTAAACGTGTGGATGAGCCAGATTCTAGTACACAGTGCCTCTCAGATCAAAGTACATGAGCTAATAGCAAGCTGCAGCACACATAGACAAACACCAGGCCATTTAATCTCCTCCAAAAAGCCAAATTCAACAAAGGATCAAGTGGAATACATGGACAAATCCAACAAGCATGTGGGGGGTAAACAACAAAAACAAAAGAAATAGAACAAGGCACAAAATTGTCTGTAAAATAATTGAACTGTACAGAATAGGCCCCAGTAGTCCAGGAAGGGTCAGATAGGAGACTCAACAATGCCTCTTACCACATGGCCATGCCAGTCCTACTTTCCACTTTTTCTTCTCTTCTTCTTCCATACTTCTTTAACTCCCAAACCCCAANTCCCCCCTCCCACCACTACAACCATCCCCACCCGTCTCTCCTGGCCTGGCCAGTTTAGATATAGTACTCCTTCTTCTCGTCTGTGTTGTTGTGTCCCCCCTCCGCGTTAATGATGGCCGTGTCTGCATCGGCTGCATCGTCTGCCCCTTTGGCTTCATGCGTAAAGTAAGTTCCTGCACAAGTACAGACAAATTAGCAACAACCCCTTTTCCATACACTTCAATCATATTGCAATCCACTTATAAAAAACAATTGAGCTCTAAGATGTGGTCCTGATCAAGTATGATTGCACCTCTGATGCTTTACCTTTGTGTCTGGCAAAGTATCGACCAAGAACGATGAGTGCACAGAGGATGGCAAACATCACCACGGCAACCACTCCTCCAATGACAGCGTGGTCAATTTTCTGCGGTGCCCCTTCGCCGGCTCTAGAGTCTGAAAACAGAACAATAACAGTAAATAATTTGGTGATCAGTAAACGCTTTCAGCCAGTCACAAAGCTAATACCTTCACAGACGTTGACCACATTGGAAACTATGGCCGTTACATGATTAGACTGTCAAAATAAAGTAAATTGTTTTTTCTTTCAAAGCATCTTAAAGAGTGACCGCTGAGACATAACACTTGAAGAGGCTATTCAGTCAAATGCCAGCTTATGTTGTTTACCACTAAAAATGAAATTATATAACAGCACATTACACTACAGTTGGCCTGAGGAGAATGTTAAAATGTTTCCCTATTTGTAACTAAAGAGTCCCTCCAGCAGCATTTAAACCATTTAATGCTTATATTATGTATATAATATAACATTTTACAAATACTTCAGACAGTTACACTAAATCAGGCTGATAACACTATGAATGGAGCTTCCTGTTAGCTACAGTTACAGTTTTTCCTCATTTCCTTCCCAACTTTATGCGGTTTCCCTGATGTCATCCTACCCATTCAAATTCAAAACCTGCTATAAATTCACTTAATGCATTCACATTCACCAAAAATGCATGTTAAAATAATTATATGCAATAACATAAACATAATCATTTTAACTTGCATTTTTGGTGCTATACTGCTAAATACAGCTCATTACGTGTTTTCAATGTTTTCAGTGCCACAGCTGAAACGGCTGCTTGAGTATCTTCAATGAGCGATGTTGAAAAATGTTTGAAGACAGTTATTTCTCCATGAAACACTAGACACTCTGAAATTTCAGAGGGAGTTCACACACTGTAAAACACATTGTGATTTAAGAGCCCATTTATGGAAGTTATAGAGCTCAATCATCAGAAATAGACACAAGTCTTGAGATAAATTGGCGCAGTGTCCCCGTGCAGAGAAATACGTGGCAGCCTCAGGTGTCACGGTGTATCACTGTCGAACATTTAGCCAGATTTATCCGTGCACTGCAGACGAACAAGGCAAAATTTGAAGTCTTTAAATTTCCAGTCTCAGAATAGTTCAGAGACATTTATCAATAGCCTATATCTGTGCACATTTGGACTGATGGAGGAGTGGCGGGCGAGGGGAATGGCTGCACTGTTCTTTGCTGCATGAGGGAGCAGCTCAATTTTCCATCAGTCTCACCAGTCATGCTCTGAACTTGAATGATTTTGATAAAAGATGAGCGAAGAGTGCAGAATTTCTGAACAGTGCGAGGGGATAATAAGTCTAGCGGAGGAGTTTAGGACAACTGACACGTTTGCACCTCGTCCGATAACGAAACCTTATGTAAGTCACTTTCAGTTAACATGAAGACATCTTGGAAGTGGAGCTGCAATGAAGCTAATTAATGAGAAAAGTTTTGTGTCAGCTGAGGATTCTTAAAATGGACTAATCTTCGTAAAGCAAACTGTTGCGCTGTATCTCTGAAGCAGGGATGTGCAAAGAGCAGTTTGTTTACTGTATCAGGGATGTCAGGAAGCTCATTCCCTGAGGAGAGGGAACAGCTCATGCTCCATGCTGATGAACATACACCCACTAAATGGCCTGTGCACAGTCCTGCCTCCCCTCCTCTCTCACCCCACACCTCCATGCCCTCACCCTGCTCCCTGCTGTCTTGTGTTTGACACAACTGCAAGGAAACACACACACACACACACACAGGGTCTCAGCCGTCTCTGCACACCAAGAAAACGTTTTATTTTAACAGGTAGAGATTTTCCCAGTGTAAGCACCCAGAATGCATCACAAAAATGTCAGTGAGAAACTAGAAATCCCATAACACCTACAGTATGAAAAGTTATGGTTAGTTGCATATCATGTTGCTTACATTATGTACTGCATGCTGGGTTTCAGTTTGGCAGCCCTTTATTACAGAGGGAGGCCACAAAAAACACGATCAGCAGTAAAATATAATGCAATCCCTTGCAATAGTGCAACAGTCACACAATAAAGGTTATACTGTTGTGAAGCTTACAGAGGTACAAAGGAACAGAAGTATATTCAAGTGCTGTACTTAAGCACAGTTTTGAGGTACTTTGAATAAAATCAATGTGCTAATTTCTGCTTTTACCACATTTTAAAATACATCTTGTTTATAACAACATAATGTGATAATATCTTAGTATGAAACCAGTAGTAAGGTAGTAATGATATGCTAGTAATACAGAGGTAATATCAAATAACGTGGCAAAAACATAAGGGAAACAATGGGGAGTCATTTCAAGTAATAACATGGCAATAAAAGGTAATCAGGTTCTATTACTAAGATATGACTAAATTATTACCTGTTTATACCATAAACAGCTAATGTGACTATCCTGATTATTACCAAATTATTACTTTTTACTGTATTACACCAGTATTAGTCCAACTATCCATTTTACTCCTCTACATTTATCTGACAGCTGTAGTTACCAGTTACTATGCGGATTAAGGCTTTAAATTCAACTCAGAAAATATTGATGTTGCCCCATAAAACCCATGTATCTCATAAAGGTTTCTTATTGTCAAATAAAAACCGTGTCTCAGCTTTGGAAAGTGCCAAAACGCAGAGGAGCGTGTAATCCTTCAACTGGGCTGAAAGCACGACAATCCTCATAATTGGACATCTCCACTTTTGGGCAGAAAATTGCAATTTTGGTGGTTTCCAATTTTGAGGACTTTTATTATTTAATTCCAGAATATTCATTACAATGCAAACGGCCCAAAATTGGAGATATGGGGGTTGTTCATGCTGTTGTGTGAAAAACAGTGGATGTTTGGGGATTTTCATTCTTGATGCATTAACATTTACCAGGTACATGTTAATGTAATACTGTTCTAATTTGATACTTAAATACATGTCAATGACAATATCGATATTTTACTTAATTAGAAGTTTGTTTCCCGGGCTTTTACTTGTAATGAAGTTTTTCATTCCATTGTGGTATTATTACTTTGAAAGGATTTGAGTACTTCAGAAAGCTCATGTTAATTTTCAGTTATTTTATGAATATTGTTGAACTACATTGTGAAGAGACCCAGAAATACATAATACAAAAGTAAAATGTTGCATTCACTGGGTGGACAAAATAACAGGAATAACATACAGTGGGGTCCAAAAGTCTGAGACCACTGTGAAAACGCTTCTATTTTGCATTCTTTTTGAATTTAATGCACAATTTTTCATTACAAATGATAATATCATCTTAAAAATTTGAGTGAAAAGTTGAATCTTTGAAAAATTTACATGAATTTCAGAATATCTTAGTATTTGTACGCCCCCCATTTGCTTTAATGACAGCCTCATTCGTGCTGGCATGGACTCCACAAGTTTGTGCAAAACCTGATGGCCCAATTTATCCCAGCACGATTTGACAATGTTCCAAAGAACTTCTTGTGATGTCAGACTTGCTGATTATTTCCAGATTTACATGGAAAACATCACGGATTTTCCATGTGGTCTCAGACTTTTGGACCCCACTGTAAATCTGATTACTGCAAATATCATGCAACAAACAAGAAAATTAAACTACGGCCTTAAAAATGCCACAGAGTTGAATTAATACATCTGCAAGCTACTATATATGTGACGGGTGGGTTACGGAGGAGGACTCAAATGCAGGCTCAGGCAGTGTATGAGGAAGAAACAGTCTTTAATTGAAGTCCAGGCAAGAATACTACTGATAGTGAGGCAGGATGAACTTACAGGAATCAGGCAGATAATCCACAAGGCAGGCGGCAAAAAAAAATAAAAGAAACAAACCAACAAACATAAAGACAGGAAAACCAGGAGACAAGAAACAAGCTAACCAGGCAAACAAGCAAACAAGACGAGCAAACCAGCAAACAAGACAATCTGGCAGAAAACAAAGGAACCCAGGGTAGTATAAATACTGAAGACGTGATTAACTGATAGAACACAGGTGATGGAGAAAACTGGAGGGAAACTAAACAAAAACCGGAAGTAAAGCAAACTAGACAGCAAAAAACCAAGACTACAAAATAAAACAGGAAGTGACCAAAGAACAGATCATGACAATATATAACTATATTTTACAAATGTTTACGTTGCTGTGTGCACCCCCTGCACTTTGGCAGAGAGGTAGTAGAGTTAAAACTGAGGAACTGGATGTTACTTTGTATCTGATCTGGCTTCTGATCACATATAAAAGACTTTCTCCACCTGTAACATGTTGCTGTATTATGGCTATTTCTCCTCTCTTTTTCCTTGCAGTTTGTTGTCGAGTGTCCTAATACTTCCAGGATCAAGGGCTTGTTTCCCTGCACTGTCCATGCTCAGAATGTCTTCATTCATAATGCAAGGTGCTTAGAATTAAAAAAAAAAAAAAAAAAAAAGTCCAAATGGCAGATGATATCATTAGCATTGCTTTTGTGACCTTACACTTGAAATAAGTAGAATTTGATTATGTGTGGGTAATGTGGATGGCATCCACAGTGGCGGCACAGCTCTGCTCTCTGCTCAGGGAGTGCTGACAGGCCCACACCGACATCCTGACAGGATGTGCACAGGCGTGGGGATTTATGGGGGAATAAAGAGGATTTGCAACTGATGCCTGTGTCTGCATGGTGGTGAAATCTGCTCCACTGAACTCCAGGAGCACATGCTTTACAGTCGCACCTTTCTGTCTCTGTACTGGAATGACTAATTGCCACTCTGGTCAGAATTGTATCAGACTATCTGTCAGCCTGGAGATCAGAACTGTGAGCTTGTCACCAGGCTGATTACATGGGGTATAATTTCACTTTCCCCTTTTTTCCCTTTTAATACTTTACTGTTTCAGAGAAAGCCACATAATGAATGAGCATTACACACAGACAAACATGTTGCAATTTATAGATGCAATTATAGGGATATAATTGAAACAATGACTCTCTTGCATTGGTGAAGCAAAAGCTTTCACGTGCACCAAATATATTCTCAAAGTAACCCTTTTCCTGGCAGTGGCAGGACAATGGGGCATTGCGACAAATTCTACTCAGGGATCGTCAATAGTAATTTTGCAGCATCGAACCACTAACATCACTATAAAGGAAATGAACATAATAAGTTGAGTATGTAAGGGCAATCTCCACCAAATCATTTTTCTTATTGCTGCTTGCAAACTATCAATACAGAACAATACTGTCCTCAGTGGAACTCCAATGCCACTGCTAAATAGATTTCCAGAGTCCTTTGTAATAACCAAACAATGAATTGAAGATGTACAAATACCTTGGTGACATTTAGCGGAGGTGCTGAAATACAAGTGAAGGTCTAACTATAACTAATAAAATAGCAAATGAATCAGAATTGTCACTGAACTTGAACTCCTCCTTGGCATGTTATTGTATTGACAGAATTCTCAGTACAAAGGCTCATATCTCCCATCTCCGCTTCATACGACTCCTTAAACAACCTTACAATGTGTTTTACTCTGCCGAGATCAAAAAAGGAGAAAAGGTTGCTCTCTTTCCAAATTTTCCCAAAACAAATCCATCACAGAAGTACACCTTATCCGGTGAAAATGAGGATAAGAAAATAAAAATCAGAACCAATATGAAGATACAATGACAGTCCATCTGTTTGAGTCAATTCACTGGCACACAAAAGGCACATACTGCAAAACCTTCCTGTGCTAAGTACAGCTATAATAATCATTTCAAGCAGTATTACTGCAGTGGAACACTTGTTTAACTTAAGGGTGGGTTGGCATTAGAAACATGTTCCCTGGAGACCAATTAAAATGGACCACTATAATATTTTCTTTCTTTAATAACTGTTTCAAGTAACGAAAAAACCTCAGGTCAAACAAAATGTAACACTATTTGAACAGGGAATCACAGTAAAGAAATGTAAGAAAAAAACAAATTAGCATTTCTAAATGACTCCTTAATATTTCCAGTGAAATACTTCAAAGAGCAATGATACATATGAGAGTTAAAGCAGTTCTAGTAAATGTTTAAAGATTAATTATTTTAAATATTAAATACACTTGGCACAGTGTTTGTTGAGGTCAATAGTCTACATGGAAGAAAAGCTGAATTTCAAGACAAAATAGCAGTGGAGCCCTGCCAAGACCAACATATATCACCGCTGAGGGAGGAAACCCCGGAAAACAACTCCTAAAATACCATTGGTTGCTACATCAACTCGTTTTCTAAAAAAACAAACAAACAAAAAAAAAAAAANAAAAAAAAAAAAAACATAAATAAATACTACAATAAGATAAAGCTTCTTCAAGACCGACTGAGCAAACACATGGGACTTAACCCTGAATTACTGCATGAAAACTGTTGCATTCATATCATGTGTAACTTGTGTATTCATACTGAAAGGTGTTTTTGCAAAGCTGTTATTGCCAGCTAATTTCCATTGCTTCTTCCATCCATAAAGCAGATCATTATTATGCTGAAAAAACATTAAACAAATTTCTACCCAAAGCCTTATTACTTTTTTCTTGTTTTTTTTTTTTTNGTTTTTTTTTTTTTGTTTTTTTTTTGCTGAGTTTTCTAAACCATCAGATTCTTCAGCAGAGGCCCAAATTTAACAGCAGAGGCCCAGGTAAATTTAACCTCTATTCCAGCTTTGGAGAAACATGTCTTTTCCATCATGTCTACAACATAAATTCTTGTTACACGTCTTTCCTCTGGCTCCTCTCAACAAGCTGGGGGGGGGNGGGGGAGGGGTTACTAAAGGCTTACACAGGATATGATGTCCCTGCCTTGGATCATCTCTGAGCGTCTGACGAGCTGGAGCATTATCGCCACAGACTCCCTTTATTCTTTCAGAGAAGGGGATTCTGGGTGAAATCTACCCTCTGTAGAAAAGAAATACGACCGCTGGCACAATATTCATGGAGTCCCATATTTTTCTGTGATGCTGTAACCTCCCAAGCTGTCTACTACACATCCTGCAAGCTTGCTGCAAGCATGTTTTCTTTCAGATTTGTTCTATAAACTCATGATGCATTTTATTTATTCTGTACAACACTTTAAAGCAGCGGTCCCCAACCACGGACCGGTACCGGGCCGCACAGAAAGAATAAATAACTTATTTTATTTCCATTTTATTGACGGAGTCTGCAGGTGTTTTATTTTGAAAAATGACCGGATTCTCTCCCCATCATACCCGTCACAGTCACAGCTGTGATGCCCGAAAAATTAAGCCAGCTAACCACAAGCTACCTAAAATGAGTAAAAAAAACAAACGTCTCTGGAGAGCTTCTTTGAAAAGGGGAAAAGGCCCAATGATGAGACAAAGACTGCTAAGAAAAAGAAAGCTGCATTTAAAAGAAAATACCAGGAGTCGTACTTAAAATACGTGTTATCGCGATAGGTGACTTACATGCTCCAAGCCCTTTCTGCATAATACGTGGCGACAGGCTATCAAATGAGGCAATGAAACCTTCAAAACTGCTTCGGCACATGGAGACCAAACGCCCTGCGTTAAAAGACAAGCCTTTGGAGTTTTTTTAAAAGAAAAAAAAAACTGAACAAGAAGGACAGAAGTTATTCTTGAAGGCCACCACATCTACAAAAGTGACTGCACTGAGAGCATCATATTTAATGGCTAACCGTATTGCTAAGGCTAAGAAGCCTTAGCAATACGAAGGAATGGATCCGCGACCCATTTGTGAACATGCCAAGTGAATCGACCATGTCCGTGCTAGAAGAAGATCAACTGCTTGAAATTGCAAATGACGGTGGTCTTAAAAGTATGTTTAAGACAACTTCAACTCTGCCAACGTTCTGGATTAAAATCAAGGCGGAATATCTGGAGATCGCCACAAAAGCACTAAAAACCCTGCTTCCATTTCCAACATCCTGTCTTTGTGAAGCGGGGTTTTCTGCAGTGACAGCAACCAAAACGAAGTTACGGAGTAGACTGGACATAAGGAACACACTTCGGGGTGTCATTGTCTCCCATCACCCCTAGATGGGACCGTCTCGTTGCAGAGAAACAAGCTCAGGGCTCCCTCTGATTCTGCCTTATGGTGAGTTGTATTTATTATGCACTTTACGTTTGTTTGTTTTTATGCCGAATCTACATTCCGGTCATTTTAACCCCCTCCCCGCCGCGATGGCCGGTCCGTGAAAATATTGTCTTACATGAAACCGGTCCGTGGTGCAAAAAAGGATGGGGACCGCTGCCTTAAAGGACCGTACCAATGATTTTGCATATTTGAGCCCACTAAATACTACCTGTATACATGTTACGTTAATGCCAACATTTCCAAAATATAAAACCATATTTTAGTTTACATGTTATTTTGTCAAATCCCCTAAACTTTCAAAATTAAATGTTCAGGTGAGACACCCACCGTAACATTCAATGTTGCTAACATACATGTTTGCATGCAGAAGGAACAATTATTTTAATTTCTCTGATAACAGCAGTATTCTCCAGAGACCATATTCCCTGCTGAAGACTTACATTTTCTTCCGTGTTGCTCCCTGTTGATTGGTTAAATGAAAGAACTTTGACAAAAACGAATAACAGCAAGTTGTTTATTGTGAGGGGTCTCAAGGACATTTCATGTCAACTACAAGTTGATATTTATAGTGTACTGGAATTAACCTAAAACAATGGCTCCCTGGAAGGTAAGAAAAACAATTCAAAAATTTACCACTCCAGTAGTTTTTTTTTTTTTTTTTTTNTTTTTTTTTTTTTTTTTTTAATGGTTGGCAGTAAAGAAAAATGTATGTTTGTGGTATATATTGGGCACAAACATGCAAAATCATCAGTATGGTCATTTAATGTAAACATGAAACAATGGGGAAAAAAAATACTTAATCTAAAAAGGAGACATGTTATATATATTTCAGTGGTCTTATTTTATCTCTGCAATGCTTCAACTAACTAAAACTGAAGCTTTCAGGGCAGTTTAGAACCTACTGTATGGATGTGTCTTACTGGTTGCATTTCTGTAGGCATCACTTCAAATTTTGCAACTTTGACTATGTTCAGCACACAAAAATTAGGAAAAAAAAAACATATGTCTCTTAATCTAACTTTATGATTTGATTTTAGAGAAACGCCATCCTTCACGTGTGTTCAATCAATGTGAAATGTCTGAATCAGGCTTTTATGACTATATGGTTGAGAAAGATGGTTATGAAGATCTGCCAGTGTTTACAAGATGTTAAAACTTTGAAACACAAAGAACTTTTTTTATGAAAGGATAACTTTTCATCCCCCATGAGGTCTGCACAGACTCTGCATCTTTAAGACACTGAAAGACCTGACAATATGAACTCCTCAGAAAATTTCTGAACATGAAACAGCATAGAAGACAAACAACTGTGGAATTCTGTGCTTTACCATGGCATTTGATCCCCTCAGCACAAAATCATATTTAGACCTTGAACTGCTGCCTCTGTTGCTAGGCTACACCAAGAGGGGGGAAAAAAATGCTTATCAGAGAGGAGAAAATCTAGCAGTGTGTGAAAGCATCACGTTTTGGAAATTAAAAGCAATATTCTCCATCGAGTATGAACCACAAGAAGACAAGACGGTGCATTAACGACTTTCAGAAACCCCATTACATGTTTCTTTTTACAAATAATGTGCCCACATGGAGGACCTGCTGTTTATGTGGATAAATAAATGACAACAACTTGTCAACTGAGCATATTAATTCAGCTAAAGTGCTCGAATGTGGGTGTAGTTTTCAAAATAGAGCAAAAAATAATGATTAAAATCAGCAATGCAATAATTTCTTAAAATTGCTGGTTCTGGATGACAAACCAAACCAACTCTGATGGTTCCAGTGACTGTAAGAAGCCACATGCTGGTTATAATGAATGAATAAGAAATTGTACTGTATAGTTTGTCGTTGGCAAAAGGAAAACGCTATACTTTGCTGTTATGCTGATTAAGGTACTGCAAAGCAATCTACTGTGAGCCAGCTTAGCTTTGCCCCTGTGACAGGGTATTTAGAAGAGTAGTGAACTGCAAGAAAGCTCAATTACATCCTCCCAGCATGTACTGCATAAATCACAGTAAATCCTCTTTCAAGCTTGTCTTTCGGAAATTACTGAAATGTTACAGTAGAAAACAAGGAGATGGCTGCATTGGTGAAACTCTGAAGTGAAGGCTTATAGAAATACGTGGAGCAATGCTTCCTGTTTGACTCTGCCACACCCAGAGAGAGAAAAGAAATGATGTTGGATCCATGCTTTGTGATTACTGCCTGACTGCAGCTACTGAATCTAAGCAGAAAACCTGTCTGGACGTAAAACTGTCAACAAGATCATATAATTTAAAATTTACTATAAGACTACTCACTCTGTACTTTAAATAAAGAAATACATAATGAATAAATGAACAGATAAGTGCACAAATAAACTGATGAACGAGCAAGTAAATAAATGAATTAGCAAAAAAATAAAAGTAAAAATCACATCTACACCCAAGCTGCACCATCCTCTAGATTTGTAACTTAAATAACAGAAAATGTTTAGAATTTTTTCTCTTCAACTGCATCCAAAAATAGATTTTTAATTCAAGTAAGTGCAGCAGTTCATCAGAAAATAGTACAAATACTTCAAAAATGCCTCCTCTCCCAATGAAAGGAAATTCTTTACAACACTTTTGAATCCTCACATCAAACCACTCAATTGTTCCCTTGCCGATGGCCAAATCTTCCACCGAATTTTGTTGGAAGTCTTTTTGCAGGTTTTTCAGATATCCTGCTAACAAACAGGCAAACAAAAAACAAAGGGGCTTGCCAATGGAGGTTATGGATGGGTGAATGAATAAAAAAAAAAANAAAAAAAAAAAAAAGACCAAAAGTTGCCATCATTACCAAACCTTTAGATGTATAGCCTCATTAAGAGTTCCAAGTATCTCATTTTTTACTGACACTCATTTATGTGAAATATATGAACTCAGAATAATCATGACAAAAGGGGAAAATTGCTGCTTCTCTAAAGCATCTATTGATAAACCGATCTATTCTTTAAGGATACTTTTTGTATTGAAAATGTCACATTCTGGCATATCCAAATGTCAGCTCCCAAGGTTGCCTCGCCTTCTGCCTAGCCTTAGTGGTGTGTTTTAAATATAAGTGATTTTTTTAATGGGTAATATTGAAGTAAAATTCTGCAACTGATCTAAATCAATGTATAAAATGGTGCAGACAGAAGATGGCAAAAGGTTACGGTGCTATAAACGCTGCAGATGAACTGGCTTTCATTTACTTCATATGTTTTTGAGAAAATAGTTATTGATGTTTTCAGCCTTGCAAAGACGAATTGTGACTGGCATTTGTAGGGGAGATGTAAAGGGCATTATAATATGATGGATGGGCCGTTGAGATATGGCTGCAGATGCTGATAAGATAGCAGAACAGCAAAGCAGAGTCTCTACATTTTCCCGGATCAAACATGTGACTGGAAAGGTGTGTGACAGGTGTGTGTGACAGCCCCGTGCTGCCTGTCCACAATGTCACCTATCAGCAGCACTATCTGATTAATACTGGCCACAATCTCACAGTGCAACCTCTCCTTTATTTTCCCCGATCACCTGATCACACATGCACACACACACACACACACACACACACACTCTCATACACACACACANACCTGATCACACATGCACACACACACACACACACACACACACACTCTCATACACACACACACACTCATGATTGCTGAGAGGGACAGTAGTGGGGGGCATACAGTACCTTGCGTGTTGACTGGGTTGGTGGTGGGTGTGGGGATAGTAGTGGGAGCATCTAGATGAGAAGAGTGAAAAATAAAGAACACGTATAAGAAATAACGGAAGACAAGAGTCAAGGAGACAAAAGTCATTAAAGATGAGGACCTGGACTGTAAATACCTAAAACAGTCAGTCCATTTACATGCACGCTGTATTCGTCTGTACTGCGATTGAAGTAATAACGCAAGTAAAACGTATACATAAAAGAAATTAATAGCTTTCTGCTGTTCTCCAAATATACGTGTTGCATAATCGGAGTATGCAGAGGATTCGCCAGGTGAGGAAATGCATGTGGAGGTGGCTTACAACAATTATGACATTTATGTACCCGAATAAATTGATTTGCAATTGCATAATCAAGGTCTGTTACTTGGAATAAGCTTACTTGAATTTATGGCGATTTCAGTCTAATTAAGTTGTATTAGTGATTTTGGAAAAAAAATCAATTTATTGCCTCACTTGGAGTATAATCAAAGTTTTAACGTGCATGTAAATGTACTGATTGTTTTATCTACTGCTATGTGTAAAAGTAGCCTTTGCAAATACAAAAAAAAATACTAATATTTAAATGGATTGTTAGGTTATTTGTTTTAGTTTTTGGATTTCTAATTAACTTTGAATAATAATGTGTAGCAATCATGAAACTGTATTTTTTTTTTTTTTTCCCATAGTCGTTTCTCAATAATTAAGTCAAAGTGCAAATTAAACCACCCTGGTGGTCTCCTGCTGCAGCACAGCAGATTCCAGAGCAGCATCCTCCCCCATACTGTACTGATTAGGCCTATCACTAACCCCCAAACAAAATAATCAGAAAGACAAAATGAAGGGCAATTCAGGTATGCAACAGTACTAAGAGGGTTGAAAGCATCCTCATCAGTGCCTGTGTGTGGTGCAGGGGAAAGATAGCACGACCCCTTGCTGCGGGAGAGTCACAGCAGGGGAAATTGGCTGGCTGTCTCCATGCCTTTACTGTCTGCACTCCATCAAAAGGCAGCAGTGGGGGACCACACACTCCCAAACTAATGATAAAACATCAAGGACAGCATAATGTTGCCGCCGGGGATGGAGAGTATGGTGGAGGTGGTGTTGATGGTGGTGGGGGGGTATCAGGGTATCAGGAACAGATTCTCCTCTGATAGTATTTGAAGAGGGGGGGGAGGCCAGATTTTCGCTCTCTGTGACCGAAGGCAGTCTGATAGCTGAAATGTCAGTGTCTGGAAGAGGGAAATTGGCCATTCAGGGAAGAGGGTCTTCACAAAGGCTGGGATAGGATGTGGCACATATAATAGCCAGGCGAACAAGAATTCTCCATGGGCAATTTCCAGGCTGGATGACTCTGGGCTCAGTATTATGAGAGCTGAAATATGAGTGTATTTTGGAGGGGCCATATTTTCAGGGAGCATTTGTATCACTGAGGAATTTGATATGAGAAAATTTAGCCATAAAGCGAAACAATGTAGGAGAAATTGTTTATTTATGCCTACTTAAACCAAGACAGCATGGTAGATATGTTTTGCTTTTCTTTTGTCTATTTATTTTCTCTTGGTTAAAAGTTCCTTTTATATGCGGTTTCACATAAATTTTCTTCTAAACAAGGGAAAATTCTTGTAAAAGAATCCTGTTGATTTAATTAATTCACATTCTGAATTATTCATTTACATGCTGATGTGTCAAATGTTCCGCAGTATGGTGCATGATTGATAAAATCAGTGTGATTCACAAGGACGTGTTTTCACAGCGGCCTTTCATAAGAACAAGGCTGCCTCAGTCCTGTCTGCTCATGTTACTCAATATCTGGAAAAAACAGGAAAATTACCAATGCTTGTGAATCTTTGACTTTTTGTCCTAAGAAGATTTATAGGTCAAAAAGTCAAATGTGGGGTAAACCATGGCAGTAAAGGCAGCATTGTTCTATTGTCAACATGCAGTGTGTGTGAGTTATAGCACCGGGTCACCTCTGTGGGAGAAAGACAGCTAACACCCACACCTGACTCCAGCCAGGGGGCACAATTCACATCCTGCTGTAGACACACCCACACAGAGAGCAGCATGACAGGCCTCTTTCTCAGCCTTTGCAGCAGCCACTTACAATATATGCACCACAATAGAATTTGATTTGACATGGATTTACATCAGCCTCACACCTGTCTGGGTTGTCGCACATTGAAAGGTCATTACTCTTGGTGAAATAGTAAGAGCCTGAAGGAGCTGCTAAGAGGGTGGCAGCCAGATGAAAGAGAACTGATGGACATTTCGCTTTGGATCTATCAATACTCCTCATGAGAAAATATTTATCAAGAACAAAACAACTCATTAAAGCAGAAGTATTTGCTGCATGCAGTTGGTTAAACAAAGGACATGGGGCCTTTTTTGGCAGGTCTGTGATAGATGGCTTCATGGGAGGAAGGCCTCATAAATTGAAAACAAAGTAAAAAATATTCATGCCAGGTAACAAAAAAGGAATTTGTAATTCTGTGGAGACTGGTGTTAGTGGGTGGGATGGGTGGGATGGGTGGGGGAATGAGGGACAGTTGGGGTTGTGTGTGGCATATGCTATTGCAACCTAGAGGTACAGTATACCTGCCAAAATAACATGAGAATATCATGCTAAACCCAATCTCCACACATAAACATACGCTAATTAAGCTACTGTAGCAAGCATGATTAGTCTGGGAAAACAAACCCTCATGTGGACCACAACATGATTTTGTCTGGCATTCAATCCTCCAGAAAAGAGAAGGGGGAATCACAAACATAATTATATGCATTTATTAGCACCTTTTACCAATCTCCTGTGTCTCATTATAACAGACTGGAGCCACAGAGCTTTCAACAGTCAAACACCAGACAAACACCAGAGATGCAGCGTTCAATGGGAACATTGAGAAAATATGTGGATGGGAAGTTACTGATGGAGGAAGGTGAATTATAGCCAAAGGCACAAGAAACGATAACATATGTAAACTGCAGCATGAAGTGATGCTTTGATTAAAAAAACATTACATAATTCAAGCAGCAGCAGACACATACCTTCTCAAATGCCACAGGCAATTACTTGAAAACTCCAGAGCTATTAGATTATTTGACATTATTATCTTAAAGATCCATGTCTGAGGCTGAAAAGCCTTCCCAACTTGTCTAGAAAATATCTGATATGATTTACTGAAATAAATCTGAGTCATCATGAATGCAACAGAATCTTTTCGCAACAATTAAGAATTTAGTCATGAAAGCCTGAATACGTTTGCCTTGAGTGAGCCATTTGCCGGCATATGCTGTCCTTTTGTTTGAGAGTGATCATTATGGGCCCATTGGGAACAAGCAGATGTCATCATCTGCCTGGCAGAGCACGATGATGAATAACCATGGGGTGGCGGAGTTATGAGAGTCACAGGAAACCTATGTCACAGTGACAAAGTCACACGTCAGCTGGTGAAATAAACACATGGCTTCCATGAACACCACAAACAACCTGCAGGACTGCATACATATATGCTGATGTGAAAATCTGTATTTATGTTCCATTAAGATATTGCTGTAATTTGTTTTTTCATACGACTGTAAATATTTCAGCAGGGGAGAAATGGAATACACATGCTGCTCTGAATACATTTTGCTTAGAGATTTGGATTAGTGAGTTTCTAAAACAGTCTTAATGCTCCATATAACACTTAGGTACTTATGCAGTGATTTCATAAGCTGCAAAAGGTTCATTCAAGGTTTGAAAATTAAGTTTCAGGTTACTATTTTTTTGTACCATAGTTGTCACTTTTTTTCTGCTGACCCTGACCAGTTTGGCCTCCAAACTCACCCACCATTAAATCCCTGTTCACTTCTTTCTCTACAGTTTGGTGACATAGCAACAAGAACATTTATTTTCACAAATACACATTTTCTGCATGTTTGCAACAAATATTTGCTTATCACCCAGACAGAAAATGGCTTTGTGACAGTTCATGGCTGACAGCCCGAGCTTAAAAAAAGCCGACTGAGTCATAATCAAAAGGAATATGACCTGTTTGCTATCTGCAATCTCACAAAAACCACCATGAGGCCATTTTCATAAACCACTTTGCTTTTAGCATCACTTAGCACCTTCTTTGGTCACATTTTCATACACGAGTGGCTTTCAGTGCCTGAACCTGACAGACAGCATCGATATGTGATGCCTGTGATATTATGACATGACCTCTGCCAGCGTGGCTATGTCTGAAAAATGTACAGACGGATGACGCTATATTAGTTAAACAACATTAAGCTTTTGTCACTCTTCTGTAACCATTACACCTACATGATCTAAAGTTCAATTAATATAACTGTACGAATGAAGCTCTGTAAAATGGGCTTTACTATTGAGTATTTGAAGAGTTTGTGAAAATAGATAACTGTTTTAGTTGATTTAAGGACATCAACAAAATCTTTAAGTTGTGCATTCCAGTTAATATTAATTATACAGCACGCTATTTGTGTTTTGCTAAATAATCTATGCAATTTATTTTTTTATTTTAACCCAGCATCTGTTTGATATTACCTGGAAATACACAAGAGAAAGACATGGTTTTTATTAGGGATTAATAAAACAGAGCTATTGTTTTTGCAAATGAATTCTTCATGTTGAGCATGGGACTGTATAATAAAATCATTACACATTTCTACCAAACAAATGCAGGTAGGCAAGGATAATTAAAAACACACCGCTCTAAATATATAAATACAAGTGTAAAACTGAGATGCATTGATTTTTCACATCTTGAGTTCTATCAGTTCATGCATCTTAGTTTGGCAATCTTCCAAAGCGCTCCTTGACATAAATATTTTTCTCATTGGTTTTGAAAGAAATTTTGCTGTTGCTCAAAGGTCACATTTGTTTAACATAAAGCCGTGCATGGTGCAAAGCCTGTGCTGAACAAGATAAGATTTTTAAGTAAACATACCCCCATTATAATGTTTAAATTACAGAGTGGAGCTACAGAAAGAAGCCCCTGCACCTACCAATTAAAATCCTACACATTCACCCTTATTGACTCAAATGAAATTCTGTTCTCAGGTAATGTCTGTGGCAGACAATGCTCAAGAAGAGACTAATTGAAACTTGGAAGCGAAATCTACAAAATTTCATTTAAACAGCAGGGAGTGAGCGCTGCAAAGAGAGAAAACCGAGCTCACCAACAATGGGTACACCTGCTGCACAGCTTTTTTTTTCTAACACCCCTGCCAGCCACCAAAAATAAGAATGTCAAGTCTGAGAATGTCATGTTACATGATTACAAAGTGTTGAAGTCTTTTCAGCATCCCAAACTTAAAACAGTTATCTCCTGCTGTTTTTTCTTAGAAATGACAAGTGCAAAGTTGCCTTGTGCATCTTTTACCGGTTGTTTGCAAAAATGTTTAAAGATTTTTGCTCAGATTAAGTGTGACTGCAGCTACATGCAGTCAGTGCCAATAGCCTCTCTCTGGATTGTATGAGGCTTTATTTTATTATCATATTAAATCTTTTATGGTGGATTGTGATGTGTTAACAAGAAACAAGGAGACAGAAAAATTGTTATCAGTGGTCCCTGACTGACAGTCACGTTAAGGTAAAAAGAAGAAGAGGCTTTATTGAAGACAAGTTCAAGCTGGGGGGCACAAACTGGTCTTGGCATTTGGAATCAGCTCCTGGGAGACTTGGTCCCTCTATTGCCCTTTACGGGTTGGCTGCAGGACACATCGAAATTCTGCCCAACTCAATATAAATCAACAGGAACAAAGCCCAATCTTCAATGCAGAAATATGGAGTTAGATTTCTTCTACAAGACCACAGCTATACACAGTTATAATTGATAGACCACAGTTATAATTGATAGTCTTGTAAAATGATGAAGATGAGGGGATGACTGCATAATTTTCTTCTTGGCTGGCGGTGTAATTTAGGTCCCAGGCTTCATCTATATAACATTATAGCCTGAGTTTTCTATGAGTTTTACTTTAGGTTCCTCATGCTCAATTTTCACTTTGCTGCTCAAACACTTAACAAATCATAAATATATCAGCAGAGAAATCACACCTCCAGGGATTCTAATACTCCAAAAGTCAACAATCACTCTTTCCATTGTTTTCTACAGTGTGTTGTTAAAACTCAACATGCATTAATAGTACAGTGGCAGTGCAAATCTTCAGCATAAATTCCGAGCTCCATGGATTTGTCAACTGCAGCCACCTTCTGTGATTTTAAGCTCCCTGTTCCTCTCAATAATGGCTTACGTCCATATACGTCTGAAATAGGATTCTGTTTATTGCCCAAATGCTGTAGTAAATCCTTAAGAGTCTAATACAATACCCTGACTGCCACAGCGACTGTAGGCAGCTAAATCTATAAACCTTTCTACATGAGTAATACAGACCGTCTCCTGGTGATGGAGGCATTTGAACATCAAGTCCAATGAAACAGAATACCTACCATATACGTAGAGGATGTAGTCATCATAGGCCTCGCCCACAGCATTGGAAGCCACACAGCGGTAGGTGCCATTGTAGGACTTATTGAGGTTCTCGATGTAGAGATCAGAGCCGGTGACCACAGCATGAGGCGGTACATCCTCATCTACTCTCAGCCAGTTGATCTGATGGGGACTGGAGAGGACAAATACCACGCACATCATTCAGATGCTGTCTATCCATACCAAAATCTGAAATAAAGGTCAAAACTGAAATCGTCTCAGGAGGGCCATTGGCAGGCCCTGTCTAATGATGTGCTTTGTACAGCATGCAAACAATTGGTAACATTTAAATGCTACAATGAAATGTACTGTAAAGGTTAAGACGGCGATCAGACTGGCAGAAAAGTGATAAAGTCTAAAATGGAAATTGAAACCTCTGCTACCCTGTGTTTATCCTGTGTGCTGTGGTTTGAACTCAGTATGTTTACATGCACATTATACTCTCATTTTTGTCGCTACTTTGATTAAGGCAGAAATCCAGAGTAAGCCGTATACACGAATGGAATTAATAGGATTCTGTCGTTTGCTGAATACCTGTCTGATTGCTTAATTGGCTTGCGAGGAAAAGCACACCACTTGCGAGGAAAAGCAAGGGATGAGGAAATGCGTGCACAGAATACTTACGTCAATGGATCATTCACATGCTAGAGCAAATCAGTTTACAGTAGCATAAACTAAAGGTTCATAAGCGGTATTTGCGTTGCGGAAAGTGATCAAAAAGCACCCAGGGTATACACAGCTACTATGACCATAGATTATAAACCAGTTTACAAACCTGGTAGCCCTGTCTGGCTGCTGACATTTCACCATACAATCACCCTTCTGCCCAGATCATGGTATGATTTTAAAATTGCGTTGTACAACTCAGGAAGGGACTTTACACAGGTTATAAGCTTCTCCCCCATTGTCGCTTCTGCTTACATCACATACAACAATGCTCTCATTGGCTCCTCTTTGGAAAGGTCACCGGCACATGAGTCGGAGTTGAATGCAGTTGAACTTTGAGTGCAGCAGCAGAGGGGAGAATCCAAGCGGTGCACGTTGCCGCGAGGTTGGAAGTCACTGCTCAGCTCCCAATACACAATAATGGAACACCCAGCTCAGCGCACCGCTCGCCTCTTATTGTGTGAAAGCAGCCTAGCAGTAATGATCTGTCAAACTACACCATCATCACTTTAGGGCAATTTCCATCTGATCATGGTGTTTATGTGACATTTAAAAAAAAAAAAATAGTATTTATTGCTTTAATTGAAGTAGAATCAAAGTTTTGTTACACCACACCCTTACATGTATTTAAGTGGGCTGAATGGATAAACCACTGTAGGACCTGTTTGGATACTCACTGTGGTTTTCCTTCTGCAATACACGTCAAATCCAGATTGTCACCCTCTCTGGTTAAACCTTCAGGATATGTCACCACAATCTTCACTTCTGGTTTATCTGAAAACAAAAGACCCCAGTGACATAAGTTTTCAATACATCCTTGTTTCTTTCATACCTATGGGCAAAGCAAAACCAAATTATTATTTCATTCTAAAGTGAAGTGTTGAGTAAAATAAAATAGACTTATAAATGAAGTGTAAAGCAACACAGTCAAGAGTAAAGCATGGAGGAGAATAAAATGATTATCCTATGTGCTCACTAGGCATCCAGTCAGTCGACAGTACCTACAGCAAAATGATTTCTTTCCTCTTATCAGTGTTACCCAAAGATTGCTAAAATGTCAAGCAGTTCCAGTCAAGCTTTCCCTGTCTCTTTTTTCCTTGAAAGGTCAGGCAAAACAGTTGTCTACCTGGAAAAATTAATATTCTACACAAACTACAAAAGGTGCCTTAACCTTTCTTTGATGTTTAACACAGTGTAAGGCAGCCTGTACTACCTCTTCAATCAATGCACCATTTATAGAACATCTAAACATAATTTTAGACTGAGAAAAAGTTACTTTTCCCTTTGTGGAGACTGTGTCCCAGGGGCCATGGCGCCAGAAGCCTTGTAGCTTAGAATAGCAGGACTTCATGATCAACAGATAACAGCATAAGGCAGTGAGAGGCATGCTGTACAGCTATGACCCAATGGTCAGGATACACA
Organism: Lucifuga dentata; assembly: GCA_014773175.1. NCBI lineage: Eukaryota > Metazoa > Chordata > Actinopteri > Ophidiiformes > Bythitidae > Lucifuga > Lucifuga dentata. The sequence continues at coordinate 245,210 of VXCM01000055.1, read as the reverse complement.
CTGATAGAATAATGTCTACCTGGTCTAGTTCTTGCCTTAAAAAAACTAGAGTTTCAGGTCACTCACATTGCACTTCCAAGTGTCTTTGAGCCAGGAGGTCTTTTGCAGCTGGATGGTCAATGACGCAGTCCACTGGTGCTCCATCATCTTCTTTGGTGACAGCAAATCTTACTCGGCTGGTGACAGTGTACATTCTGTCGTACGCCTCCTCTACCGTTGTCTCACCTAGAATCCGATATCAAGCATGATAAAACATTAACTACCCAACAGCTCAAAAACAGATTTCCAATCCTGAAGCAGCACAATCTGCAGTAACCATAATGAGCACACTGTGGTTACGATGTGTTACGAGCACATTACCTGTCAAAGTGGACCTGCTTTTCGTTGGCATTTACATTTAATTTATGACTCAGTGATGTGGGCTTGGAATGAGGCTTTAGAGGATCCAGACTAGCCCCAGGCATTCGATTCTGACTGGAGTGGCAAGAAGCAGCTGGGTCATATAAGCTTGATAATGAATGCTTCTGCAGCTTAAGTGTTGAGCATTGTTGGGGCTAACCCTGCAGTAATCTTCTGCCCACTAGGCCCTAGGCTGTCAGAGGGGCATTCATTTAGAGAGCATTACAATGCCACAGGGGCATCGCATTAGCCGCAGTACTGAGTGTGATGGTTTACTTGCACTTAATGAAGTGAGGAAATAATTACAGCCCCACTCTGACCTGCAGCACACTTCCATTTCAGCCTTGTCACAGGGGAACCCGGCTGGTCTCAGGGAGGGCAAAACACTGTTGTTCCACAGTCGATGATCACAATACACAAGTGTGGCCTCTTGATGGATATTAACCCCATGTAATACACACTCGCCAACCCATGACCCGCCAACATAAAATTCAAACCAGTGGGATCAGTAAGTGGTCAGTGTACTTAAGGCCATTAAATCTGATTGCTGTGGCAGATGTGGTGAAAGAGCAGGTTGCCTAAAAAGCGTATTGATCCTTAAAGACTAGTAAGTAAGTAATAATAGTAGCATGAGTAATAACAATAACAATAACAAACAAAAAGTAACAAAAAAACAAAGTTTGACAGAAATGTGACCAGAATGTTAAAGAAGTGGATGGTTTTCAGTTAAAAACAGTAATTATCATGCTGTGTCATTACACAATCAAGGCTGTCAGAGGGACACGCATTCAGACAGAAACAGGCAAACAGTATGTTTGCTAATGTTTAAATACAACCAGATGCAATCACATTATAACCAGTATAAAAATATGTGGATGTAGTTATAAATGCTCTTTGTGTTCCTCGCTCAATAAAAACAAATTACACATTTAATTTAATTTCTTGTATCAGTTATTGCTGTAATGATTAATTCCACGAAATAATTTAGATTTGTAAATTTTGTGTTGGGAACAGTTATTTCTGAGTTACACCTTGGAATTCTGTCTCATACAGATTTATTATTATGATACAGGCCAAGCAACACTTGTCAATTATCAAATTCATCAAAATCTAAATGAGGAAAACAACAGTGGATCAGGTCGTGGAAGGACTCAAATCTGAATGCAGGGGAGCCTTGAGTGTTGCAGCAGAGATGTCAAATCAAACGCTCTTGTGAGCATCAACCACTGATCAATCTCAGTGCAATCAAGCATAGCCTGCTCTCAGGGTGACACTTTCCCAGTCAGTTTCTAACCTCAGTCTTGTGCTTGCCAGCAGACTGCTGAGCAGCCACTGATCAAGCTGTTTGAACAGGGCTTCCACAGAAAATTGCTATAGCATTTGTATTACCATCAGTAATGCAGACTACAGATAGATAGAATAAAATGCAGCATTACTGCATAATATTTGCACCATTAGCCAAAGTGAATTTGAATTAGGTGTTTTAAATTAGTATGTAATCAGTGAAATTAAAGTTGAATTACTTATTGGAAATCTACAATGAGATTCTTGCCTCTATAAGATCTTCTATAGATAATCTGATTTTGTGCAGAAGCCACTACTTTCCCAAGTACTGAGTTGCTGTAGGGATCCAAAAGCTCTCGAAATCTGAACTGCAGTACATGCACTTTCACATGATTACATACAAATTCAAAGCACATAATTTAAATGCAGGCGTCTGATGGCACAATTCTCTCCCGACGCTGCAGCAGCCGTAGCAGAGGAGCCAGACTCAACTACATTTAAATAATATTGCAGCTGTCATTTATGCTAACAAGCAGCATTTTTGCCACCTTGTGCGCTGAATCTCTCTCAGGCCTGAAGCTGTCAGTCCTGTACCTGCCAGCATGATAAATGGTCAGAAAACCAAGTGGGCCAATTTGACAGTGCGTTCCAGTGTGTTAAATTAGCCAGCAGTTTTCTGTCTCACCTGCCGATAAATAGAAGAGGAATCCAACTATAAACACGTGATCACAGAGATTCTCTAAAACATGCAGGGTGTGTGCCTTTTAATCTGGGCTAATAAATTGTTTAGCATGTCCATAATGAGTGGTGATTTATGTTTCCTAGAGTACAGGAGGACGTGACTTTCTGGCTCTCTTTATGTAGCCACTGCCACTATGGATTAGCCTCGCTCAGCATGTAAGTGGCATTTCGCTGATCTAACCATCCTGTTGTCTCTCCCTCCCATATACCCCATACACAAGACTCACAACTCATAAACAGAAATTGACTTTGACTCCTGTAGGGAACACTGGAGGCACAGATGGCATTTAGCTTCAGATTTGCTTTTGCCTAAATATTTCATCTCTCAACAAGCCAAATGAGTCCTCTCCATTCTAATACATATATAATTTGACAACAAGCCCAGAGATATCCACTCCGTGTAAATATGATATGACCAAAATGAATAACCCTCCATGCTCTACAATAAATACATGATGAATAATTGATGACCACTAATCATAACTGAGAGGTAATAAGGATTTTCACCACACCATCCTCTCTCCAACAGGCTACAGCAGGCCTAAGGCAATGAAATGTGTGAATATGACTTCATAACCATGTTTATAATCTATACAGGACTTAAAGTAAATAGGTTAGATTAAAGATTGAGAGGAATCTGTAGAATTTCATAAAATTCATAAAAGTAGAGATGTTAACAGTAAATTTAATTTATACAGGCATCTGTGACATAAAATTATGGTAAAAAACCTGCATTCAAGACAAACATTTTGTAAAATAATTTTGTTAAACGATAGTAGAAGGCAGATAGAGAGAAACATAAGGGTCCAGCATGAGTTGGGATTCCAACCCATGCATGCACAGTATGATCATTACACAGCCGAGCAAGCCGCTCAAGCTTATGGACAGATGATGACACACATGGATAAAAACAGAACAAATGAGGGAATGCAGAGACTTCCAGCTGTACATGCCAGACACAATAACCCTCCATGCTATTTTCTATACATTGTCAGTCAACATAATCACTACAATGCCCCTTAATGTTTTAGAGGAGAACTACATTTACCTCACAGAGGTAAATGTCTCTCTAGAGTCTACAAGTCCTCGTCTCTCTAGAGACGAGGACTTGTAGGGAAGAGGACAGGCCTGAAGAATGTGAAGCAAACTAGGGGAGGCTGTTATTGTACTGACCTGTCAGTTCTTCCTCTCCTTTCATCCATCTGATGGAAGCAGCTGGCTTGCTGCCCATGGCTGTGCAGGTGAGCTCTGTCTCGTTCCCCTCACTGACCACATCCTCACGGCTCTCGATGATTGGGCTGCCTGGTGGGACTGACCCACAGCAACAGCAAGTTAGAAGACACCAGGATAATACAAACTACATATACACACTAAGGGCATTTTCAGACTTGTAGTTTGTTTGCTTTTTTTTCAGAATCAGGGACTGAATTGCTAACAATGTTGTATTTACTCTAGGTTTGGTTTGGTTTCCTTGGAAAAAAAATCCCAAGCAAACCTGCATATATCAACACTCACTCCACTCATTGGTCAGAAATATGGGGATGACAATATCAAAACAGGAAGAAGCTTACTATGCCATAACAGCTAAGTAACATTGGAGAACGACAGAATTGGGATACATTCCTAGCTGTAGTCATCATTTGGGCCACAAACAAAATGGCTTCTGAAGCTAAATTTTACTTCAAGACACGTATTGCCTCACATTATGTAAAGAAGATGTGCTGTCTTTAGATGGTTGAACAGCAGAATGGAGCACTTGGTGAGCACATACAGCCACATGCTAACCTTCAACTTGTTACTCTAAACACGTGTTTGGTAAGCTTGATACGTCACAAGCTTTTCGTAGCATCTATTTGATTTGCTACTGGCAATCAAAGGTGTAGTTTACCTAATATAAACCATGCACACCTTGCTCTCTCTGGTTCTAGATCAATCAGTGGATCCACAGATCTCTGTTGCAGTTGCTTCAGAAGTTTGGACCATGTTCACACAAGAAATGAACTACACTAGAGGGTGATCTCAGTCCGGTCACAAATGGTCATGGTGCCGTAGTTTATTTCAACATCCAAAAGTGATTGCTGTGTGCCCCAAACAAATCTTGTCCGAACTTAAGGAGCTTATGTAATCAAACATCTATGGTGACACGGCAAAATCTTCCGAAAAGGCTCCCCTCGCCCCTTGAACTGCACTAACTTACTGAACTCCAGACACTTGAAGCAAAAGTCAGCAGGGTGTTTATTTCAAGGACTCTTCAATGCAAAACCTGGTTCAAAATTTCAGCAGCTAGGTTTCAATTGTACAACTAGAGTAATTACTTTAAAGTGCTTTTAATTCCTTTCAATCCCCCAGGATGTCTGCATGTATAATAAAGCTTAACTAGAGTAATTTCACTCCAAAGCATCAAAGTGTGGCACAGCTGACTCTCAATAGGGAATCGTTTGGAGCAGCCAAGTCAACATTCACCAGGATTCACAGAGTCAACACAGCTGCCAAAACCAACACGGTCTGAGCCATCAGTTTCAGCATCTGCTCCTTTTCGTTATGCTGTTGAGCACTGCGAGAGCCTAATTGGCTGACATTTTGTTTCAGTTGCTAAAGATAACAGGATCAAAGATTACTATTATTTCATATTCACTATCTATAATGGAGTGAAATACAATAAAAGTGTGAGTGTGGGGTGCGAACGTGGATATGTGTGTTCTTATGCATGTGAGTGCGTGCACATTCACACATGCACTATCACACATACCCAAGACAGTGATGTCTGCATAGGCTTCCTGAGGAGGATCTGTGTAAACCTGGCACACATAGCGTCCCTCATCGGAGAGTGACACATTGGACAGAGACACCCGCAGTTCGTTGTCAGAGAAATTCACCAGCTGGAACCGGCTGTCTTTCAGAGCTGTGGGGATAGATGTGAGACAGAGACAGCGTACAGGGACATAAACGTGAGACATTGAGTGAGAGAAGGAAGTGAGAGGGAAGGAGATGAGTGAGAATGAGAGTGAATGGAAGAAGATAAAGTAGACGTAAGGAGAAAATGAGAGAAATGGAGAGAGAAAGAGAGTGCAGCCCTTTTGTGAGCTTTTTCCCTTAATTGTGTGAAAGAAAAGTGGGTTTCAAAATGATTCTTACAAGTTGATTTATAAAGCAGCTTTACAGTCCACGGAGCACTCACAAAGACAGAAAAGTGTGAAGAGTGCTCATGAGGACTCCTAACAAGCTGGAAGTCTTAAAATGGGCGGCTGCTGCTCATGGATGGATGAATCACACTCACATATTCCAGAAAAAGAGAGGCATTCAAACATAAATAATGAATTAAATCACAGTGCAGAGGTAGAGAAGGTTTGATGCCAAAAACTCTAAATCAAAGTAGCCAGAAATCTGTGTACTAATGCCTGTATAGACCGCCTGAATTTTCTTTTAATTTAGTCAAACTAGGTTAGCCACCCTTCAAACTTTTTACTTTGCTGTTCATTTGGGTCAGCTCTCATCCCTAAATCACTATTCTACATACGCACCCTTAGTTGATTTGAGTGAGAGCCCTTTTGATGTTTCAACCTGCCTTCTTTACCAAGACCTCTTTGCATCTTTTGAGCTAACGAAGTCTATTCAGCCCATGTTTAAAGCGCAGGGAGTTACTTATCCATGTCAGCCTTCATAGTCAGCATCATGATCATTAAACAAGGTCTTGGGGCAGTGTCAACATGAAACCTCATCCCTAATGCTGTCTTATAATTTGAGAGCTCTTTGAAAGTCTTTCCTCAAAGAGTAACGATGACACTGATGCACTTTATGAGTCAAATCACCAGCTAGGGAGGAAAGCCCTTCATTTCTAAGACAGTGAATGTAGTTTGCATGAGGCAGTTTAATAACTTGCTGGATGCTTGCATAAGAATCTGGAGGTTACAAAGACAAAATTCACAGGATCTTCCCACGTGCTGCTCGAGCGCTGAACCTTTGCAACACAAAGCCAGACATGTCTGGGAAAATGCAGTGAATAAATAATGGTGTTATAGCAGTTCACAATAAAGGTCCATCTTGTTTTGCCATTGTTGACTTCACCAAATTGTGCATAATTTTTCATGCATTTACTGGCATAAATCCTTCATCCCAACAAAAGCTGCTCGGTTTCTACCTATGACATAATTCATAATTTATTTACCGCAGTACATATTTTGTTTATTTGACCAACTGAGACCTTCACCGGTGAAGCTGTTATCATTCTTGTATTTGTGTGCATATCTGTTCCTGTGGCTGCTGCTGTTCTTGTAGCTCCTGGTGTGTGTCTATGTCGCTGCTGTTTACTTCCTTGTATACAAAGATCTGCCACTGTGTAGAGCGCCTCCGTTGACAGCTAACAATGCCACTGGCTGAGGGGGGTCCCCACAGAACCAGCAGTCCTTTAGGAACAGAGCCTAGAATAGCGCTACCATGGGGTTCACAAGACCCCATTACTGGAACACAAACACGCAGCAGCGGTCCAGTAATACTTTAGCTGCCTGTCAGAAATCTAAGATAAATTCAGATCTAATTGCAGATAAACAAGACCTGTTGTGTTTTGTTGCTGACAATGGTACTGCATTGATTGAGGCAGAGAAAATGACATGTTTATGCGCCCACGTGGAGTGGCTCAATAAAGAAAAACAGAGGAAATGTTTTCTTAGCTTAGACTGTATTTTCTATCCCGTTAAGTGTTTAAACTAAATAGTACTGAGCTAATAATGATTGTTACCTGGATGTAATGGCTAATTACAAACTAAAAAGATTCTGACTTTCCATTTACTCTTCATTAATACTGTAATGTACCCAAAATAACATATGTCTGAATAAATTTGTTTAAGATGTAGAACACAGTTCCTGTCAATCGATTTTTCCTGCCATACTCTAAGGCAGCTTTGGGTATTTTGTATAAATATGACAAAGATGTGTACTTAAACTCCCCTGATGCTCGTCGCAAGCGAGAAAATGGAACACGTCTTGCTACCTAGATTTGTGAAATAACAGCTGGGATGCATTATAGACTGAAACTAAGAGTGTTTCTTGCTCACCTTGAATCTTGGCTCAGATCCCAGATAGAAACAAGTAAAAAGCATTGACAAAAACTCAGTTCAAACCAGAAATAGCCCATATGCTCATGCATAATCATAATGTTCAATATCCTAATCTAAGAGATTATCGTAAAATCGAATGGTGACAAGGACTAGTCCTGTTATGAAACTGTTGTGTATTATCTCATATTAATCTTGACTCAAGCTGAACTTGTGTAAAAGAGCAAAAACATCAAGGACAGCCAGCCTCCTCTGACAGAGACAATCTAACCCAAAGCCATCGCTGAAAGCTACATCTGATCCCTGATGTCAAAACCAGAGTTTTCTTTAGCACAGGATGCCCTGAAATATGACACTGAGACAAGACGGTGTTTGTTTATGCAACTCAATCTCACAAAATTTACTGACTGAAATGCAAACTACGTACTATGTGAATGGTTCACGACTATGTGTCAGTACATTCTTCAAACACAATCTGGATTTTAAAGTTTGATGATAACCATGCCGTATTCACTCTGTTGTTTTCTGAAACGACTTGCCAACAGTTGAGTTAGAGTTAGACAACTTAAATAACTAGACTGAAGTATGGAAAAGGCTTTGGTCATGGCTAAATAAGAAATAAAGTTAAAAAGGAATACTGAAAGGAAAACTATCAACTTTCAGAGTCCAGCGGGCCACAGAAAATCAGACCGTTTTTTAAAAGTTTTAAACAAATTCTGAGTTTAACCCAATTATCTAAGCCACTTATTTGGTAGTAAAAGTACATGTACTACATGTATTTTAATTTAAATTTCATGCTTAGTTCACAAACTGAGACGAATAACACTGTGACTAATATAGGAGCACTTACGTCTAACATCTTTGAAGTAGATGGTCTGTCTGTTGGGGTTGAGCAGCTGGATGACGGAGTCGTCATTGTTCTTCACTCTGCAGCTGATGGTGGCCGTTTCTCCCTCAATCACAGACACATTATCGGTCGCCAGGTTCTGACCTTCAACTTTAAACACAAACAACACAGATGAGGAAATAAAACTCAAATAGGATTTCTATCTGGATATATATATACTGTCTAGCCTATCAAATATTTATATTTCATACAAAGACTGCATGTCAACACATGAAGTGTAAAGATACGTGAAAAGGCCCTGTAGATTGTCTGTTTGCTGCCATGTCTAATCCTTTTAATATAAGAGCCATGTGCAATGTTTGTTACTATTGATCTCCCCCAGCTCAGAGTGGGCCCTCTGAGTCAGTGCCAGATGGGCTGTAAGCTCTGCTGCCCACGAAGGAGAGGGTATGAAGAAAAAAAAAAAGACAAAGAAATAGTGTAAGAAAGTGGCAAGTATTAGATATGGGAGAGGTGGATCAGGGGAGGAAGAGAGGGGGAGTTAAACAGACAAAAGGGGGNGGGGGGGAGCAAGAGAAAGAGAGGGCAAGAGAGAGAGAGAGGGAGCTGAGCCGGGCCGGATGCTGTTTATGGTTAAGCTTTATCAGAGCCCTCCATCTGAGGTTCCATGTGACCAATGTGTGCTCAGTGTGCTCAGTGGTTCTGTTCTGTATCTCTAGGAATAAAAGCGCTGTAAGCATCTGAATCACACTCCGTGCGCTGGCACTGTTGACACAGACAGACCCTGGCCCTCGCCATAGTAACTTACACCTCACAGCAAACCCTCACGTAAAAAGGTTGGCTTTGTTTCCCATCTTCCAAGTGAAGGAGGAAGAGAATCAAAAGTCACCTTGTGCTATATTTATCTGGCAGGAGCCAAAAAAGCATACGGAGAATGGAGAATGCTTTTAAATGCCTCAGATTCACGCCAGCAGAGGAACGACAGTCTCAGCCACAGCCCTAAGGAAACATCAAAAGCACATTTGCATGCCCGAGTTGTCAGACACCTCCATTGCATTCTGACATTTACAAAGTCAGGGGGAAAAAAAACACCTGCATTTTCAGATAGTGTAAATGGGAATAGACAGCCAAACTAACATGATTCAAAATGAACTCTGTGAATGTAGCAAGCAATAAGAAATTAACCTCCTGTGGAGGAAAGCTCCTCAGACCTGTCTGATGCAATGAACTACCCATGTCATTTCAGCTTCATAATAAAGGTAGGGTAACAGGTGAAAACAGACACAGATTACATCCCAAAGGTTCACACTGATTAGAGTTAATCCGAGATACTTTTTAATGCAGTTCATATCTTTCACTGCGTGCATGGACAAAATGAGAGAGATTATTATTATTATTACATTCTGAAGGAGAAAAAAAAGAGATACCGAGCACTAAGATGTGGAAACAGTTAAAACAGCATTGCAGAGAGGTGAGAATGATTCTGGTTGGTTGATGTAAACAATGTTATGCCTCCAAATGATCATTATAGGAGCAGATGTGATAACTGTGAGTGAATGAATAAATGAATGAAGTGCACTCATTAGACTGCATACCTCAGCCATGACTAAACAAGCCTGGACAAAATGTATCTTGTTCTACTAACATACTGGCCTAAAAAAGAAAGAAATGACTCTATATAATATGTAATATAACAGTACTTAATTGTTTTGTTTTTCATAAGAAAGGCTATTCTGTGATAAATATACCTCTTTTTTTAAATTGAGATTGGTGCAGTACTTGTGAATAAACTGACAAAAATATCAATCTCGCAATGTTCAGAAATCATTTTTTTTAAATTCCTGAATCTGTCACAGGATCTAGATCTGCACCAAAATTTAAAGGGTTCTTCCACGGCTATCCTTTTTTTCTCCCAAGTTTTGTTTAAATTGGTTCTAATCAGCAAACAGATGTGAGTGAAAATACAACATTGGCAAAGGTAATGAATGAATGAATGAATGAATATTTCTGTAAATCAGTGCTTTATGGTTATACAAGGTGTATCTTCCACAAATTTTGGCAACCTTGATAAATAAAAGCAAAATGGGTTGTGAAAAAAAAAATGTCTTTATTGTTTATCCTCTTGATCTTTCATTCAAATTAAAACAAAAATATAACCTTAAAGTAAGATAACTGAAAAAAATAAAATTCTTATCATGAAAAACAATATTTTTCTCAATCGGCCTGGTGGTGTCTGATCATAGTTTTGAAGACTTTCTGACCCCCAAAACCTAACGAACATCTGCAATTCTTCAACGGACGATGCTTGGAGATTTTTGATCACTCGAACCATCATCATCATCATCATCATCATCCTCACTGCGTGTGGGCTCATATAAACACGTCCTCTTCCGGGCCTATTGAGAAATATTTGTTTCGTGATAAGAATTTCTTTTTCCTTTCAATTATTTTACTTTAATTAAAGGTTATACTTTTTAAATAATATTTAGAATGAAAAATCAAGAGGACAGACATGAAGACTTTTGTTTCACAGCTAAATTTTCTTTTATTTATCAAGGGTGTATATATTTGTGGAGGGTACTGTATCTACAAAAGTAATAAGGGTCTCAGCAAGGGATTGCCGAATCATGGGCATCCAGTCAAAACAATCTTCATGTGAAGAGCTGAAATGCGTAAGTTTTGTAATATTATTGAGGGAGCCAAAGCTCTGCTGTGCGTCTACATACTACAGACAATGAGGCAAAAGCGATTTGATGTCTATTTTATTTTGTCGCTGTAAAAGTAATATATTTGGCAATCAAAACAGCAGCAGAGAGCATCCTCAAAGCAAGGTTATGCCGCTCCCAATCTGTTGGACGGAAAGAAAGGGAAGGCAATAGATAAATTCTCCATAAGGTTTAGCAGCCCCAAGCAAGGTTGGTCCGCCTCCAATATCCTAGCCCAGGCTCATCTCCAATTCAAAACACACATAAATAACGTCGCTGTGATTAGCAATCCCATCAAAGTGAAAACAGGCCACTTTGTGGAACATGGAGGGTTTTCGCAATTGGAGTAAACATTTTCAATTGCTTCAGCATCCTGGTCGTGATTGGGTGCAAATGAGGAAAGACAGTCATTAATTCTTGGTGGTGGGTGGGGATGGAGGGGGAGTGGGCAGAGGCATGGCACAGATGACTGGCTGATAAATTCACACTCATTCCAGCAGCTGTCTGGGAGAGTAAAGTGCCTGTATCTCTACACATGGCTGCCCTCCTGTTCCTGCATCACAACATACTGAATGAAACAGTCAGGGAAATACAGACCCTCTAAAGTCTGTGCACTCTCTGAGGGGATGTACAATCTGGCATCAAGTGCCTGGCATGGAGACTCGGCTCATCAGCCGTACTCAAAATGCAAAACCACACCAACCCCAACCAATTTTAACAAAAAGTTGACGAAATCAGGAAATACTAGCCGAGCGGCTCTTCCATCAGAAGTTCAGAGAGGAGCACCTTCTGAATCAACTTCTCTCTCTTTGAACTTTTCTCTCTTGTTTTCACATCAAAGACATGAAAGGGGCAGCAGAAAGCAGAACAGCCAGCCCCCAATTCTTCTCCCCTGAGTCACTGCTGTCTGCAGGAGCCATGTCCTTTCAAGGAACAACCGGGACTGTAGACAGTCATTAACAATAAAAGTTTCTCTCTATCCCTCTCTGATGCTATCTGTGCACTGCTGTGTGTCTATATCCCATTCAGTCATTAAACCCTGATCCTTATGATGAAATGCTGTTTTAAGGATGTTCACAAGCAAAAGGCTTCTGTCTTAGGGTATAATTAGATGTGCCATTTCTCCTGGATTTCAAAAAATCCATGCCCATTAATTTGACCATCTTTTTTTATTTTATCAAAGACGAGCTCTCTTAGAGTTTCCATGTACCCATTTAAATAATGATGCTACGACACAACTGGAAAATAAGTCTATTCAACCAGAAAAGAAAATGTTCTCTTCTTTTTCACAGTTGAAATATTATGTGTCACTTTTCCAGCATAAATGAAATGACCCATCCATGAAATAATTCCCAGATGTTTTTTTCTTTATTACCCAGAATTTGAGAAGGAAAGTACCAATAACAAACTCAAACCACACACAATGGCAAAATGAAAACACCAACCATGGTCATTCATGTAAATATGCACAGATGAACAGACAGGGATGGACAGCCAATCAACAGACACAGACGGATGCAAACACTTCCAAATGAACAGCAGGTAGCAAAGAAAGTGTACCTGTCAGGGTTTCAGCAGCTCCTTTTGCAGCACAGGCAATGATGAGAGGAAAGCAGAAGAAAACACACAGATTGTAAGCAGACAGAAGGCAAGAAGGAAGCCATTTTCCACTGATATCCAACAATTGTTTATAAATTGTAGGGGTAAACAATTATTTATAATTTCTGGGAGTAATGAAATTCATTAAATTCAACCTTCAAATGCTATTTTTGTGTACTTTTCCACCAATTACGAAAACACAGAAGGCATCATAATGTCAAGTTTTGACAATTCAGCCAGTTTATTTCTCCAAAGGTGAGTACAATCACAACATAATGAGGCACTTTTGTCTCCAGCCGTTTCTCCTGAGTGCTGTATTAATGCGGAGCAACACGGGATATGTGGACTTTGTTTTCCCTTCCCATCCCTGATTGAGATTCCAGCCAGCCTCATGCTGGAGCAGCCACTGCCTGGAGACACTCCCCAGGGACGCTCAGTGTATCCTGGAGAAGAGAGCACCCAATCGGAACGGTGCCCACCCAAACTGGCATCTCACAGGGCATGGGAGACTGGCATGTTCCCAAATCCCTACAGCAGTGCTCGGGGCCCACACCCCTGGGAGAGCTTCCATCATTCATTGTCTTCTGTTCATAAACAATCCCTCCCCCTGCTCTCTGCTGCACATCCATATCTAAATTTTTATATTTCACACACTTTTATTATATTGACATTTTACACAGACTTTGGGTTTCCTCAGTCTCGCTGTGAGCAATATGAGCTGCAGTGCCGGGTGTATGTCGAAGTGACTGGTTGTCTCACTTGTCATTGCCAGCGTAATAAGGGTGTAAGGTATGACACATGTCCTTGTTATACTCCTTTGTGCATTTTCAGTGTGTCAGCAATTCCCTCGGGACAAAAAAGTATCAGTGACAAATCACACAAGATGGGAAACAAATTTGGAACATTGTCCTGGTGCTTTCTATGGTAGTGCATTTCAGCTTCAGTCTCTGCCTGAAAGCTTCAAGTCCCAAAATATAGTCTTTATGATGTGATTATTCAAGATAATGAGGCTTCTCTGTACCATTTGGGTGGTAATTCTGCTTCAGCTGAAAGTGATTTGGATGAGAAGGGACCTTGTGTTATACAGGTTGATCGCCAGATTTAAACTCAAGCTTGAATGAGCACGCAGAGTGTGTCCCAGTCCAACTAGCCCCCAGGACAACCCATAATGAGGCATTTGAGCTGCTTTAATTGCCAGGTAATTATAATGTTGTAGCAACATTATGTAAATTACTCATTATCACCTTGTATATGTGCTATATCTGCTCTCGTTACTTTGTCAGAAATAGCGCAGTATAACCCAGAAAAACAATATCGCCAGGAATACAGGGGCCTCTTTGTGTTTAATCTTGTCAACTAAGACCTAAATCTAAACAGAGACTTGTGATATAGTGTCGTGACATCTCCTCTACCTCTTCACTATGAACCACTTCCTGCTGGTGGCCTCTGAAGGAACTATAAATAGCGTTCTGGTGGTGTGTCTGCTGGGCTCTCCTTGTCTCTTCTGTACCTGCAGCACATTAGGTGGAAGTTATGAGGTGCCAGCTCGCCTGTGATTAGATGTCATGGCTGTCGCTCTGCTTAGACAGTGCTGATAGACAGATTTCTGGGGAAATGCGTGTGATGGCATCCGTGCGAGTGCGGCCAAAGCACCAATCTGTCAGTCACGCAGGATGAGAGCAGGCAGGCCAACCGTCCTCCAAATAATGTCTGTCCTTGTCTCCTAACCTCCTCTCCGATTCATCCAAATCTCATCCTCTTGTTCCACAGAATGAACAGTATTATGCTCAGGATGAGAAATGTGGAGGAGTGATGCTACGTTTCCTGCCAGAAATACGCTCATTGTGAAGACTTGAAATGTCATATTCTTGTTCTGCATTATGTTTTCTATAATAACTGAGACTCTAAGTGCTCTTGTGTTCAGGCAAACACATCTGTAATCAACCCATTGTCACCCAAATGAATCCATAATAATCTGCACTATTTTTTAGTGACTGAGGCAAACTGAGATCTCAGGAGACTGATGTCTACCTAGTCAGAATGGAACATAGCTCTCTCTCCCTTGCTCTCTAACTCTCTCTCTCTTTCTACTGCTCACTAAAAGCAGTGGGGTAACACTAATGAGGCAACATTTCTTCTCAGTGCTAGTATGATGTCTTTGAATTAATGTTCTTCCTTTCAGGTAAAACATTCCCTTGCTTATTATGCTCATGATCTGCAGTGTGTTGCGTGTCAACCTAAACATGTGATCGCACTGCATAAAAGGATGTGGCAGAGCTGGATGCTGGAAGTCTGTGCAGCTCCCCATAGAGATCCTCGTTGGTTATCTTCTGTGTGTGTGTGAGTGTCAAATACATGTGAATGTGTGTGTCTGGGTGTGGAGCAGGGCTGTCTTGCTGTGTGTAGCCCACTGTGTTTTCATTTAATTAGAAGGACCAGAGGTGGGCTTCAAACTTTCTCTTCAAGAAATCAGATGGAAAAGCGAGCTCCTGCAGAGTGGACCCGGTAAACACGGGCGACTTTTGAAGCAATGTTTCTGACAAAAGCAACCAACCGAATGGTTTAGGCTGTCCTCAGAAAAAAATAGTCTGACACATCATGAAGGATTTAATGTCAAGCCAGCTCATATGCAACATTAGATGCCCTGATAAAGTCTTATATTTATAAATGAATCATTAATACCTTTGCTTATGACAACAATGCTCAGAGGATTTTGTTATAATAAACCTGCATTTATAGAACCTCTTAAAGCTCTTCTTGTTATTCTGTAAAAACTGCAGATTTGTGCATTATTTACAGCAGTAATTGGCTGCATTTTATTTACACAGGCTGACCTGCTTCTTTTATTATCAGCTCTCAGGTACAGCTTAATCCAAACCAACCTGTCAGCGAGATATCAGAAAACACTCACCTGTTAACACTACTGGGAATATTCAGACTAATTCCTCCCCAGAGCCGACTCAAACATATTAATCAGGTAAGCTTACAGGAGATCCAAAGCAGGTTCCTGCTCGATAAACTGCAGTAAAAGGAGATTTTGTATATATCCCCTCAGAGGTGGTTAATTGCTCACTATTGATGGGATATGTTATGTAAATTGCCGAACTATTACCTGAATATTATTGTCACCAAACCTAGGAGGACACATGGGAGATTAATGGGATAATCCTCAGCATACAAAGGCAGATATATTGAATTTGGTGCCCTGTTTCCTCTTAGTAAATTGCAATGGGCATCCACAGTTGCACATAAACAACAACGGGTGTTCTTACTGCATGTTTATAGGAACATCAGGCTAAAATTAAGACATTTCAGCATCAATGACGTCTTTGAAAACTTGGAAAACAAAACAAGGTGTGTGATCTCTGTGGTGTGAGTGGCTGAGTCTTGTCACTCAGAAACACATGAAAATGTCTTTGCAGTTGACAAAAAAGGCTCCAAACATCAGCCGACTGCTTTAATGACAACTCAGGTAGTGTTCACAGTTGTGTCAAGAAAAAAGAGAGCGCTAAGATGTATCTGACTCTACACTTTGCTGTTCTACACAGTCTCATATGACATTCAGCATTCAGCGCTCTTGCTGTTACAAATAAATGGCATCAAAATGCAAAATAAAAGAGAAATAACAAACCAGCAGTTACTTAACATCAGCCTGACACATCTAGCACTGGATAATTTGATATAATGAAACAACACGGTTGTACTGGGAATAAAGCAGGATGTCTCAAATCAACATAATCCAAGTCAGAAGAACAAGAAAACCTGCACTATTAAGTCATGCTGATTGTGACAAATGCAATAACCTTAAAGGTCTATAAATCATCAACCAACCACTTTGCTGGGAGGTATGATGATTTCTTTCCCTGGTAGGCACAATCATCCACTCTGCTATGTTAACAAGCTTGGTTGACTGAGCATGGACTTAAGTGCAGCAGCGTGCAGCGTTCTCCTCACCCCAACCAAGCAGCTGAAAGAGATTCCTGCTTAAAGCTGAAGCAAAGCGTAACCCCTGGCAGTGTGACACATTACATCTTATTCAGTTTGTCTAGTTCAGTGACACTGCATCTGTGTTCCTCCTCAGAGGGAGCAAGCTCTGCGAAGCCTCTTTTCAGCCCAGTCTTAGCTGTAAAGAAAGTTGCAGCAGGAGAGACACTGAAGATCTGATTCAACATACAGCCTATCTTGCATCAAAATATACTCAGAACTTCTCAAATCAAACCCCCAGAAAAATCTTGAGGAATGATCATGCTATTCTGAGACGTTTTACTGCTTTATCTATAGTATGGGCTCTCGCCAGAAAAGATCACCAGAGCAGTGTTCAAAAAACAATAGTGTGTATATGTGTGCGTGCGTGCATGTTTAAGTGGGTCCGTGCATGTTAGCTAGCTTGTCTGCCAGCTGATCTGCTTACTCACTATGAATGTGTGTGCCTCCGCACAGGCATTTGTGTGTGCAAGTGTGTGTTTGAGAGAGAGAGGGAGGTAATTAGGACATTAGGAGAAGCTTCTGACAGGCTTGTCATCGCCACAGACTGCCCAGTGGAAAGGAGGTGGTCAGAGGGGTAAGTGGGGGTCCAGAAGGGTCATGAGACAGCTGCTGCAGCACCACTCACTGTCTGGAAGCACTCAGAGAATATTAAACCACTGGGGCCTCAGCCAAGATGCGCCCTCATTTATAGAAAACACAAAGCCTTTTCACAAGGAGGTAGCATCTAATCTATGCTACTGAAATGCTGAAGTCCTATTAGTTCTACACCCCGAAACACGATAACACAAGCACAAAAAAAAATAAAAATAAAAAATAAAACAAATAAACAATGGTGGCGTCAAGGTAATTGAGCCTTTTTGTAAATCAGTAAATGTAAATCTATTTTTTTTATTGTGGAAAAAAATAATCCAAGTAACGTTNCTTTTTGTAAATCAGTAAATGTAAATCTATTTTTTTTATTGTGGAAAAAAATAATCCAAGTAACGTTTCCCCGTGGTGATATATCTGTGTGGTCTCATGCCTCCAGTGTGTCTGTCTCCAGCAGAGAGGCTCTATTACAATATTAGACATATTAAATACACCCTCCAAGGCTGATGACCTTGCTGATGACATATCATTAATTGTATAGATGGATTATCATCATCACAACAATAACATGGCTGTTTTTCTGCTCCACTCTCTGTAACACCTGTGCTCATTCTCTTGCTGCCTCTGCTCATATACTCATAATCACATCTATCAGCCCAAAACATTAACTGCATCCAGGGACACTAAACACGTCCATTTGTTTGCAGTTGTAATGTCTTTTGTGCCCCTCAATCAGGCACCTGTCAGACACACACCTGCTGCCTCAGTGCTAAGAGAAAAGGCAAAGGGAAGGCCTTTTGTTCCCTCGCAGAGTTTATAATCAGCACGTTGTTTCCAATCTTCTTCCACCATTTTTCAATTTCCCATTTCCTTTTTCTCAGTCAAATCACCACTATCAATCAGATGCATGCTTGAGAGAGAGAGAGGTGGGGAAGTTCCTTGATGGAACCATCTCCAGCCCTAGGCCTCATTAGTCAGAGACTGCAGGAATAATTGTGTGTGTGTGTGTGTGTGTGTGTGTGTGTGTTAGTTATAAAAATGGGTACTGTTAGACTGTGTCTGTCAATATGCGGCCATTTAACATTCACCATTCCTTCCAAATGATGCACATTGTACACAGCTGACATTATGCTCTCTATTTGAGTTCTTCTAATGGAAACTCAACCCAGTGAGTTCTATTATGTTTCGCCCTTTCTCTCTACTCTGGATACTGATATTATGACAGAAGGTAACCCATAATGTCTCAGAACAATTACTATGCAGCCATGGTAAGATCTTCTCCCTAGCAGCATGCTGTGAAAAGAGCTCTGAAATGAATATAGTTGATTAATATAAAAGTCAATACAAATCAAACATAACAGCTGCATAGACACAAGCTCTATTAATCCCATGTCACAAAAGAGCCTTGCACTGCATTGACATCTTTGAAGAGAGTCAAGTTAGTCTCTTTGATAGTCTGTTTCATCTAACACACAAACCAAAGAGTCTTCTGTTAACATTCATGAGACACAAATTACACCATTAATAGGAACAGCGAATAAAGGATGAACAAACACACATCCAGATTATTGCCAACGTGGCAATATGCTCTATGTTTTACAGCATATTGATTAAAAAGGAGATCCATCTGAAGTGGCCGTACAAAATGGCAACTATAGTAAATTCACAATGGCAGGGTAATATACAGCTTCACTGCTTTCATTTATTCACAGCTTGACATTTCCTCTCTTCAACACCGAGTGTGCTCTAACCGTGTGCCAATGGCCACATCATTTAGACCGGACCCGCATGAATATTTAACATTAGTGCCTGGCTCGTAGCTTCCAGAAAATGAATTATTTTTAGTGGGCACTGCAGAGGCACCATGAAAACCCCTCACTCTGGTGATGAATCGCCAGAGAGTTTATGTTGTATTAAGCAGGAAAAACAAATGGTTATCAATCATTTGAAGCTTCCATGCTTGCCAGCGATGCATCCCTTCCCCTTTCAGAGTCTGTGGGTTTTCAGCAGGATCAGCTGCTAGCCCTGGGTGTGTAAAGAAGGGTCATCTCTGAGTTCACGGGTGTTTGTTGACAAACCTTCTCCAGAAGAAAAAGAGATTCAGGATGTTACAGCAGGCAGCAGTATTGATTGCGCTACTGAAGCTCGTACTGCATTTAGCTCAAGATAGAGATATACTGATGTGGTTTGTACAGTAAATTGTTTTAACTCTTCATTGTTTTCAACAGTTTACACAGCTTAAGGTACTGACAGGACAAACTAGTTTTGGCCAACAGGGGAAAATGAAGTCAAATATGATAGCAGGAAAATAAATGACTTTACTGCAGCCAGACTACAACTTGCAAGCTCAGTTTTTACTGTAAGGGCATTTTCAGACCTGTAGTCTGTTTGCACTGGTCTGAATCAGTGACTAAATTATTACAACTTTGCATTCACCGCTTGGTTTGGTTTCACATAGGATAAAACCCAATCAAAGCAAAATATATCAGTAAAGCCATGTGACAACACTCGCTCTGCTCATTGGACAGAAATGTCTGGCAGTGGGAGAAGGAACATCAGAACAGGCTATGCTGGAATAACATGGAATGAAGACGGAGTTGGGATATTTTCTTGATCAGTCATCATTTGGTCAACATACCAAGAAAATCATGGCAGTAGAAGTTTAATTATCTGGAAATTATTATGCAAAGACATATTGCCTTCAGACGGCTGATGAAGCGCATTTTGAGCATGCTAACTGTCAACATGTTCATCTGAAAATGAGTTATTGTAGATATCACTGACATTGTGGCATCTCAGTAATTCAAGAAAACAGGTAACTGTTGTGTTGGCTTTATTCTGCCAACTTTAACAGGCCACTGTTGGCCATAGACCAGCCATACACAGAAAAACTCCGTAAACTCATCAGCTTAGCTCTCATACCACCGAACGCAGCCACAGAACAGATACACAACCTGGAAGAGTCCCGCCCATCTGCTGCCTACCTGCCAACCTTGGGTCTGTCCCTCGTAATAAAGCCTTGTGATAGGATAACTCACTTAACGGACAAATATATCGCCCACTTAGCTGATGACAGATTGACTGATCCTCTGTAAAAGCTGTATAACTGAACACTACTCCAGAATATGAGCACCATTTGAGCTAGCGTGACTAAATACAAAACAATCCAACATGACAGTACCTCAGGATGTCATCCCCACTCTGTCACAATATGTTACGGCCAACTCCCAACACTGGATTTGCTAATTAAAGGTGGTAGTTTACTTATGTATCGTACATTTAGCCATCTTTATTCCATCTCTTTTCTAAATCAATAAACAGATCTACAGATTGCTCTGTAGTTGGTTCGGAAGTATTGTGAATCATATTCAGATCACAAATGAATCCCTTGAGAGTTCATTTAGAACCAGATCGTGAGTGCCGTGTTCAGATGTGGCCAAACAAACTGTATTAAGCAGGGAAAAGAAACCAAATCTGGCTGAACCGCACCAAACCATGTAGGTTTAAAAATACCCTACGTCTGGAAAATATCCACTGAGAATAACAAGTCCACCCTGATACATGTCAGGGTAATCTGCACACTAAAAGGGGTGCTGACATGATGGCATGAGTCACCACCTCTCATTAACAGGCAAGCTAGCATGCATGGCAGCTGAAATTAAGTCAGAAACTGATGCTTCGATAAGTAGGTGCTTTAGGATAAATTTAAATATGTTTCCACAACAACAACATGTTTTTTTTTTCTGCTCGAAAGTTGAAACCATTGAACAATTTGTCCAATCAGGCGTAAGGAAGGGATTCGTGTTGATGTTTGAGGAAGAGGACTAAAAATCATCTATTGTACGGCTGAATTGAAATGCTGTCTGTCCCTGATGTCTGTGGCTTGCAAATATGTTGTTTCTCCCATAGAAACATCAAAATTAAGAGGGCTGAAAGATCAATCCTAAGTGTGCATAAAGAAGTTCTTATAGATGATTAAAACAGCTCTTCATGCTTCCCTTACCTGCCTTAAGTACTTGTATTTGATTGGCTATGTAATTACCTTAACATTGGTTAATTGCTAGTTAATTTACCTCTCAAAGCAATCACGTAACTCTTTAATATGCCAATCAGCAATTTAAAGATGATTCGTGTATAACTTAGAACTATAAAATGCACACACACACACGAGAGGACTATTTTTAATATTTTTCTCCAGCAGCATATTCTGGAAAGAATTGTGGCCACTTTAATTTAAAATAACTTTAATAACTAAACTTGTTGAATGAAAATTGTTTCTGTGATATGCACTGTATATATTGGCCTGCGTGCATATATTTGATACAGTATGTTTAATAATCACCAATGTTAGGGACAGTCTTAACATTATTACATTTATCTCAGTTTCAGTTATATTTAAACAGTCAATTAAATCATTACAATACCTAAATACTACTATAAAATATGATAATAAAATACTGTTTAAGGCTGTTTTTCAGTTTTCTATCATGGGATAAATGGTGAATTTTATCATTTTGCACCAGCTAAGTAAGAACTCAACATGCACTCTAAGTGAAGACCTTGTCTCCTGTCATCTGCTTTTTAATTTTTTTTGTTTTTTAAAAACAAAAAAAAGTCTTCTCCAGTATGAATTTAAAGGACCATACCAGTAGTTTTGCATGTTTGAAGCAGTAATGTAATGTGAATGCGGGTAGTATTTATTGGGCTCAAAATTGCTAAACCACCAGTATGGTCCTTTAATACTGATAAACATAAAGCCAATCACTTTGATTCAAAATAGCTGCATATGTATTCATGCATATGGCACACACACACACACAACTACAGCTAAAGCAAATGTCAAAACATTGGTGAGAAGCACAGAGTTTAAAGATTCTTGGATTCTGCGACAGTTTCATTAAGACAGATTTCTGTGACCCTGAAGTTTTAATCTTTCAGATAAAGCGAGGCTGTTTTCACACTCATCCTCAAGGATGCACTCTATTTCCAACAACATCCAACCTGAGATGAGATTTGGCCTGTCTCAAATACAATCTGAATTGCTCCAATTGATTAAACAGAAACTGGCAGACTGAACAGAGCCGAGCAGAGTACAACTCGTCCACGCAGCCACTGGCAACTGTGGACACAAGATTGAGGGTAAGATATCTGTGAGTGGCCTGGCACCTGAGTCAGAGAGATAGTCCTGCTTACTTACTGAGAGGGGGAAGGGGGACAAATTGGAGACAGACTGGGTGGCTATGCTTATGTTTCCCCTTCAGGTTAATATTTTATGGATGTGCGCTACAGTTCAGATGACAGGTTTGAGATGACTGAGCGTCAGCATGCAGGCAGCAGGAGCTCAGCGATTTATTAAGTAGGGAGGTTGTGTGGCATGAGGGAGAGTGAGCCTGAATCTGAGAAATTTGTTAGTAGGTGTTAATGTCAGGAATAGATGTCTGAAAATGACTTAAGTTTGGGTTTGTGCTTGTATGCGCGTGTGTGACGAGTGAGTGCTATCTCCAACCTGAGCCCATTAAAAAGCAGAGGCACCGGCAGCACAGATGCGTCTCTCTCTCTCTCTGAGCCCAACATGAAACACAGGAAACGGCCTCTTTGATCATTACCTGCCTGTCAGTCTGCCCTCCACAGAGACCGCCTGTTACAACTGCTGATGTGCTGAACTGACAGACCAGAAACACACATGCAACTCAAACACAGGCAGAAAAAGCAAAATCACTATGGCTCTGACTGGTATTCCAACTCATCCCAGAGGAGGTATAACTGATGACCAGTACTGAGCAATGCACACGTTTATTATTCTATATTTGGAATCTAATTAACCTCAGTGACTGAGAGACTTGCAGGGGTCCACATTCACATTCATACTGCATCTATGGGCAATTTAATCTCCAATCCCCCTGATTATAAGTTCATCAAATATGGAAGGAAACATGAAAACCCACATGTACAAGGGGAGAAATAAAATGAACCTGCCTTTGAATACTTTTAGATTACTACAATAGATCCAGGACCATTGAGAATCTTGAATATGGGACTGAAGAGTTTTGAATGTCAGCTCTTTTGTCTGTGAGACAACTAACTATTGTGCTATCTCATCTATAAATCATGTTGCTATGTGTTCACTGTAATTGCCCACGTTGAACAACAAATTGTGACTTTTAAATGTGTATGTAAACAACACTTTAGTCACCAACGTAATTGCTGAGATCTTGGGACAGAGACTAGAGTACGCTAGGACAAAAAGATATTGGCCAGATAATCAGACACATGTAAACAAATACCCACTTCAACCAAATGAGAATTAACTGAAAATCCTGAATATAGTACTTTCACACCAGAATGAGTCATGAACTGGTTTATCTTTTACAATAACTGTGCTTACACACCGTCTTTCAGAGGTCAATATTAACGGACATTTTGGCAATATTCACCTTAAACCTACAATCAGTGATCAGGCTTTCCACAGTGGTGACACTCGTGATCGCTTAACCCCATACTGTTCAGGCAGGACTTTTGTCTTCTAACCAGAGCTTATTGACTTTCCCTCGGTGAAAGCTCAACAGCAAGACACACCGAGCTTTTGCTGTTGTGGCCTCTAACCTCTGGAACAACCTTCCTGTAGACATTAGGTCATTCAGCTCTAAACTGTTTCAAGCAGCGTCTGAAAACCTCCTTGTACCAACAGGGTTTTTTTCCATTTATTGAATCCTTTTAACTTAGTTTTTATCGAATCGTGAAGCAGTTTATGACACTCACTCTAGAAAGGTGCGATATAAATAAACTGTACTTTACTCATATTTTCACTTCCAAATAATTTAGTTTAGGTAACTGGATTAATCTGTTTAACCTGGCAGCATTTGTTGCTTTACTCCACTGTATCGCTGTTTTTAACAGCTTTGCAGCATCCTTGGATCTTAGTAATCAGTATGTAAGTAAAGTATAATGTCATATCTGATTGCAATGATGGCCACATTTCTGAAAAGAAGACTGAGGCGGTATAAAAATGCACCATGGTGCAGCAGAGACAAATTCCAACAGGAAAAAATGGCTTTAACCTTCACAGCGCGCAGAGGCTTGTTGGCTTTACTGAAATTCTTTGCACACAACACCTTTTAACTCATGGTCAGTGCATTTATAAAGAATCCTTTCGAAGCTGAGTTTGCTAAGCTTGTTAGAGGATATCTGCACCTGTATGATGAATCAAAGAGTTTCTAAATCCTCAATCCATCAGCTGCATTTGTTGCTCTTTCACCACCATCTCACTGTTGTTCTCTGATTCCTTTGTCGCTGCTATTTCCTGTCTCCATAGGTTAAACTTACCTCTTTAATCATCATGTGCCCTATTGGCATTGAGTGTAAATAAAGCAGCAAATAAAGCAATATATGCATTGCCACTTATTGGTATGCAGCATTGTATGCAGTTGCACTTTGTTGTTAGTATACCACCCGATTTAGGTTGGTTGCATTTGGCTGCAGTAGTTTACACAGTTTAAATTTGTAATGGCTTTTCTTTGTGAGAAACAGCTAAGACACCTCTGTAACTACTTTGGGGATACAGATTGTGACAACGGCAGACACCATTAGCATACATTGCACTGTCAATTTGAAGGTAATGTTTGCAGTTTATTCTAATGGGAATCAGCCAGTTTGTTTTTAGAGAGTCGTCTATATGTGAATTTGAGGACAAGCACGAGACTTTGATGTATTCTGGAGGCAAAGAGAGATGATATTTTATATGCCAAATCTCCTGTTTCAGTCCTACATAATGTCATCTCCATCGTCAGATCTAGCCATGCAACATCAAAGACCCCTTGCTAACCAAACACACGCCAAGCCAACATCTGGAAAGCTGCACAGTGAGCCGCTTCTGCCTTCAACTCCACAACATCATACAAGCTTCACTTATCTCATCCTGCACTCCACCACAAATAGAGATGATCCTCACCTGCCTGTGTGGAGCTAAAACATTTAGCAGATACAATATAATTTTCCTGACAACACCATTGATAAATAATACAGTTTTTACTGTTTGCGCCCCATCTCAATGTTTGCTATAGCATGATGGACTGACGTGTTTGTTGTATGATGTCTGGTGGTTCATATTTGTCAGATATTTCCCTTCCTCTGTCAATAAAATGAAGCTAAAATAATAGAACAGATACAACTGCCACTGTTTCAATGACAACAATAATAACTAGAAAGCACACAGAGGGGGCAAACCTCCATCAAACCTGCACAGTTCTTGAAGTTTGTTACTGTTGTTATTGTTTAATGATATTCAGATTTTTTTTTTTTCAATGAAGTGCAGCAATTTGTGAGANCTGTTGTTATTGTTTAATGATATTCAGATTTTTTTTTTTTCAATGAAGTGCAGCAATTTGTGAGAAAACACACACTATTTTGCAAAGAAACTGCAAGACCTGCATCTGCACTTGCTCCTTGGGCTAACGTTCCACCGAATTTCACTGAAATCTGTCCAAGATATCCTACAACTAACAAATACACAAACAAAAACAAAACATAACCTCCTTAATGGAGGGAATAATCATAACTCCAGTGTTACTGCTACTGCTGCCATTACTCCTACTAATAATAAGTGAATGTAGAATGCTGGATGGTGATTGTTATGCCGGGGGAGGTGATGAACGCAGAGGAGATGGTGAAACACAGAGAATGAGTCTGCTAATCTACAACACAACATTGCTGACATCCAGTAAGATTAGAGATGCCTCATTCTAAATCAGTCCTCTATCTGCATGCCTAACACCATTACTTGCTTTGTGGGGTTCTGCCCTCAGGGGTGAATTGCCCACACAATGGCAGATGCCAAGCTGCAGAGTAGCAACATACGCTCAAACACACAGACACACACACACACGCATGCACACTGACTCATTTACAGTCACGCAGAGAGAGAGAGAGAGAGAGAGAGAGAGCAAAATAAGAAGATTAAGGAAGGAAATTCAGGGAAATTTTTACAGAAAGTGTCTATCTGTAATATTCCTGTGGGCTGATAACACAGACACAGAAGTGGAAACTCCCTGTGAATCACTGAGGAGTTGGAAACCAAATTGAAATCCAAATTATTAAAGTTCAAGTTGGACTATGCTGCTAATACAACAAGACAGGCAGTTGGGGGGAAAAGGTGTGATTTGAATGATTTTTTTNCTAGAAGATAACACAGTAGCAAGGGTGCGCATTCCCAGGAGATCAGGCTATGGATAGGGCATTGTTTGCTTTGGGAAGACAAGAGACTTCCACTGGAATGACAGTGTAAACACCAGGTTTTGTCTGTTCTTTGTGCCGCTGTTTGGGATCCACCGCAACCACGGGATCAGCATCAGAGAACATTTTCATCCCATGGCTTTACAGTGCTATTGAACTGCAGCTCTACATCCTCTTCCTCATCTTCCTGACTTAGCTGTGAGCCAGTTTTACTGCTGGAAATGAAATGGCCCCACAACTCTTGTGAAGGTGAAAGGAGGCACAGTGCACCAGTCAGTCCAAGTTGGACTTTGTTTTTTGTTGCAGTATTAAGGAATTGAAATGCCTATTGCATTCATCTTGCAGTAAAAAAAGAATGTATTCAAATGCCATCTTTCAGAATTGATTCATTTGTGTTGCACCCTTGTGCTCTGTATTGTGCTGAATAGTAAAGTCAGTTTTTTTTTTCTTTTTTTTAAATTAAATTACGAGTTAATTTCAGCAATGTTCAATACTTCATATACCACCTGGCAATAACACAGGCCCGCATAATGAGATAAAATAAAGGCTAAATGAATCCAAATAAGAGGAGCCATGGGACTGGGAGGATGTTCACTGTGAACAATTAGCTAACTCATCCAGCATACGAATCAGACCTGACACATTACACACATACTGTAAAGCTCATTACTGCCGCAAAACACACAATCAGTCAATCAAATTTGGTGACAGCGCTGTGCTCGCTCTGTCAGAATCCGTCTGTTGTTCAGCTCTTTAACCCACTGCTGCACCCTAATCTCCAAACTCGCACACTCCAGCCTAAACCGCCATCTTTTATTTTAACAAGCCATGCATCCTTATGTGCAGGACTTTTTCCACACTTTTGATGGATACTGATAGTTATGATGCTTTCATCTTCCCCTTCCCCCCCCCCCNCCCCCCCCCCCAAATAAAGGAACCTGACAACGCAAACACCCATGGTTAAACATGAAAGGGCTGAGATATTCTAAAACTGTCATTACTTCAAAGGGAGTGAACACATTCAAAGGGTGTCACAGGAAAGAGAATCATAAGCCCCCTAGTCACCTGTAATCCACTGCTAATACTCGGTCCCCACAACTGCGTATTAACATTCACACCATTCACACGTTCACACCCGACTTGGCTTAATACAGAGCAACACATGGTAAAGAATGATTCATTAATATTCTGCTGATGGCTTTCGCTGCACGTGCAAATGTCACATTGAACTTTAACAGCAACAAGATGTATAGCTGCAATCATATCTGAAGTAGTAGGTATTATGTAGTTGTTGCTTCTGAGTCAGCAGCCAGGAAGGATCCTTCCATGTTGTCCTGTTAGCTGCCATATACCTTCAGCTGTTCCACTCACTCCCTCACTCTTTCATCACTTCACCTCTTTGTCTCTGCCTCTTTCAAATTCTTTGAAATTGTTGCCTCAGTCGGCTGCGTTGAAAAGTGTATCTACAAAAAGTGAACCATTTTACCCCTGAATGAACTGGGGGGGAAGGAAATGCACCTTCAAAGATGTTAACTTAAAGAAAACAGCATGAAGTGCTTCCTGCAGCACAAACAAACTGCATTTGCTCGAACTTTTTGTGATCAAAGTAGTGGGTGATATATCGATAGATGTTTTTTTTCAAGGGGACATATCATGTCTTTATTTTCATTCACATTCACGGGTCTGTTGTGAAACCTTTGCAGTGCAAAGCCTCATCCTCATCTACTCCGTCTTGTTGCAGCACCACTGAGCACACTGATTGAAAACAGGCCATTTTAGCCACTGTCTCTTTAAGGCCCGCCCCCTCTCTGGTTGGTCAAGGTTCAAGGTTCCTTCACTGTACACATAAGAAGTCCACAGCAGAATGAAATAGTTCTGTATTTAATATAAACACACACAGGTGCATTGAAAAAAGTCACCTCAGTAGCCTCATACTTCGTGGGTGTCTAACCAGGCATATTACATTGTGATGTCAACATGCTGCGAAAGTGAAGGAGTAATAAAAAATCACGCTTTCAGCGCAGTTCTGGGGTGTGTTTGTCTTGCTGGATGTATTTCTATATTCAACACATCCTCCCCACTCTATAATATGCTAAACATGAGGAAAAACAAACATAAAGTATATCCCCTTTAAAGTAAAATGCTATGATATTAACAAATTAAGTTTGTGTCATTTTGAAACAGAGGGACGGTAGCTTTGTTATTTTGTTAAGTAATCACACATATCAAGCACGTTTTTTAAAAGTATAACAGAAGGAGTCCATGATTATCAGCCAATGTACCCTTAGTATAGTTGCAGAAAAAAAGAGAATCAAACATTTGGCAGAACGCTCACTAGCTCTTATGGGAAAAATGAGCTTCATGTTTAAGCGGCTCAAATTCCCATTTCCATTTGATTGCTCTTTCAAACTGCTGCATATTAGTTTGGCACAGTAGCAAATCGAGTCCACGCTATGAAACAAATCTTTAAACCATTTTGATTTTGAGCCTCAGTGTCCTATCCAAACCTCAGCAGAATTTGTGGACAGACAAGTGAGGCAAGCAAAGTAACTGCAGAAATGATGACAACATTAGTTTCTTTGTGGACCTAATGAAGAAGAATATTTTGGATTTTATGCTGCTAGCAGCCACAACCTTTTAAATTTTTAATTTTATTCTATTTAATTTTTCTCAAGCCTTTATATTGCTCCCAGGCTGCAAGCAGATTGCTATTCTAAATGTAATATTTTTTTTACCATGAACCTTCACGAATAAGAGATGACCCAAACATCACCTTAAACTTTCTTTCAAAAGGAAATGTATTTGCAAAACATTCACTATATTCCAGTGCTCTCTCTGTTTAAAGCAAATAATTGTTGATGGATGAAAGGTGACAAATGAGAATGGCATCGCAAAAACACACAAGCGACCACCCTGCAGGTGAGGCTGCTCCACCTTTGTTGCTGATGATGATGTATGTCTTTGTTGGATAAAAAATAAAGCTGAGATCTGCTAATCTCTCCATTCTGATTATTGCTGTCACTTTAGATTTATCATTATATGTGTGCAGATTTGGCAGTCAATTTCATAGTCTTAAACACAATCTCCCTGGGAAATGCTAAGGTCATGAAGGATCCATAAATAATCCCTAAGTCTGTGACTCTTCCACTAAGCGTTATTCAAAGAGGATCGATAGGATGTTGTGATTCCAACACAAAAACCCATTCTTTAGCTTATCAGCAAAGCTCTCTCCCAGCACTTTCTGGTGATCAATTATTAAAATCAACTTCACATGGCTCCCACGTGTCAACGAAATGGGGAAGTCAGATTTATTCTATAGGCTAAGGCTTTTGAGAGGTAATTTTTCATCTGAGTGGCCTTTAGCATTTCTTATTAAAATACATTATTGTTCTTGTAGATTTATTTATTCAATGTGATAGCTCATTAGTCAGATTAATGTAATGTACTCTCTTCTCACTAGAAGTGGTGTGCTTGCAAACAACACCGTGTTCCTGTATAAATAAATGACATGAGGTAAAGTTCAAGTCCTGGGCTTTGCCAAAACACAGAGATTCATAATGCATCTATTTTTAAGGAGGGGTAATGCTAAATTTGACTTTTAATAACTTTTTACGTTCAGGTTCTACAGGAGTAGAATATGTGGAGTTCAGAAATTTAGATTTCACAATTCCACAATTCAATCATGCTCATTTTCATCAGTTCAACATTTGGAGAGATTGATATTTTATATTACTGACATCAGAAATGGACAAACAAATGAAATTTCACCAAACAGCAACAGCTAAACATACTTAGCCCAGACATATTACTTTATGTGCTTTTGCACCACATGAATGTTTTCAGGAACCAGGAACTGCTGGACTGAACTGATTGGTGAAAGATAAACTTCCCCAGGTGGACAAAGGTGGACAACCTCCAGTTGAAAGTGTGCTCATGTTTGGGTTGTTGCTGTACAAAGTGGGACAAGAATCTCCGTATATTTATCAGAACTGAAGTACTCGTAATGTGAGGCAAAGCCAGAAAACAACAACAACAACAATAAAACAAGACTAAAGCAAAGAAACAATGATCACAACAACTGAAGCAGCTCAGACAGATGGAGCAGTAAGAGGTACAGCATAATGAATTCTATTCTGAGACTGACCAACATACTCCAATATCTTCAGTATAAGGTACTTGGCAATTTCTTTTTTGCTGGAGACATTAGACAATAGCACAGACCCTCAGGACAACAAATTGTCACCAGAGGGCAAGCTGTGTGTTTGTACTGTGGAAATGACATCGCTGTAACAGTGCATCACTTGCTCTGGTTTCCATGATCTTCATGGCTTGAAGTGTGGTGCAAACACAAGCAAGGAACTTGCTACAGGAACATGTAGTTCCTGCTCCAGACACTTCTGGGTAAAGCATTCCAAATTTACAGTGCTATGAAAAAATATTCAACCCCCTCCTTATTTATTTTCTTTTTTATATCTCATACTAAACTGTTTCAGATCTTCAAACAAAATCTAACATAAAACAAAGTTAATCTGCGTAAACATAAAATGCAGTTTTTAAATGATAATTTTATTTATTGAATCAAGAAGGTTATGTCATACCAACTAGGTCTGCATGAAAACTTATTCACCCCTACTCCCCACCCCAGTTACTAAATTCTCTAATCTATCAACATTCATTGATAATTGGGTTTTGTTGAATTAGACATTGGACTAGGCACACCCAGGCTTGATTCCTGCAGCTGTGTTCAATCTAAACATCACTTAAACAGAACTTTTTCAGCAATGTGAAGTAGCTAAAAGGTCTCAGTCAGCACGTGACGCTCGATCAAAGGAAATTCCAGAAGAGATGAGGAAGAAGGGGACTGAAATATATCAATCTGGGAAGGGTTACAAAGCCATTTCTAAGGCTTTGGGACTCCAAAGATCCACAATGAGAGTTGTTATCTTCAGATGGAAAGAACTTGGCTCAGTGGTGAACCTTCCCAGGAGAGGTCCACCTTCCAAAATTCCTCCAAGAGCAGCGATGACTCATCCAGGAAATCACAAAAGATCCAAGGAAAACATCCAAGGAGCTGCAGGCCTCTCTCACCTCAATGGAGGTCAGAGGTCATGACTCTACTATTAGAAAGACATGGGCCAAAAATGGCCTCCATGGGAGAGTGGCAAGGTGAAAACCATGGCTAACCCAGAAGAACATGAAGGCTCGTCTCTATTTAGCCAAAACACACCTTGATGACCTCTGACCTTTTGGGAGAATGTTCTATGAACAGATGAGTGGAAAGCGGAACTGTGTGGAAGACAGGAAGTCTTCCACACAGGCATACAGTCCTGTTACATCTGGCATAAACCAAGCGTGATGATGTGGGGTTGCTTTGCCGCTTCAGGGCCAGGATAACTCGCCATAATTGAGGGAAACTTGAATTCTGCTCTCTTACCAGAGAATCCTGAAGGAGAATGTCAGGTCATCAGTCTGTGATCTGAAGCTCAAACTGGGTTCTGCAGCAAAACGACGATCCAAAGCACAAGAGCAAGTTCACCTCTGAATGGCTCCGAAGGAACAAAATGAAGGTTTTGGAGTGTCCTAGTCCAAGTCCTGACTTGAACCCCATTGAGATGCTGTGGCAGGACCTTAAACATGCCATTCATGCTCAAAAACCCTCAATGTGGCTGAATTAAAGCAATTTTGTAAAGAAGAGTGGAGCAAAATTCCACCACAGCGATATGAGAGACTGATCTGGAATTATTGGAAGTGTTTGGTTGCTGTTGTTGCTGCTAAATGTGGGACAACAGTTGCTGAGTTTAGGGGGTTATTACTTTTTCACATATATAGGTGTTAGATAACTTTTTTGCTTCAATAAATAAAATTATCATTTAAAAACTGTATTTTATGTTTACTCAGGTTGCCTTTGTTTTATGTTAAGTTTTGTTTGAAGATCTGAAATTTAGTATGAGATACATACAAAAATAGAAGAAATTAGGAGGAGGTCATACTTTTTCACAGCACTGTAGTTGAGTTTTAACACCTTTGGTTGCCAAAGCGCTTTTTTTTTTTTTCATCATCACCTTTAGGTTGACTCTGTATCATTTCATCTGTATCTTGTTTGTTATGTGTTTATAATCACACTTTGGTAAAATCCTTCTTTACTGAGTTTCAGTTTTCAGAATAAATCACTCCATTTGCATGATTTTACTCCTTGTTTTCTGCATTTAACAGTTTCTCATCAAAAATAATATATATTTAAATACATGAGGATTTTAAAAAATGTGTTACTATATTTGCACGTGCCCATCACTACTCTGATCTCAGTGGCACTGTGAAAATTCTGCATCACCTCAATTATCAGAGCACAGAGTGTGATCATTACTGGAAAAAATAAATAGGTTTTTTTATACAGACTAAAAATGTGTTAAAATAAAATTATTGAGGTATATATGCACAATTAAAGAAAATCTGTCCATGTAAGTGTTTACAAATTGCTAACAAAACCTCTGCATAATAACTGCAAGCAATTTGGTTGTTAATGTTTATTGCTACATTTATGTTTGCACCTAGCCTCAGCACCTCTTAACTTTCTGCATGAAAAAGCTGACGGAAAAGATAAATGGAGCATTAACTATATCTTGGGAACAATATGATTGGCACTGAAAGCTCTTAGCACACCTGCATGTCGTCTGAACTGAGACATTTTCTTATCCTTGAGTCAGATGTTACTGTGGTTAAGTGATAAACAACTGCATATAATGCAGCTTGTAGGAGCTGGATTGCATCAAGGTAAAATACTTGAATTTATTCACTTCCCTTCCCTGTGAACATACATACAAAGCTGGAAACATGCGTGCAGACTCTCTGATGTATACTGTATGTGCTCCAGCTGTGCACACATCTTCAGCTACAGTTGCTCATTTGTATACAACACACATAGATGCACACTAAACCCAGCAAAGTGTTTCTGACAGATAATTGTGGAAGAAGGCTGAGAAACAGAGGATATTACCATGCTATGTATTTTTTGGAAAGCCAAATAAAAGAAACATTCTCCAATGGCGAGAATGATGTTGACAGTAATAAGAAATGTAAGTTTTGGAAGATGAATATCAGAATCAAGGGCAAGAAGATCAGCATGTGAACTGTTGACAAAGGACAGCAATATACCAGTGCAAATAGTAATTTTTATAGGTCCAAAACATAAAACACCACACACCCCTACCAGTGCATTTTTATATCTTGTTTATACAACACATAAAGCATTCATTGATTTCCTATCATCACCAGCTGGTAAGCAGTTAGCTTACTGGCAGGATTTTCTCCTCTTTTTAAAAATAACAATAAAATAATAGTGTTTGTGCCTTATAAGGCCTTCCAAATATATTGACAGTCACTCTATTTTTTATGATTTAACACTCTATTTTTTATGATTTACATGTATTTATGTTGAATGTTTCTGCTTTGATTTGGCTCTTATTCCTCAAACTTTAGTCGTCCTATTCAGCCTCTAAAAGCACATACTGCATTGCACATCAAAGAACTTAAATTGCCTCTTTAACAAAGTAGGACGCACCTTTACTCAGGGGAAACACTGCCCATCTCTGTGGCTATTTGAGGAGTACTTAATCCCAAAGCTCTGATTTTGAAAGTCAACAGTATTTGTATATAATTTAGCACTGACGCATCTCCACTCTAAATGCCAGCCTACACTCAAGGAAAAAAGAGTAAAATGTCTTACAATGTCAGAAAAAAAGATAGCGATTACAGATAAACACTGTTTACAAAATGTTCTAATACTGGCAGTTTGAGATGATGTGAATCCAGCATTTGATCAAAGTCCTAAGGCAATTTTTCAAATCTATCTGTGCTACAAAACAGTCAGATGGAAAACGCATTTGCTGTGCTCTGATTACAGATTATTACAACCCAATGAACAAATATTTGTCTTGTCAACATCTCCACTTTGAACTACTTCCTCATGATTGTGATCCCATTTGAATTTCACCGTGTGCTATTTTTCATGTCAAAAAGTCACTCTAATAAGTATTACTCAGCAAATGTAAAAAATGCTGTTCTCAGGACATTGGCGCATACATTTAACCACAAAGTCCCAGGTTTGAATCTGGCTGGAGATGATTTTAAATGCAGTCCCCGTCTCTCTTTCTTTGCCTATATTTCATTTTATTCCTCACTTCTCACTGTCTAGTAAAGGAGAAAAATACCTGAAAACTGTTTTAATCAGAAGCTCTTCACAGTCTAAAAACTGTGAAAATTGTGACATTTACTTTAAGATTGCCTTTTGTTTAGTGGTATTACAGCTACAATATGCAAATGTTGGCCTTGAGTTTATATCATGGCCCCAGAATACCTCACAAGGCGTCAAATGTTATGAAAAAGAACAGGCTGGTAAATATCTCCAAGAACAACGCATACAGTATAGTCCTTAAGAACTGGAGTTTTTTTTTTTTTCATCCCTTTCCATTAGAGNAAAAAAAAAAAAAAAAAAAAAAAAAAGGCAAAGTAGATGGAGATCCTTCATTCTCTACATTAGAAAAGGAAGGAGACAAATTGAAGTTTAGCTGTGTTGCTTGAACAGCAGAGAAAATAGTGAAAGCACCAAAACAAAAGTTGAGCTCTGCTCCTGACTGATGACGCAACCAGCCATGTGATATTTGGACCAATTTGGCGAGGAAGAGGTGTCAAAAGATAGAAAAGAAAAAAGTTTGTCTTTTAGTCCCGGCAGAAAGAACACTAAAAGACCCCGAATCACCATATCTTGATGCTTGTAAGATGTCTTTTTTCCCCTGAATGTTCTACCTTAAAATGTAAGGCTGACCAGGGCTAATGGCCTACAGTGCTGCAACCATGTGTTTCCTCTGGTGTTATTCTGATAACACTGAGCCACACCATCGGTGTATGTGTGTGTGTGTGTGTGTGTGTGCATCCACATCACTCCTGATGTGGATGTATCTTGAATGACAGTCTTTAAGCAGCTACCACCTGTGACAGCCAACTAACAAACAAATCTCTATCCCCTTTATTTGGAGAACGTCTGACTATGACGCACAAGCTGAGCTGGCTAAATAAACTGCAATGAAAGGCAGGAGGAAAATATATATGAATTAAACAGTCACAATTTTATTATACTAATACCATGTGAGAAAAATGTATCACTAGTCAATATCTACAACTAAAAGTATGTGAGGAATAAAACAACATAAAGCTGGATAAAGTGGATGACAGAGAAATATCATGAGTTACTATCAGAATATTTAACCATATTATATTTACTTTAGAAATCACAAGAATCATTTATTTAAGTGAAATCAAACACAAATAATCAAGCCTTGGGTGTTTACCATAATATAGACCAATAGTTTTGAATATTAATCTCATCTGGCACATTGCAAGCACATTTTACTCAGTCCACAGCCAATATGAACAAACTGATTTCCTCCTTCATTCAAGCCCTTTTTAACACATTTCACTTTGTAAAATTAAATCAGCTATACATAAACCTGGAGCTTACTAGTACTGCATCATGAGAGCACATGCCACACACAAATTAAGAATACACCCAATACTAAATGTCTTTTCACTGTATTTCGTTGTAGCAGCTTTCTGCCCACTCAGTTCACCATAAGTCATATCGACAAGCCTCTGGATACACACACACATACACACACACACACCTACTGTGCTACTAAAGTCAGTCAGTTTCAGGCTAATGGTAATTTTAATAATGTAGTTATAAACATTAGATGAATATGAGTTTAAAGCTAAAACATACAGCTTCTGATGGCAATTGCTTAATTTCCATATTCTAGCCATGATCCATATTAAAACAGATAAACTTGAAATTAATAGGAAATGTGTCACATAATGGTGTCGACATTAAACTCTGCAATAAATGTCCCTAACTGGAGACCCATCAACATCACCTTGCTAGCTGCCTTTACTCTACAGGCACTTAATGCATCTAAGATGAAGTGTGTATGGATTTTATCTTCTGAATTATTACAGTCTCAAATAAATGGCTAGTAATATTCACAGCTAGACTATCCACTTGGTAAATGTTGCCACTAAGGGCCACTCTGGACTATTACTTGGAGGTAATTTCCTTATTTTGTTTTATTTATCCTTTACACTTATTTATCCTTTAATGATTTTTTTTTTAATGCAGTGAGCTACTGTAGATGAGGGCAACACATATGAAGTTTCAGATAAACAATGCATTATCATATTATAAAAACAATCTCATAATTTCTAAAAATACAGAAACACAGACAGAGCGAGCATTGTTCCACAGCATGGAAGATAACAACTTACATAAAATAATAACTCCCACAGGATTCATGTTATTCAGCCCTAACTAAGGCTCTTAACTCAGTGAAACAAATTAATAATGTTTAAAGTTTTCCTTTGAGTGATTTAGTGTGAATTTTAGCTTTGGTCAAGAGATCTGAAAGTTTTAACTGTGACCTCATTACTGTGTTGTAAATAAGTAAAGAATTGTCATTTTCAGTTGTCAGTTTTGTTGGAAGAATAGTGCACACACACGCACACATACATACAGTAGCTACCACCATGTCTATAAGAAGAAACAACAAAGTCAATACTGAATTAGAGAGGTCACATAAACTTTGAACTCTACATGGACATTTAAATTTTTTTTTTTTTTTTTTTTTNATTTTTTTTTTTTTTTTTTCCCCTGGAAACAAACTGCGACTTCACATGACAGGCCTGGTCCAGACTGACAGGGAAAGCAATGCTCGAGGCACTGCTGCCACAGAAACGCAGTTTAATACTTGCCTTTGCTCCAACACCAACCTATTTCCCCCAGTGGCTTTCTAATTCAATGTATGACCTCTTGCCGGAGAGTTTTAAAAGTCTTCAGGCAAAGATCCAACAGCTTTGGGTCCAGCAAATGACAGATGAGCTGCAGAGGCAGGAGCAAGACAGCTTGCCCTGGGCAAACATAGAGCTTTGGTTAGCCTGCAAGGGCGAGATTCTGCTGCATCGGGGGGAAGGGACATGCTACTTTAACATTATTTTCATTTCAGATAATGGCACTGTCCTTCCAAACCAATTTCCCGTGCACAACATCAATTTTATAGACCTTAACAGTGATCATCAGAAGGACAGAGGTAGTCTCTCTTGTCTTATTCGCAAAATAGACTTCGACTGGTAACCGTTTTCTACAAGAAACACTGGTCTTGTGTGCTTACTCATGATCAGTGGTAAAATTATGCTGCAGTAAGTGATTTGCACGTGCCGATTTGTGCTGCAGTCAGTAATTTGCGCTTGCCAATTTGCGTTACCTACATGACTGGGCCTCTGCACTTTGCTTAGCACAAGGTGCTTATGCAAAAACCAAGACCAACATGCATCATCAAGAAGTGCCCTTATCTTTGGATTTAACTAATGTCACATTTCAAATATGAGCATAGACTGTATCCTCATTTACAAATTGGTAACACTGGCTGCCTGCAGTCATGGTACAATTTTAAATTAGTATTATTAAGTTTGGGAAATTGCTTGTGCTGCTTCTACTTCATAATTTTTATGTCATATAAACTATTACCTCACTGGTTGTGCATCTGTAAATTCACTGGCGGCTTGGTCTAAGTTGAATTTGGTTGATCTTTGAGCACAGTGAGAAAGCAGAGAATCATCACTCCAGGTAGCACCACCATGAGACTGAGTGGCATGACTCCTTAGAAAAGACGTCCAGAAACAGTCTGTACCTCATCTTGCACTTGGATGGATACAGATGTAACCTGATCTAAATGATTCATGTAGATCACAGTCCATACATTCACTGATTCTTGACACCAAAGGCGGACATGAGAGTAATCAGAAGACAGGCTATGTTACTCTTTGGTCTTACTAATTGCTACCGTAGCGTTAGAGTTGTTGGAATGCAGCAAGCTCATTTAGTAATTGGAAATGCAAGCAAGCAAGTGAATAATAGATCTTAAGGAGTAAAAGGGCTGTTTTGCATATGAGGGGAAGCTGCTATTTTGCATTTTGTAAGTAGTACATTTTGAGTACGCTGGTCATTTTTTCAACTGATGAATGAGCTTTAATGCTCATGTGATGTATCACACGCATGAGCACACCTCTTTATGATTAAAAGATTCAGTTAAAACTGACATGTTTAGCTGTAATCCTTTAAATGGGATTGCATTATGTTTCTATGTATGCATCACCTTCTATGTATATCCCTATGGTGTTTTCTATTTACCTAATATTTATTTACTGTGATGTACTGTAGGTATACAATACATGGATTAGAATGTATGCACTTGCTGTGTTCTTAGAATAAAATTTAAATCATTCTAAGCTTATTAGATTAAACTATCATGACTATTTCTATTGGCATTTCCTTATATCTCAATGGTTTCCCTTTGACTCGTGCATAGATCTTGCCTAAGCATCCTCTGTACCATTGTAGTCCAGTGCTGGAGGGAGTCTGCCCTCCAGTTATGCCGTTATCAGACGGATGATAAAATGTTAACAAAGAAGACATTAGAAAGCAAACGGGAGACAGCTGGTGCAATCTTAGCAGAGCAGAGCAGCAGTGGAGATGTCAGACAGTCATTTTGAGTCCCTGCCAAAAGCTACAATATGGTCACTAAAATTGCACTGCATGTACAGTTTGCTTCTCTGTATAAGAAAAAAGGTTCTCGAAGACTTAGTGGCATTTTTTTTTTTTTTTTTTTTNTTTTTTTTTTTTTTTTTTTTAATAGTCCTTTTTGGAAGATATCATTACCTTAGGTTTACATGATTAGGCTTCAGGAAAAACATAAAAATATCATTTTTTGAATAGAAAATTTACCCACTATCCTTCAACAGTTCTGTGGATGTATTTCAATTTGGAGAATACTTCATGTGCTTTTCTTTTGTAACATAAGCTACAGAGCTGAGTTGAGTTTAGGCATTCTTGTGAAATACACTTGTAATCACCTTAAACTTCACATTTGATCCAAGTGTTCAAACGCCCAGGCAACATCTAACTTGAAAAGAAACATCTGTGTATCTAAAAAGGAAAAAAAAAAAAAAAANAAAAAAAAAAAAAAAAAGCGTAAACACTACACAGAATGTACCTTGAATGCAGAGTATAATCAGCACTGGTGTTTTACTCTTTGTCGAAGTAACCTAAGAAATGTAAAGTAGCTGCTTGATCACCAACCATTGAGAAATGTTTAAAGGGACACTTACTGCCAGAAGACAAATGCATCATCTGGCAGAGAGCAGAAGTACAGCCTCCTCTATTTCATCAGCTCTGGTAGGCACAGCACCAAGGGAGACGACTGAAGTGAGGAGGCGAAATAAGACAACTAAGAAACCTTTGCACCATCTTTGTCACTCGGAGTTGAAGATAACATAAGTCAAAGACAACTGTTGATCGTAATGGAGCAGGTGGACAAAAATGACTTCAGTGTAGCATTGTTCTTGGTATTCAGAACTAGTAAACAACTCAACAATAACTACTTTGCACAGTTGTAAGTGACAGACTGAATGGCATTGAGTTAGGTTACAAAAAAAACCACATTCAATAGTGAACTGCTCTCTTGTTCCTGCTGGCATTTGTTGTTTCTTTCAGTTTATCTTTGAGCCAGCAGCATCAATTGCCGCCCTCGCTGGCAGCAGCCAGCAGCAGCACTACTGCTGCCGGTGCAGATTGCACATTTGTCAGTCAGGCAAGCCCAATAAAACAGTAGTCACAGTTTTTGTGTTCTTTCCCCATGTTGACAAGTAAACAGTGGTGAACACACCAAACTCCACTACGGGCTGTGGGTGTTTTACATATATATATATATATGGTGGTATCATAGCGTTTAGGGTTGCATCTCAAAGTACAAATTCTGTAATGAATGCTAAGTACTGTTAAAATGGTTGATATGAATTGGAACTTAAGGGATATATCTGAAAAATAATAGATGGTAAAATTACGAGACAATTTCGTAAAACTTCTTTCAAAAGCCATATCTGTTTTTGTGTATGTGTACATGTGTAAGTTCAGTATTTCAGGGTGCGTGAAGAAATCTGTAGTATCTTTTGTTGCATCATTTGTGACTATTATTTATCAAATGGAGTGACCTCTGGCCAGTGCCCTTAGGCACATCCACAGAGTCTAGCCATGATGGATGCCTTATTAGAGTCCTTTATTAGTGTACTTTAGCCGGGAGATAAACTTTGTAATTAATGTCTCGAATTGAGTATATCTCATTTATTTCAATCGGATAAAGGTGACTCTTCCAGCCGACCGGAGAACAATGGCCATCGGACGAGACAGCAGCTTGGCAGCAGAGCGGAGCCTAGGAATGCTGAATAACAATCCCATCATCCATCATAGTATGTGGGGAGTCGGCAGGCTGTGTTCATCCCGAGGAGCTCCAAGGAGGAATTCACAACCAGGATGGGATGGGAAAACTGCAAACAGCCACTGACAAAACCAAAACGAAGAATGAAGGGCCCCAATCCCCCCACTCTGTTTCACAGATATGCATTACATGAGAGAAAGTTTGGTCTTCTTTACCTTTCTCAGCAAGTAGTTTAATAAGAACTCAAAGCTTTAGCAGCCAGAAGTGCCAATATGTACTTCTGGCCTGCTGCTGTATAATCTACAGTTCAATATTACCCACGCATCATTAAAATCAGAGCTGATGAATGACATAATGATGAGAGCGGTCTGAGCTCGGCTGTGATGATGGCAGTAGTAATTTTCCTGTTAGGCTAGCCCCTCCTGTTTACTTAACCTTTCCACAGTCCTCATTAACTCACCAACACCAGCAACTATGTTGGGTTGCCAAGGGCAAACACAATGCACAGATGGAGCTGAGCTGATCCCATCACTTAACTCGACTGAGGTCACTCTGCTGTCCCGCTGGTCCTAACTCTTTACTCTGAATCCTAACATGTCATTACATTATTCCTGCTGCTTGCTATGGGACCCATAATAACTAGTATTTCTCAAGCTTTTATTTTCATTTAAGGATAAGGAGTGGCGTAAATCAGCAGAGTCTTGGGCAAAAGAAATCTTGTAATATTTCCCTGTGCTCTGAAGATGCCCTGTGCTTTTTTTTCCCTACAAAATACCCTTCATTTTAGCTCCATGAGAGAGGACAAAATGCAAACCCAGCACTGGGGGNTACAAAATACCCTTCATTTTAGCTCCATGAGAGAGGACAAAATGCAAACCCAGCACTGGGGGTAATGGGATATGCAGTCATTCATTCTGCTGCTGGTTCATGCTCTCTGGCCAAATGACATCTTGGAACACAGCCACGCTGATACAGTAGCACCTCGTGAAATCACAGCTATTATTAATCCAGAGAAGGACAGCAGTCTGATTATACGCAGCCATAAAAGATAGTCACAAAACATTTTCACAGGAATAGCTTAACATAGCACAGAAAATATGTGCAATTACATTTCAAGGAAATCTAATGCAGAGATAGAAACACTTCTATCTCACAAATGCAGAATTGAACACAAACTGAATTGTAAAGCGGCAACTGTTTCACATTTATGAAGCTGTCACATCTTTGTTGATAATCTGAAGTGAAAATATGATTGACCAGGTAACATTAACACAAATTTCATAGTGAACTAAAGAGAATGCCAGATAGAGCAGTGTGACCCAACAAATCAGATCAACATTTCTCAATAATGACAGATTTCAGGATTGCAGAATAGCCAGAACAACAAACTACACATACAAGAGAAGTACAGGGCAGTTGGACTGAGAAACCAGAAATATTGCACCTTAAAAAGGACACTGTAAAGGCTGTGAAATGACCTGATTTGTTCATAAAACACAACAAACATTTGACATGATACAAATTAGAAGGTATGGCTGTCCATCAGAAATAACTAGATGAAAATAATTTTACCATTCTTAAATTTTAATCAATCTGGTAAGACTAAAAATAACATAGGAAACTGCAGTCAAAATTTCAAGTGACTGCACCTGTGTCAGCCTCCCAGTCGACTAGTTAAGGCAGATGGCCAGTAATGTCAGCAGTAACACAAACTTTTTCCCCTAAACCCCAACTTAGTCTCTGTCAGGTCCCACTGGTTATTTGAAATGCTCACTAAAGGTCACATTTGCCATGTTCGAGTCAACAAGAGGCCCATTATATCAACGCTGTTTGATTTCTGTAACACTCTCAGCAGGATGCCTGTACTCTGTTTTGTTTAAGTGGGCCTGTCTCCAATCAGCTAAATCAACAGCAGCCATTTGAAACAGGAGCTGGACTGACAGGTGAACTGTGACACTGTCTGCTTTCCTTCTCCATGTTATCAGCTCCCCAGTTTGTGAATGGCAGGACTTGAGCCACTCTCCCATCGATAGTGAAACAACCCACAGGGACACACAGGAAATCCATTAACCCAATACTGCTGTTTGACATGCTCCAAGTGAACTGCACTTATCCTGACATACTGCCATCTGAGACCATCCTGTGACTGTGTGGGGAATTACCAAGGAACCAACCAAACTGTGAAAAGCATTAAAACCATATCAGTCCTTTGTGTTTGGAGTAGATAAGTGCAACAGCACCTGTGTATTCACCTGAAACTGACATACAGGCTGTTATGTGACAGCAAAGACCAAATTAGTGGTATTTTGTAGCCAGAATGTGCTCGTGCTTAGTTATATCCACACATGCCAACCCTTTCACACTAGAAAGTAAACAACAGTTCCCACTAAAGAGGCTCCCAGTTTGTCAGGGCTAAAAGCTGGTGACTTTCATGCCATCTGGTGACCTCTTCAAAGGGACTAAGAGACATTTCTCCAGTGCAGCCATGCAAGATAGAACCTCACCTTATTTGTTATATCTCTGTGGGTGTCCTTCAGTTCCATTTAGGTCATTCCTTCAATGTGTTAGCTAATAAAATTCCACACAGATTGCAATTCAACCGCTATTTCTCCGCTTGGTAAATTGCTGTGAGGCCAGGAGAAATTGAAAAAGCTGGCAAGGTCTCAGGTACCTGACAGTGACTGTGACTATGATGAAGCATCTTCCTGTTACCGCTGTTTACTTTGCCAAATATCAGAGATCTCCACAGTCTCCACCCCATGCTCCAGACCAGCCAGCTTTATAAACAGAGAGAAACTGGTGCCAATATTCTATAAGTAGCACCAACCAACCAGTGATGAACATAGCCTGTAAGATCATACCTCTCCAAATATCTTGCTGAGAGGTTACTTCATCTTCATGTTCTGTTTTGCTCCTCACTTGATTTAAGAAGTGCAAAACATTCCAATTTCTCAGTGCCTGCAGCACTGAGAAATTGGAATGCTAACCTATTCACATAAAAAGTTGAGAAACCCAACAATTGGGAGCAACTGAGCTCCTGCCAGCTACTATTTCTGTTAAAACACATGGGCATGGGAGTGTTCAGAAACTCACAAATGAACCAATGACCAATGTAATCAACAAACATGAAAAGATAATTCACACAATCTACTAATTTTAATCAGATTTACATATTCTGGCAGAATTGAGGCAGGATATACAGTAGGGGATCTATGTTATTTGGTTTATGCATCTAGAGAGTTGATACAATACACAAACACAGTGTGACCACATAAATATTATATTCATGTGTACAAACACACACCATATGCACAGCCTAAAAAAAATCAGCTGAACTCAGAGAGGGGGGAGATACAGGTTATGACAGAAGTGAAGTGGTTATCTGAGATAAGAAATGTCTATCCTTCAACCGAAAATCATATTTCTCTCTCCACGTTTTATCTGTAGGCAACACCTGTTGCAATAACAACAAGTCAAATGGATACAGACACATGGGGAGTATTCACTTGCCAACCTCCTTTAAGGACCATGGCAGGAAAATGAAGCCACATGCTATATGCTATCCCATTTAAAATCATTCTTTGAAGTGCAAATTTGTGCATAGTCACATGGTGACTGCAAACTGGCTTTCTCTCTGTAAACACCTGTGCAGAACTAGCTCCACCTTTGGAACCAGAATTACCACCGTCAGTAATTTAATCTAATCACACAATCACACTGATTCTCTGATCTCGATGTAAAAAGGTTTCATGAAAGCGTTTGTCCCACAAAGGACAGAAAAACATCTG
Source organism: Lucifuga dentata (assembly GCA_014773175.1). NCBI lineage: Eukaryota > Metazoa > Chordata > Actinopteri > Ophidiiformes > Bythitidae > Lucifuga > Lucifuga dentata. The sequence continues at coordinate 200,678 of VXCM01000055.1, read as the reverse complement.
CAGTGAATCTACAGCAATGTCCCCTTCAGCAACTACTGATCACGTCAAACTGCTGCCTTGGCTTGAGGACATTTTATGTTTTGACAAGCCTCACTAGGCTGGGCACTCTGTATTTAAGGTTTGAAAGCCTATGTTTATGTGGCTGTTGGCAGACTAGGCCCTGAACTACACGTGGCGTGGAAACATGATCCATTTATCTTTTGAATTGTGAAGATGCATCTGACCTTGCTGCCCTGAGGAAATCTTGATAAATTGTGAAAAGCACTAAGATGAGAATCATGGCTGAAAGCACTTATGTTCCTGTGGGGCATCTGTGTTGCAGATCAGCTAACATTCAAGTCACAACCTGTGGTTTGGGATGTTATAGCAGAATATGTGGTGGCTGAAATTACATATTTCGCTGTTGTGTTTCCTGACAATATAATTTAATGTTTTGAGAGAGAGTCCTTAAATTAACTGCATAAGGACTTTAAAGCACTAAAACATTGTGTGGTGCTGCTGACTTGCATCGCTATTGTGGTGCTTTCATGACAAAATATTTCTGTGCTCGCATTATCCTTCACAGCTTTATTAAATAGGATTAGTAAAAGGCCTGCACAAGCAATTCTGCTCTGTTGGGTCTAAGAATAATTTTGGCCAATGAAATGAATCTCTACATTGCCATACCAGTGCTTGCCAGGCAGAAGCAGCAAACTGTCAAAATAAAGGCAGCATGACAAATGTGGTCAAAGATAACAAGTGTCAAGGCTGCAGTTCCATCCTCCTCCTCCTCCTCCTCCGCCTCTCCACCTGTCTCTGCCTCCTTTCTCCCTGTGCTCTCTCCAGAAGTGACCTAATGAATTCCACATGTGCAGTCAGTGCTCACCTGGCCCAGCTGTTGCCTATTAGCTCATTAGTCCCTGCTTATTTAAGCCTTCAGTCTCCAATGTAGCATTGCTTGACTGTTCACAGTCACAAGCAGTCATAAGTGCAAGGATCAAAGAATTAAAACAATAAGTCTGCGTGAAATGACTTTTGACCACTAGGGATAGAAAAATTTCAAAACAGAGACACTGTCCTGATTTACTGTACCTTTGTCTTAAACAAGCTGTTAAGCTGCTAATGTTTTGGCAAACAATTGCCCACTTCTATATTCAACAGAGACAAAACAACATGAGCATACTGCATGCAGGTTCTGTCCACCGAATGCTAGTGCAATATTCATTTTCCATCTTAGTTTACATCAGCTTTTTAGAAAATCTGTGTTTTTAGCTCAGTAGATGAGATGATTTTCTTCACCAGCCACACTTGTTTACTATGTGCCATTTTTCAATGGACAGGTAGCTTAGACATGACTTGTCTTGTGCTTATTTGCTGCAAGTGTCTGCCTACAGTTTTACATGGGTGGGGGAGGGGTTCATAAGAATGGTGATGACTCAGACATGCAGTATAATGTATATACTTGTACATGCTGGAGGACCAAAGTAATCAGTGTAAAGGGTGGCTAAAAGCCTTGCAGAGCTGCAGAGTTGGGAACTAAGTATAAGTGTCAGGGCTATGAATGACATTTTTTTTTTTTTTTACAGGAAGTCCTTTGATTCAGTGAGATTAAACAACTATCGCTTAACGCTGGTTTAAGGTAAAGGAACAGGAGGCAAGAACTGATGATCTTTTGGTGATTTTTTTTCATGGAGACTAATGCACGCTATCACCAATATCAGCGTTCCTAAACTTCTTGAACCAAGCAACACCTCTTAGCAAACAAAATTTCAAAGCACTGTCTCACCAACAGGCCACCAAAATCGCCAAAACCACATATTTGCATGTGTGACAAACTGAAATTGAGAAGTTGACAGCATGAACGGGAGTCATGTAGAACAGATGTACAGTGTCCATACAGGAGCAGCTGGGCTATTTCAACATATTAAAAAAAATCTAAATCTTATTAAAAAAAGAAAAAAAAAAGAATTATTATAAAAAAAAATATAACATAAAGCAATTGTTCTTGTTAAAACCTATTTATCTGTGAATAATTTGCCACAATAACAGAATTTCCATAGATTTCAACTGTTTTGGTTCTCAGCAGAAATTTCCAGAGGCGTATGGTATACTAAAAGGGGGCACTTCAGGCACCACCAGTAGTACATGTACCAAAATTTTTAAATAATTTCCAGAGTTTAAGTCTATTGTGATTTTTAAGATTCACAATCCAGTCAGTCAGGACTAGATTGTCCTGGTTAGTCTCCTCACTTCTGCTTCTGTTAGTCTATTTCTTCTTACATCTCAGCGCTTGAGGCCTTGTAATTATAGCTACATCATCTTTAGTAATGGACTGCCTGCTTGATATCGTTCCTGGTATTTTGGGTCCTTTGAATTTGACAAGAACCACAAAAAGAGTCATTAACAGACCAAATAATTCTCTGAACATCTATTTTTAGAGATTCTTCAGGGATTCTGTCTGTAATATGCTGCTGTTGTTTTATCAGTGTTTGACTAAGTGTTTTTAATGTGGTCTTGATAAGTGAGGTCATTAGTGGTGATTAAATTCTCCAGCAGTATTCCCAGTGTTCTCTGGCTCTCTGGGCTGTAGATGAGCTCAGTGGTTGTGCACGGAGCAGGGAACCAACATTAGCATCATGCAGAGCAGCAGCACTCTGATTTACTGTTCCCAGGGCTGCTGATTGAGGAGAGCATTACGTCACAGCTGATAGATCAGAGATTCTTACAGCAGAGTGGAGCTCCATCAACCGCTGCTGACAGTAGTGTTAGTGCTGATGACCAATGAAATTGGATTCATGAAAAAAAAAAAAAAATNGAAAAAAAAAAAAAAATCGGATATGCAATAGCACAAAACAACGGAGATAGATTACATGCACAAACGCACAAACACCGTAACACATATTACTGTGCGGATCCATAATTCTTGCCCACATTCAATTAAATACATATAGAGAGTATCGCAGTAAAACTCAGTATGTTCCTGCAAAACATTTTGCTCCTATAAAATATTTACTGACAATGTAAAAGAACAGAGCAGCAAGAATGATGTGCAGACCTGTTTTAAGCTGTGCAATTCAACAGTTACCAAGCACCAGTAAAACAGCAGTCCAACTATTTAACAGAGGTGATGCATGTGTGACTACTCGGACTACATTGTTGCTGTAAATATACAGCATCGCTTCTTTCACACCAGCATGCAAAGTCATTAGTGTTATGAAAAGGCTAGTTGTATTTTCGTATACTTAATACAGACTGAGATCTAAAATGCTGCAAAGATTTCAGCTAAATGCATGACAGTCATCAATGATCAAAGTGTAAACCATTATTATAGAATCTGAAAATTTCTGAAAATTTCAGATCCTGCTATTCATGAGCATTGTGTGAACAACTGTCTGACAGTGAATGTGTTAATAAATTAATTTCTTGGTTATTGTTCCATCTTGTTTCATTAAAAGACTACAGCTCACATTCAGCAGGAAAGGCTTAATGCATTTTTTTTTAAAAAGCAGCTCTTAGAAAAACAGTAATTGACCAGGAAAAGTTTGCAAAAGTTATTTGAGTTCATGAGAAGTTGAAGATACACCTTTACACCTGAAACGTTGATTTTTACAGGAGTCAGAGGCTACAGTTACATAACAACTCCATGCTGAATAAATGCATAATGTCTTCAATTATTAGCAAGGTTTCACACTTAACTAAACTCTTATACAAAATAAAACTTTCATATCACATTAATGTGTAACATTAATGGTTGTGAAGGCAAACGTCATTTAAAGAATCAGTCAGACCGTTATACAGAATTTTTACTAAAAGATGCTATTTATATTTATGGCATCAAACCATGAAGCATACAAAGCACATTTCCCTATAATTTACGGTGAAACCTGCATTTTTCCTGGAACCTCACAACCAAAAGCATTTGAATCTCCCTAACAACAGTAGCAGAGACAGCACTATAGGCCCTGCATACCAACTGCTTATCAACACAAATGCTAATGTGACCTTTAATATTAGAAACAAAATTATGAATGGGATTCAAATTCAATAGCTTGCAGACACGCAAGATGTTTTCTCACTTGATGAGTACCTACAGCTTCCACTCTGTAGGTTAATTCAAGTCAGCCTGTTTGAGAAACATGAACGTGTCACTGACTTAACAGAGGCAAATGCAGAAGAGTTATGATAGAGGTTCATCCTTAAACATGTCACTGCATTAGATAAATAATATGAGATGTACTACAGAGTCAACAGACTGCTTTCAACTTGTTTCAACTGACTGGAGAGAAACATACATTAACCTAAATGTATCTTAAGCATAAATATGAAAAGTACTGAAGTACTTATATCTATGGATCTAATTTGAAGAATGCATTGAATGTTCTGCATGTAATATTAATGCTAAAACAACAACTGAATAGAAACCTAAAACATACAGTATCTCTGATATATAGTGAAGTAAAATATTAGGTCCTTAATGTGTAAAATGTTCCAGTAAAAGTTCAAGTAAATCAAAGTTGAATCAAGATACCCTTCAGCTACATGATTAGTCAGGAAGTTGTTTTTTTGTTTTTTGTTTTTTTTTTTACTAATTGCTAATCATAAATTAAANAAAAAAAAAAAAAAAAAAAAAAAGCATATATTTTCAGTTTTCTTTGTGCAATTTGGTCTCAAATGCTTTTCATCACACTAAATCATTTGTTCGTTTAAATGACTTACTAGCAGAAAACAGACATGCACACACAACCACACGTGCACATACTAAATAAGTATTTCTATGGTTCTAAATGTTCAAAATGTAATTATATTATATTTAGGGAAGAGCAGGTCACATTTCTAATTAGCTGCACAGCTGCAGAGTAGCAGTGATTTAAAAAAAAAAAGACTTTTTGCTTTAATCAGATGTCAGAACACAAAAGCTCTGAGGAGCATTAGTCTGAGATCTTTCAACAGCAACAGGCTGCATGTCGTGTATTTGCATTATATAGCAGTATGTGCTTATTGCTCCTTTACATAGTAATCTATAGGTTTTCTAAGGACATCAGAGTGGTGTCTCTTTTAAACATGTCACACTAAGAAACCTCTAGGGAGAGCCACTCTGCCTCCCACTCTACCTGATCCCACAGCTAACAGTTATGTAAAGAGATAATCTTTTCAATTTGACACATCCACACCTAAAGCGTGTTTTCACCATAGCTCCTCTCGGTGTTGCTGCCTCTTGTTTTGCCCTGAGCAAACTCTTTTCCATCCCATCCAGGCTGGGAGTGATGAGCCCTGCTATCCAGATTGAGGTGAGAGAAGGGCTGGTCTCCTGCCTCCAGCACCATCTGCTCCAAAGGGCCACTTTTAGACGTGCTGAATAGACAACACTGTACTTGCCACACAGACGGTGATTATCAGAGCTGTGACATCATCAATACAGACAGGGCAGAGAAAAAGTTAACCCTATAACAAAGGATTGGCTCTGAACCGAGGTTGTACTCTTTATCAGTGTATAATCTACATATGGAAAGATTAAAGTCATTTTAAGCTTTCTTGCAGCCACATTAGTGTTCAACTGTAGTTATATGCACCAATTTACAGTATATATGGAATACTTTACCCTTATGTCAACTCAAGCCAGAGGCAACCAGTGCCTGGAGAGAGGAAAAATATCTTTCGAGACAGTTCAGAGCAGCAGCACAACCTTTGAACCAAGGAACCAGAAACACCCAGCCTCAGATGGCGACTACTGACCAGAGTGGGAGGCAGGGCTGCAGTAAGTGAGATCTGGGGTGGGAGTTTCCGTGTCAGTGGGCTCATCTTACAGCCTCCCTGATGGACCACGGTGACGTCCCCCAGGGTCCAGATGGGATTCAGTGGTCAGCTCAGTGACAGCTGGTGAAGGGTGGTCAGACCTCATGCATAATGGAGGCTTAGCAGACCTCACCACAACCTGACTGCTGCACTGATATGGAAGTAGCTCTGTCTCAGTGTCAATACTGCAAGAGGACTGGAATATTAGCTGCAGTTTAATGCCTATACCTTGATATTATATTACTTGGCTTTTATTATGTTTGAACTGAATCTCTTTAGAAATAAAACTGGAATATAATAATTTACTGGGCATGAGTCGTGTAGCTCCTATTAGAGTTTTACATTTCCCGAGCCATGTTGCAAAATCAATGCTACCAGCTGCTCTGTTGTGAATGGACACACTGCAGTACATCACCTCAATCAGTCATCCCAGCCCTCATAGGCAGCCAGCGAGTCTAGCGACCCGAGCCCCTTCCCCGACACAGCAGCGAGAAAGTGCTTACCTAGGAGAAAAAGACAGAGAGGACATTAAATCAGTGAGCATAATATTCCAGTGAGCAGCAGACTCGCTTTCACAGATTAGCCAATCTCTCCTCTGCACAGTGTACTGCCACAGAGTTTTAACCCTCTCTGGCTTCAATTGAAATGGAGAGAGGCGAGATTATCCCATACATTCTGGTGCTCAGCATTTCTAATGTGGCTAAATATGTGCAGTATGGGAGGTCAATACATAGTGTGAGTATATTTCAGGGAACAACTGAGATAATCAAGAACACTGTGAAAAATGTGGCGAATGTGTTTCCAACCCCATTTTTTTTCTTTTTTTTTTCTTTTTTTTTTTGTCAGAGCAAAAGAATAAATAAGCCAGCAAAGACTGTAGTTCTGCTATCTCTGTTTATTGAATATTTACAGAGCAAAAACTACCAAACCCCAAGAGAGAAATGAAAGAAAAACACAGTTTGAGGGGATTCTTTCCTTTAGCCTGGGAGGGATCCAGTCCTGCATTCAGGACACAGTCCTGTGAAGTGTTCTGCACTCGGCTCGATCAAAAAACAAGGATGTTTTCCAGTGCCGGATGTTACATCACAAAGCTTAATTCTTCACACTCTCTTGTCCAATTCTTTGGTTATTTGTACCCATTTAAGTTCAGGCACCTCACAAACCTCTACGATGAAAAGCATGGACAAGACAAGGCTAATGAACAAGAGGCTAATGAACAAGAGGAGGAAGGATGCCTCATGACTGCTAAGTGAAAATAAATGAAGATGAATGTTGTGTATGGAAGACTTCAGCAAATAGCATCAGGATGAATCAAGTGCCTCTTCACTACTGTACAGAGAAAAATAAAAGAAAGGAAGTAGAAGTGGTTTTTATGCCTAAGAGACACAGTGGTTGTGAATCGGGATTTAGCCATTTGATGCCATAAATTATGCAAGCAGTTGACACAGAAATAAGAGACGAAGAAAAGAGTCTTTAACGCTGAATGATGACATATGGATGGTAGGAATCTATCAGAACCGCAATAAGCAGGGAGTTTTCCCACTGACACACATTTTGTGACATATGGGTAAAGCACTTCCTGTGGACTATGAATGAAAGCATGGTCAGGAAGAATGTCTTGCTACCCACTCAGCTGGTCCAGGTTCGCTATTAAAAACTCTCCATCCTTCCTTCTGTTGGACTGCAGACCCCAAGAATGTTTTATTCTAAATTTCTATATATATATTTTAATTAAATTGGCTGAACTGTGACAGACAATAAAGCAGAACAAAGACCCACTCACACAGACAGACAAGCCCACACAAAGCTTGGACACGAGGGTAAAGCAACTGTCTAGACTTCTGCTGATAATCAGTCAAAATGCATTGGTGGGTCAATGGTGAGGAGGAGTTCAAGGTTGTCTACCTGTGTGGTTCTCCCTCAGTGGCAGCTGGCAACTGCTCATTCAATAGAATTAGCATTGGCTTTCTGTAAGTTCCGAAAAGATACTGCCAAGCTCCAGAGGTGGCCAACTTTTTACAATTTATTTCTCCTAAAGCGATGTAATATTTATCCAGTGAGTTCCCTCCTAGAAAACCTCATTGTACTGCACATGTAGCAAAATCCATCCATTTTCTAAACCCGTTTGTCCTGTTGAGGGTCAAGGGGGGGCTAGAGCCTATCCCAGCGGTCACAGGGCGAGAGGCGGAAATATTATTGATAAATTTTCTTCTGAGTTAATTCTTGTGCTGCTACCTGCTTCCTTGAGAGAAATGGTTACAGTATTAAGCAAGTTTTCTCCTAACAAATCCATATTTTTACAGCACATCACAGAACAGCACCTGTTACTGAGCTGCCAGCCCTGGTAAAAGAAACAAAACGCACACACTCTAATTTTCTAACCTTGAGCAATGATAAACAGAGAGCTAAGATTGGTTTCACCTTAACAAAGAGCTCTAAGTGATGAATCTTCAGCAGGGAGCTGAGCTGCTTACCAAGGTCAGACCTTTAACAAGGTTACGGAAGTTAGAGAACACAGCAGATCGACAGGAGATCTGCAGGCTCCAACTGCTGCCTGCTGTTACAATTGTTATCAAAGATAGTTAATTTGCTTTTATGGTGTTCCACTTTAGATTGGCCCTGTGGTAGTCAGGATGTTTATAATGAAGGACTGCCTCCATTATTCTCATTGGGTTTTCATATATTTGTCTGTCAAGTAAAATAACCAGATCCTGTAAGTGACTGTGCAGCATTATTGGTTTGCAAATTTTTAATTTTCAAATTAATGCAGTTGTGCATATTTACTAATTGTATTTGCCTCCCAAGATCTGAAAATTCTCTGAAAATTGTCAGAGATGTGTGAATAGTTTTCCCTGTAGATAATTTCTGCAAAACAATAAATGATTTCAGAATTAAACACTCAGGTTTGTCAGCTAAGACTATTGATTAGCAATAAATCGGCTAATTAAATAATTAACTAAGGGCCAAAAACAATTACATTATGACTAGAGGAGACACCTCCAGCCATGTTATATTTAAACTGTATTTAAATATGTGTATTTATTAGTCAATTCAACATGTGGGAGTGAAACCATGGAGCCTGGAGTCTGGATAAATTGACACGAGTAAAAATATGCTCTTTGTTCAGATTTTTCCTCAGGCAGTTTTATACAAAATACACCCTCTAAACCCTATCGATACTGCCCCCTGTTTTGAACTGAAGGGCTTTGCACTTGGGTTGTCAATCTATAGTACACACTAACAATTACTTCTGTGCTGAAAACAAAGACAAGAGGAGAAACAAACAACACAAACATGACTAATTTTACCAAGGGACAAGGGCATGGAATCAATTTGGAGTGGCACAACAATGATGGCATTGTGTTTGGGCTTTGAACAGCATTTCAAACCATTGAAACAGCTTCGCTATTTTAGAAAGTTCCTTCCTGAAAGGTGTGGCTCCCCGTGGACAGCAGCGGTGGCAGGCCATCATCTGTGACAGCAAACTACCACTGCTGAACACAACAAAACACATCTCCAGTAAACACTGTGGTTTTAGTTGAAACTGGATTTTCAGACAATTAAGTTAAATCACATCAATTATCAATTACACTTAATGGTAGAGAAGATATTGGATTAAAAAAGAATCATGGCTGACCATGGGATACGAAGAGATATTGTTCTTGGCAGCCACATTCTATTCATTCATCATTGACGTAAAGGTAATAGGACTTCAGAGCTCTACTAATGACCAATGACAGCCTCTCTGTAAAATAGATGAAAGGTGTGCCATTATGGGGTGGACTCATGAGAGGAGAGGCCATGCGGCTAATGACTCATTAGAGACATCTATAGCCAGACAGGCTGGGAGCCAAAAGGCCAGGAGTCCTTTTTAAAGACTCAATACCCCAGCTGACACTAATTGTAGCCATCAGGATAGCATGGATTTTCATCGCAGATAATAACAGTCTGCTCCCCTGACATATCTTGGCCTGTTACCCACAACTGGCACTGCCCAGGTCCACTAAGTCTGCTAAACAGTGTCTGCTTTCCCAAAGAGTTGATGCACTACAACCTGCTAGTCTAACCACCATAAAACAGCAAGTGCTTAGTGCAGTAATGATGGTTTTAAATCTGATTAGTTGGTAAATGTGAGCCATTCAAGAGTGAGATGCAGTAATGACGCTATCCTAGAAGTACTAAAAAAAAAAAAAAAAAANAAAAAAAAAAAAAAAAAAAGCCAGTGAGAATAATTTGCAATATTCTAGTTGCATCATTCAGATCCTGCAAGCACCTGCAGTGTTGAGCAGACACATCTCTCATTTGGACAGAGGCAAAGCGGGATGTTTGATGGTCTAGTCATACTCCCCGTCACTGTGCTAATGTGATTCAGCTCCAAAACAGTCAGAGGAAATGAGAAAAGCTACTCTTCCCACCCTTGCAGCACTCAGACACGATACACATGGGGCTTTACACTGTTAGCAGAAAAAATATAAAAACCTTTCAAGATACATTGACTTAAGGGGAGGAAAGGCACTTACCACCAACTGCAGGAGCAGCATGAGCTTCTTGATGCTAGATTTGAATGTTACAGGAGAAAGTGTGGAGGAAAGACTGGTGGCAGTTCATTGCACTTCAAACTCCAACTCAGAATGACTGACAGTATCTCTTTCCTGGGTTAGTTATGGAAAAAAGGCTGAACTACTGTTTGACTACTGCAAGAGTGAAAATGGTGGCAGTCAAAATACTAATCAAAAGGCAGTATGGAAGAAGTCTAATATTTTTTCAAGGTCTACAGAAAGGTTTTAGAGAAAACCTGCCGACTGAACGATATCAGTTGACCATGATAATAGCAGTATTCACAGTCTGCCATTTCATAAACTAGAGTTTACTCAAACCTCCACCAAGCTCATCTGTCCTCTAATTTTCTTCTTTTATGCCAACATAAAACCAGACTTTTACTATTGTTACCCTGATATCAGATATGCCAAAAAGAGTTATCATGCCAATTCACTGTACAGTTGATATTATGGACATCATCTTTTCTTGGATCTATATCCTGAAGTATGTTAGAACTCTTATATTCTGCTGAAACAGAATCATCTTAGCTACACATTGGTGGTAGGCACGTTTACCTCATTCATTAATATACAGTGACACCGTAAACGTGACCCCGTCCAAGCCTATATATTATGTTGCCAGATCTTGATCAATAACTGGATCTGGGTGAAATTGCTTCTGTTGATAGTCCATCACAGTTTTTTTTTTTTAATTAAGATTTGTGTTTCAGTTTTTTGAGAAACAGAAAATCTTGCAGTGTTTAAGCAAGTGAAAAAAATTCTGGATCTGGATCTAGATCTTTCTCAAAATCTAATCAACACTTCCTTGATCAAAGTCCCAACCATAAGCAAAAATTCATTGAAATATCTGCTACTTTTTGAAATGGCCTGATTAAAAAAAAGAAAAGAAAAAGAAGAAGAAGAAAGACAGACAGACAGACAGACAAATTCTACTTAGTGACAGAATAATTGCAAAAAAAAAAAAAAAAAAAAAGACCACCAAAATCCTAAAATTGTAAGAACTGGCCTAAATGGGAATCTAGCACCACCTTGTTTATAGTCCGATTCAGCCCATTTCAGCACAATGACTATGCAGAAATTAAGTGTGGACTTCCTTTATTGTTGTAAATTTTTCATTGGATGTTCCATTTTTACAACTCATGAATCTCTAAAGTAACTCATTCATTCATTCATTCATTCATTCATTCATTCANCATTTTTACAACTCATGAATCTCTAAAGTAACTCATTCATTCATTCATTCATTCATTCATTCATTCATTCATTCATTCAGTGGTCTAGTGGTCATTCAGAGACATGGCAATGTCTACTCAATGTGAACCCCGGTCATGTACTTGACTCTCCTGTGCTAAGGAGTGTAGGAAACTTTGTGCCTATGAAACTGTGTGTTAGTTTTTAAAGGGCTTTCCACACAGAATTAAAACCATGGTACCTCACTCAACCATCTCATTGAGAGGAAACAAATCTATAACCACTGGCTTTAAAAGGCCACCGGACCAACAAACCTTTTAAAAGACCAAAAGAGGTGTAAGCTGAGAAACAAAGGTCAATCTAATATGGACTTCTTTAACGATTGTTTCGCTCTTTGACTAATTCCCAGAGGCAAAAAAAACGAAGGGAGGGGGAGTAAGGAAAGAGCCAGTTAGCTTAGTCTACTCTCCCTTTCCTCTGTGTGTCTATTCAGAAATTTTCTTAAGCCACAAAGAGCCCACTGGGAATTTAACCAAGGTGAGATTTTCTCCCACCTCCAAGTCCTCTTCAACTAACCTTAAAAAGGCTCTTAAAGGTAATGTTCACAATTTTCATAAATATTTCAAGATATGCCATAGTAATGAGTGGGGGGAGAGGCTGGCCCTGCCTTATGTCTGCTATTACTAGGTTAATCTAAACTCCCCATGAGAATTTCTACATTTAATTTAGGCATTTGCGGATGATGCTTGGTGGCGACAAGGGCCATCCATCTTCTCTTAACAGTCCTAATCTTTATAGAGGCTCCAGACTTCAGGTAGTGCATGTGATGGATGGCACCCCTGGCTGAGGACAGTCCATTAGCAGGAAGAGAAAAGCACAAAGCCAAAGCCGAGTTACACTGTCTTAAGTGCAAGTCTGCGCTAGTGGCAGGCCTGTATACAACATTACCAAAGAAAAAAACAATGTTTCGAAACAAATATCCACCCCTGTTANAGGCCTGTATACAACATTACCAAAGAAAAAAACAATGTTTCGAAACAAATATCCACCCCTGTTAACCATCCCAGTACTCCTCATGGTTTTAGATGGTTGAACTCCAACCCTGCAAGAGCTTTCAACACATCAGCAGCCATTAAAGCAAAGTAACTCTCTACTCTGCAGTGAGTATTATTCAGACTTCTGGCTTAGGGCAGCAATCACAGAATCAAGGTGACGAGAATGCACCCACTCTAAACTTCAGCTTAAAGCCCCAGTCATGACCATCCATGACTTGTACTATATTCTAACCCTGACACTGCAAAATAAAACCTTTGGGGGGTAGAAAATAAAAAAACAAAAATCATGCTAACTACACAGTGGCACAATAACTGAAGCTCATTTAAGGATACACACACTAAATGTTATAATTGATTTTCCTACCCTCCAGACTGCCATGGGTTTCAGTTCATTCCAGTACGCTATAAAAATCAACTTGTAGAGACTTGAAATGTCACAACTTCTATTTAATTTTTTTGTCAAAGTTGCTTAATTTAACCGATCCAGCACAAAGCTAGATGGACAAATATATGTCTCCCAGGAAATATCATCCTAGGAGAAAAGACTGTTTTTACAAAGAAATTAAAATGACTGTGTCTCCACAATTGTGCATAAGTGTTAGCAGGCAAAACATTAAATTTTAAGGTGGGTGTATCATCTGAATGTTTGATTTTGAAACATTAGGAGATTTGGCAAAATAACACTAAAACTAAAATACGGTTTTATGTTTTGTTTTATGTTTTGGCAGTAATGTAACGTGTATGCAGGTAGTGTTTATTGGGCTCATACAGTACACGCAAAATCACCAGTACAGTACTTTAATTAAATGCACCGGTATCAAATTACCATGTCAGATCGGCAAAGGATGCATAAATTCTCTGCTGTAGAGCTCTGCATTTTAAGAGTGGATGTACAGATGAATAATCCCCAATGTTTGGTAGAAACGTTGCAACAGCAAAACAAAGAACAAAGATCTGGGAATATACAACAATAAATATAGCAGGCAGCATCAGTAACAAGATGCCTTTATTGCACAGGAGGGGAGAACCTGTGAGATGCAGAGGTTGAGCCTGAGAAAGAAACTTTTTGAGCACAGAATATGTGAGAGAACAGATCAACAGCTTGACTAATGGGTATAGATATGAAATCTATCGATAACTAACACGTGGAGCAAATGCAATTCTAAGAATCAGAGAACATCTAAAAGAATAAAATCCTTTTAACCCAGCTTCAATACCTGAAATGTACTATCAGACTGAAACAGATGTTAATTTTTGCATGACAGTTTAAGAATAGCTTACCTGACATGCAAATGAGGAACTACCGTAGTACAGCGTCTTTCAGTGGAAATGATAAAAGATGTCAGTTTATGAATGAGGGAACAAGGTTGTGTGACACTATCTTGAAGTAAGGAACAATGTGCTCATGGACAAAAAAATAAAATCATATTTTTTGTCTAGAAGAGCTGACCTTGAAAGTTTAAGATGTATGCCTGCTTTAACCCCCCCCNCCCCCCAAGCATGAAATCAGTCTTGACTTTAAATACCACTGATGCTAATTTGTGTATCCAGTATCTCATTGACTTTGTTGGCTCTGGAATCATTTAGATGATGTTATATAAACAGAAAATAAACAGAAATACAAACTTTGCTAGTTAATCGGTTCTACTGACGATGATGTGCTTTTACACCCTCCATGATGTCCAATTAGGAGCTGTGTTTATCACTGGAGCTCTGCAGTGGAGCTTTTCACAGGTACCCACTGCTGCTGCTGCCACTTTTATCTGCACAGACAGCAGGGACACCAGTTAAAAAACAAAAACATGGAATATGTATAAAGTAAAAAAAAAAAAAAAAAAAAAAAAAAAGTCTCATCCATATTTGCAAAGACTTGTTTGTTAAATCATTTTGAGCAAATACAAAAACATTGTTTATCACACATTCATTTGGCATTATAGCAAGCTTCAGTGCATTTCAACAGAGTAAATAAAGGGAAGATAAAATGCAGTAATCCATCACAAATCATCTCAGGCCTCCTGTCATCTCACACAGCATGCTAGCCTGCTTTGGCTTTAATTAAGTTATTCTGGAAATGCTGACAAAGAAATAAATAAAGAAATGGAGGGAAATAGAGAAGAGTGTGAAGTATGGGGAGTTACTATGGAGACCTGAAGCATCTGGCTTGAACCCAATAATTTGTTCTCTGCTGTCTTCATCTCTTTTTCACCCTATCTCACACTCGCTCACTCAGAAGTTTATTTACACATAAACTCTCCAGTATAAAAATGCATATCCTCATAACATAAAACCGACAGCTTTGATTACAATCACAGCTATTCCAATTCTTCAACATCACATCATTTCATCATATGCAGGCAGTTTAATTAAGTTAAGTAACCTACGGTGGTGTTTTCGTCATCGACCTTTTTACACGATGACAATGAGGCAAAATAAAAACACATTCACGCACAAAATCTGTTATGACATTATTGCCATTTTCATCCAAACTATTAGTCAAAGCTGGACAAATTGGGCCAACTGATTGACATGATATTTTCCAACAAATGCATCCATCACTGTTTACTGTTCCCCATGAAACAAACAGCCATTAAAAAAGAAGGGAACATTCAGTCAGGAGAGTTAAAGGTATTAATGACAACAAACTAATGGTGGAAAGTGCTAAACTGTGCCAGTCAACTGCTGTATTCAGTGTCAATTTGGACAGTAAGGAGGCAGCATCTTTCGCTGCCTAGGCTTGTTTCAAAGCAGTGAGGGAAGAGGCCATAATGGCCCTGCTACAGCTGATTTTAGGGAGAAAGAAGACAGATGATAGATGAACAAGCTACAGATTTGGCCCAAAGAAAAACAAAACAAAGTGTGTGCAGGCAGACCAACCTCGAAATCCTATGAAGCTGAGCTTAAAGCTAATAACTTGAATGATCAGTGGTGCCTTTATGGTTTAGTTTTATTTTATTTAGTCTTCAATTTCATATGCTGATTAGTTTGTGAAGTTTGTAAGGTTATTTGGTTTATTTATTTGGCAGGGGAGTATTTTTACAGGAACTAGGCTGGTGTTAAAACATGCTTATTAATTCTTAGGTGAGATGCTTTTCCAGAGCTGCTTCCTCATCACTGCAACCTGCAACATGACTTAATCATAATTAGACTTTCATTAACTTGCTTTCTGCCTTTGAACATATGAAACAAGCCTGTAAAAATGTATTTGATCAAAATGAGACAAACTAATTTTCATTATTGAAAACAGCTATAATTTTTTTTTTAAATCTAAGATTAATCAAACTAACAACATCATTCTTACTAAGACACAGCCAGAACTGGCGCTGTAATCACAAAAATAAGGCCAATAATAAATCAAAATGATTCTTATTATCCTGTGAATTTGCTCTCTCTTTTTGGTACTTTTTCAGAACTGAAGGACACCTTGATGAAACAGCTTTGTAAGGCTCTCCCAATTATAGATCCCTTTAAAACGCCACAGGAAGGCTTATATAATCATTTATATAATCATTTATCGAGATCAGCAAAATATATAGTAATAGTCAGCTGCAGTTGGCACAAACTCTGTTGACAAACAGTTAACATAAGCCAACACAGCTTTTTAATGCCAATTTAATACAATATGTGTGTTTCAATTTGATGAATGAATTCATTATTTGCTGTATGTTGCACCTAATTATCCTTCCATGAGATGCACCAGTGTTTTTTAACAGCCACCACACTTATACTGTACAATGACGCTTGTTTATAATTTATACTAAGTTATCAACTGGCTACTGAGATAGCTATTACTTACTGTTTTTAACAGATAATGGGCAAAAAGAGGATTAGGGAATATGAGTAAGCTCGTGTGAGTAGCCACACACAGGAATAATATTTACTGGGCATTAGAATAACCATTAAAACACCTTGAGATTCAGGAAATATACAAGAAGGCTTTTAGCTGTCCGTTCCCTTGAAAACTTTAAATTTGGCATCCATATATAGAAAAAAAAGAGCTAAACGTTTCCACACATGAAAACAAGTGGGCACTTCGGCAGATTAGATTTGGAAATAAGATGAAGCAGAAAGGAGGATTTCCTCATGGGAGGAGAAACCTTGGCTCCTAACTCTTTATCCATTGTCTCCCATCCTTTTATTTTCCTCTCCTTCAACAGAGGGATAATCTGCTTCAAATGACACCATATTGTTGATAGCAGAGAGGCTTATTGTCCCCCTTTCATGTCTCTGATAAAAGACGCAGAGAGCTACTGTTCCAGCCACCGGGATTGAGAAGAAAGTACCATGACACTTCCTCATCTCCATAAAGCCTCCATTCATCCATTTACTTCTCAGGACGGTGGACTCCGCCAGCCTGAAGGAAGAAGCAGTCAAGTGCAGAAAGCTGCTTCACTTTGCTCTCCTCAATACGCTATGGCACCCAAGCAGGCTGATGTGCTGAGTAGTGACAGTCAGCAGATTCGCTATGTTGTGCACTTTCATTAAAGCAACAAGGGACTGCTTTCGTTAAGTGCAACTCACTGGGATGAAAGAATTAGAGTTGGCGAAGGCAGGCAACGCTAGTTTTACTCCATCACTTTGAAATCCAGGCTATAACCATCTGTCTCACTCATTCCAGAAATTCAAGCCAGCAGAGTCAGGAACAGACTATTCATTTCAGCTCCTACTGTAGATGAAGCAATGTCGGTTTCAGGCTTATCTTTGCAGCACTGATGCATAAGCGAGACCAACTTAAAGTTATCGCAACTGAATATTAATATTACCTAATTATCCTTCAGGGGAGATATCAGACCAAACGTTGTCGATGGGAATGGCAGACGTGTTTGAGCATTTTGTTGAGCACTTTAGCTGCTCGTCTCTGATGGGTGAGGAGCTCCAAGGATGAAAAAAGGAAAAAAGGAGCACTTACAGTTATTCCAAACTCAGACTACACACCCAAAATCTCTGAACTGCTCAAATTATACAACAATCTCTCTGGTAATCTTATGTGTTGAATATATTGCAGTATGCACACTATACATCTGAGTGCAGACAACGTGCAAAAATGGTAAGATCTCTCACTGAGCAGGAGATGACAGATGAAATCTCACCCAAGAAGTTGAAACACCCAAGAAGTCACTGTAAATTTGCAAATGTAGATCCAAACATGCAGGAGCTGCATGCTGTTAAAGTATGGTGTGAGCTGATTTGTGGAGAACAAAAGAAGAAAAAGATGAAAAGTCTTAGTTGGATTGCCTTGTCATGCACTCATTGGCTATCGCTTGTTAAAGGGACATATCAAAGATCTGCCCATGCTAGAAGAGCATCTCAGATTTTGCAATAATTTTTAAATATGTTTGAAAATCTAAGATGGCTCCAAGACTGAGTCAGGACATGTCTGTGAAGTGTCATGACAGACGCAAAAAACTATTCAGCTCGACCTGAGATTTTCGCCCTAGATCAGAAAAGTTTATCTTAGACTGGAAAATTGGAGCTAAAATCATGTAGTCTGAGCTCAGTATTGGAGCCTCACATTCACAGCTCCTTCAGAGGATAGTGCCTGTTTGTTGTAGATAAAACCTGCATGAAAAACTCCAGAAAACAGCCTGAAAAGGTTCAATATACCTCATTCCTGCATCGTGGCCAGATGGATGAGCATTAGCAGGAGAGGCTAGAGTCTGAAACCTGACAGTCATTCAATTCACACAACTGCTGACCCATCGGCCCACCCACACCAAAGACCTTCCCACACACACACACACACACAAACACACACACATTGCAGAGTAATATGTGTTTACAAAATAGAGCCCTTGAAGAACATAATGGCCAGCAAAAGCTATTGTGCGCTCTGAAGAGAGGGGTGACTGACCCTCGCTTGGCCATCTTCATCAAAGCCACTGGGAGAGCAAAGAAAGGTATAGGCTAGTACTGAAGAAGAGGAGGGCTAGCAACCTCCCACACACACACAGTATGACACACGGCGCTATATCACCTACGTGCACACTGATAAACGCACTCATTCACGATCAAACACAATCACATTCAAGTATGCATGTTTGGACTTGTCTCTTTCCCTCACACACACACACACACACACACACACACACACATAGATGTTTATCAGAAAACAATGATGATACATGTACACACTGTCAGAATCTATTCTCACACTATAAAGGTCATATTCACAGGTGCAAGAATCATCTAATTGCACATTTCATACAATCTTGAACCTCTGAATGGAAACTGCAAAGGCATTTCCAAAGATAAAAAAGCAATAAGAGCACACAATATGAGGTTCCTTCCAAACATATTTGGAGGAATCATTGGTATTCAAATTACAGAGTATATTTTCCAGCTGATATACTTTAAACAAGATAATCATCAGCAGAGGGAAGTGGGGTAGAAATTTCATTGAGCAAACAATGATTATTTTATTCATAATCCAGGGAAGGAATAGGCAAAATATCAGATGAGATGATTCAGAGTGAGGGAAGCTTGACGCCTCAGGAGGGTCTGTTTTTCGTCAACATCGACGACTGTCCTGTTTTACTGGAAATAAAAAAGAAAACAATGCTCCATGCAACCAGTGGGATAAAATGAAAGCATTAAAATATAGAAGTTATTTGAATGTTAAATTTCAGAAACGGCACAGTGGCCTGAATATAAGATGTTTTTGTTTGTTTGTCTGTTTGTTTTTTAGGGCTACATTTGAAAAAGTGGGATCATACTGAAGTCATTATGCATTCAGATTTCTCTGACTGCTCTCTCTCTCTCTCTCTCTCTCTCTCTAAATGCAGATTCCCTTTGAGATTGTAAAATGGAATTAAAAATACGTTATCCTTAAAAATCTGCTTATAAAATGGTTGATTTTTTTTTCTTATTTTTCAAATATTTGTCTCCAGCAAGGAGGTTATGTTTTCTCTTGCACTTGTTGGTTGGTTTGGTTGCTTGCTTTTCAATAGGATTGTGCAAAAACTTTGGAACTGATTTTTATGAAACAGTGGGCCATGGTCCAAAGAAGAACTGATCCAGATCCAGGGGCCAATACAGGAACAAAAAAAAAAAAAAAAAAAAAAAAAGCAAAAAAACAAACAACAACACAAAAAAAGATTACTTAACATTGGAAGATAAGGTGTTTTCCAAATTTTTGTCAGTTTCTTCAAATAAATAATACACCAACCTCAATGAAAAAAATCAATCAAATTTGATACAGATCTGGATACTTTTTTTTTTTTCATGTTTTCACTTATATCTCAAGTCACATCACAGTCTATGTAGCATTATAATTCATCTGTCTCTTTATCAGAACTTAATTGGTGAGTTTTGGCTTTCTTCAACACTTGCAAGTGGAAGACTTCTCACACAGCCAAAACAGTGCCTGTTAGCATGTGTTAATGATGATACTTTTAATTAGCAAAGCTCTTTGATTGACGGAAAGATTTCTTTGCCTGTACCTATTCTCAGCAAAGGGAAACTGTAATCCCACATTATCAAAACAGACTTTGCAGGATGTGTTAGTGTTCAGAAAGTGCATGCGGTAAATGAAGGGTCACAGGTTTGATCCTTGTAACAACAGTCAACAGTCACCATGACACTAGCTTAATGAAGATTTTGACTATAGAAATGCCAGAAGAATAATATACTGCATGAAGGATAACTTTTAGATTTAAACATTAACTTATGTGTAATGGTCTTAAATGTCAATGAAAAAGAATATGTGTGGTCAGTAACCCTCACCTGAATTACAAGTGATTAACATTTACTGTGTGTTTGTGTGTTCTTGTTTTCTCTCGTTTACACTACCTATAGGGGTAAACTTGAGGTCCTGAACTGCCCTGAAAGCGTCATTTTTTGATTAATCCTTTCCTGGCATGTTTGTTCAGAATCCATGCTTCACAGTCTGTGGGTGTTTCCACCTCAGGCCTGACACAGTTGGCCAATCAGAACAGAAAGGGATTTTTAGGAGTAGGCCTTAAAGAGACACTCCCTAAAATGGCCCATTTTCGCTCAGTGTGCACAGCGGTGACATGTGGATTAATGTGTTTTTGTGCATAAAAACCCTGCAAATGTTTGAAAATAGACCTGAAATGCAAATAAATATGAAAATTTGTATAATATGCCTCCTGAACCCATAATTCAAACTGAATCTGACTAAGACCTGCATGTATATCGCACCTACAATTATTGGTCAGAAACATGCTGCCTAATGCACATTGCCATGTCATTACTATGACAGCAAATAATTCTGTTGTCTGAGCTCACAAATGTAGCGTGGTTACTTGTAAATTACAATGATGGCTGTCTCTGCCTTAAAGATCAGCAGAAAAACAAATGGCCTTTCTGTTTGAAATGCAATATATCTGAATATCATTTGAGAGAGAAAAAAAAATACAAAATAAAAAAATACCTGCAACAACAATAAAAAAAAAAAAAGCACTATCCACCCAGACAAAATGAAACCTGAGAATACCTTCAGGTGTATCATTTCCACTGATGGAAGACGCTCAGCATGATATGTGAGTTGTGAATTGATCTTTAGCTCTTTCAGTATTCTTTAAGAGTGAAGATGTCAAAACTGTGGCTGTTTGAACTCCCGTCTGTCTCTGTAACAGCCAGAAAACTGCACTTTAAAGTGGGAATGAAAAGCTTTTATGAACTATGAAACTGCTGTTTTTCATCAACACCAAGGAACGATTTTTTTGGACAGAGACATGAAAATGCCAGAATGTTATCCTTTGATAGCGTTTGTGAATATTAAAAAAAAAACAAAAAACAAAAAAAAAACATTTAATTAATGCAATATTTCCAATAAAGAATGACATTCAATGACAAAAAATAAAGAACAAATCAGAGAAAGTAGAAATGTGACAAACTACTTTGTGAAATGAATAAACTGATTTTAAAGGGTGTATATTATACAGATCTACATGTTTTATTTTCATTTTTTATTTTTATTTAGTTTTATTTTCATTAAGCGAGTCTATAATCCAGTCGACTTCCTCTAAAACAGACAGTTTTAGGTAACGTCACTTTAAGGCCCACCCCANCCCCCACCCCCACAGATACAGTCTGCTCCGATTGGCTGGTTGCATTAGGCCTCAGGCAGCAATGTCCACAGACTGTGGCCAAACAGTTGCTTTCTAGCCGTGTATTTAGTGGGTGTGTCTAACCATGTGTGGAGGCAGGTAAATTTACATGTTTACAGAATTAAAGGACTAGTCAAAAACAAAGCTTTCAGGACAGTTCGGGACCTGTGATGCCTACATCCTTTCACTGGACGTAGGCATCAATCTCAAATTTTGTAACTTTGACAACACATATCCTCTGACATATTACACTATAAAAATGAAGGGAAGACAACAGAAAGCCTCATGCACCCTTTAAATGCTAGCATCCTATCCATGGTCAGTGTTTGTTGCTGCGACCTACAAACATAATTATGATAAATCTTACGTTTATGCACGATAAAACGAGTAGTAGTGTAATCCTACGGCAACGTCCAAACATTCTGTGGATCTGCTGGATGTTGGTGTTTGGTATTGGCTTAAAAATAAAGCTAAAGGCAGATGAAACACTCTATAGGACACGCTCAGCACAGGAGGGGTTGATATGAATGAAGCTGCGATGGACCACAGTCAGATTTAAAGGCTTATTCAGAACAAGCCAAATAAATCACCAAACGCAACTTGCTTGGAGGAATCAAAGGGATAAAGACAAAATCAGTCATCATTTAGCGCCAACTGGGTAACAAAAGCGATCACTGTCCACATCTCAACACCTCAGGCTACCCAACACACAACAACAAGATAAATCTATATTTAAACACATCCACAATCGGCTTCTGCCTTCTGTTTTATGAACAGCTCCCACTAGAGACAGTTCTGAATCTCTGTGACTGCTTCATCAAGACTGAAACCTCCAAATAAAAACAGACTTGCAAATCATAAGGAAGTCCCTCACAAACATCAATATTTCTTTAGAAGGCGGCTTCACTTATTTTTCAGCCATGCATATTTAACAGTTGCTCCCACTTGGGGGAAACAAACCATTTCATGGAACTCATTCCAGGAATTCATCAGCACTCTGTCAGGAAACATGGCAGCCAAATATTTCTGTGTCAAGAAATAAACAGGCCAAATAAGAGCTGTTGGGAAATAGGAGATAGTGATGATCAACTGTGCTTGAGACATGATATGTTCCACTAAAAAAAGAATATTTCTTATTATGTAATCATGCAAAATATTGTATTTGCTTCCAAATCCAAAAGTTATATATTTAAGGAATAAATTCAGCGAAACAAATGTGCACTAATCCTCTTATCACCACACATGCCATCTTCTTTTTTAAGATTTAGCATAAATTTTCTCCTCTCTTTATGCATGACGCCTAGATTTTCAAAGACAGAATCATATAAAATGAGATATAAGAATATACTGTCATGATACTGAGCAGTATAGAGTAATTCTTATAATTTCTATATCAAAACCTGTCAGGATCGTAAGCAGGAAAGCACACCACATCGCTCTTCAAAGTTTGATTTGAAGACACTATATTTGTGGCAACTTGGCAACTACTAAACTTGAGCACATAAAAAGGGCAGAAAAACAAAAAAAGAAACAGGAATATTTGGCAGACTACGATGAAAGCCCAGGTTCAAAGAAATATGGACTTGCGGTGCGTTGCATCAGCACCGAGTCATCTGCCATGGAGCTCATTCCAGACAAACCTACAGCTACAGTCATTGATCTTTCTTCCCCTCCATCACCTCATTTAGTCAAAACAGTCCTCCATAATATTTATGGGAAATAAATAAAAGGGACACAAATCTAATTTATTTGAGGGTCAGTTCCATCAGAGTCCAGCATGGATGCAATCAATGGCAATAAAAACAGTGTCTCCCTAAAAGATGAAGGGGAATTAAAATAAAAACAAAATCTCCATAACTGTTTTTGTAAAGTTTGGAGGGTCTACGTGGCTTTATCATAAAGGTCTAATTTAGCCTGTTTTTCTAAGCAAGAACTGCATGAGCACACCCACTAATGGCCACATGACCTCTGCAAAGAGCTAAAACACAGGGTGTTTCCCTTCAGCACAGCCGTAATGATACATTACTATTTATGTTCCGGCAGCTGGTGGGTGGCTGTGCTGAAAATTCACTCACTCTGCCTTCTTTATTTGCCCCCTGAATCCTGTAAGACATCGCAAAGTTCACTTTTATATGAATGCCTCACTTACTTAAGTTGTAAATTCCTTCTACAAAGTTGAGTGATAAAAAATTTAAGGCTGTAAATGAAAAAAATTCATCATATAAACATCTTACTCCACACAAACCAAACAACCTGCACCATAACTGTTGAAATAGTGCCAAATTATGTGTTTAAGGCTTGATGTAGCAGAGAGGCTACATGTAATAGCTCATCATTAATTACTTAACTTTATGGGAAGGGCAGATTTTAAAGTAAAGGTATTAAAAAAACAGAAAGTTAATTATCAATCAGTCAAATTTTATTTGTAGAGCATTTACTTCCCACATAAAATACGACTCAAAATGAATTGCTATGATTGTGCACTTGATTTACAAAGAACTATATCAGTCATAAAAAAAAGAGGTAATAAAAAAAGGAAAAAAGCAGTAAAGGAACCATGGAGACCAATGCATGCATGGGGAAAAGTAAGAGGGAAAAAATAGAACAAGATGATAATGATTCAACAGGAATAAATAAAAGAATAATAGAAATAAAATGGATAAAAACTAAAAAAAAAAAAAAAAANAAAAAAAAAAAAAAAATACACAGAAAAAGGAGGATGTAAAAATTAAAATGGAAATATATAATAAAATACAAAATGAATAATGAATTAAATAAGTGTATAACAAATAAATAGATGAATAAAATAAATAAAAGTTTAAAAAATAAAGTAAGAGTAATTAAAATAGGTTAAAAATCATAAAAGCGTTAATAAAGCAAACAGGGAAGAATAAACCTAATAAATAAAGACATAAACTTATATTCATTGATGGAAACAGTCTGTGTACTTCAGGAAAAACATGTATTTTGTAAATAAGGCAATGGCAAAGCCCAAAGCAATATTTTAGATTGTGTGTCCTCAAGAGCCTCAGATTTACTAAAAGCAGCAAGAAAACACTTCAGGAATATTAAGTAGGAGTTTTGCTGATATTCTCAGCAACGTAGACCTGAATGTAACAAAAAATAGGCAGCATTTCCACAAACTGTAATAGGGGGTCGAACTACAAGCCACAGGTGTATCTTCATATATTCTTTATTACTGCTAAATCAACATGGGCCCATTTATCACGAAACTAATTACAAACCTTCAGTCTTTTCTGCTTTTGGGAGAGAAGCATTTACAAAGATTTTATTTTAATATAATCTGTTTCTTAAAGATCCTCATACAAACAAAGTGAGCATGGGAATACTACATTCTCAAATCGACCCCTCTATAAAACCTTCCAGTCTGGTCTGGACACACAACCCTTTTCATCCTCCTCCTCCTCCTCCTCCTCCTCCTCCTCCTCATTCTCCCGTCTCTTCTCTGCTGCCAAGGGCATCACATAGTGCTGCACAATGCAGCAGCAGCAGACACACTAAGACACACATGACGAGGAGGTAGATATGCTTTCTTTAGCCACTGAATATTGCACGCAATCAAAGGTGAAATTAGCACTTTCTGCTTTATTAAATCCCAGGGAGGAAGTTATTTGATTAATCTGTGCCTCCATTTTTGCTCCTTCCCACTGTCACACCTCAAACTACAAATTAATTGGTTTAAAAATTCAGAAAGGCTGCATCTCATTTTCTGTGGTATTTTTCACATGTGAAATACTTTTTTTTTTTTATCTTCAGCTGCTGCTCAAGTATCTCAACAGACCTTTACCTTTTCCAGGCCTAAATGTTATTTGTCATCATGATTAGCTTTATTCTAAAGCCACATGCCAGAAATGTGGAGCTTCTTTGTGGATAATCAGGTATGAAAAAAAGAATTTCTGGAGATAAGTGTATTATTTTAAGTAGTTCACAACAAGAAGTATCACACAGAATAAAGCTTGGGAATAAAAACTCTTCTTAGGGTTCACAAAGTGACTCTCATGCTACAGTGGAGCTCCGGATTTAAGGATTTGATGATACTGCATGTTAAAGTTCTGTGGTTTCAGGCCATTTGAAAGAATTGTCCTTTTATAAAACTATTGGAGGAATTCTAAATTGGATTCATTACACTGCATATTAAGTGCTATTGTCCTTTAAATGAGGAAATTGAAGGAAGAGGCATCACATCATCTGGGAAAAAAATCTTGTTTGTAAATATGAAACTTTGTAAATAGTAAGTTTATGCAAATTTTACCCATTTAGAGTAAAAAAAAAAAACAAAAAGAAAACAAAACCCAAACTTTTTTTAATCCTTCCACATGCCATTTTGTATACAAATGGAATTATAAATATTCTGATCTTGGAGTATAGTCATAAAAAGAGTTTGGCTGATGATTTTTTTCATACTAATGTCCCTGAAAACTGAAGCTGCCTCTGTCAAACATTATCAGGGTACTGTAAACAGCTTGTGTAAGTTCAATATTGATTTTAGGCTACTGCAGTTTTCAAAGTAAGCTTTATGTAAGTCCAGTGATGCATTTGGAGACTGAGAAGGAACACACTGTTCAGTCCTGCTCCACTTGACAAGCCAAAGCCATTAGGGAAGACAAAACAATGCTTTGGCTGCCGAAGTAAAAAAGTTTCTCTTTATCATGTGCAAATTAACCATTGACAGAATCCAAATGGGTAACCCTAATTAACTGAAGCTGCTGTTCTCTAAAATCTGCAGCACCTGACTGTCAAATGGAGAACACGCTGAGCATCGATGTGCGGTCAGCAAGAAATGGACAAGAGAGGGGGGCCTGCATGCATGTGTGTGTGTGTGTGTGTGTGTGTGTGTGTTGGGTTTNTGGACAAGAGAGGGGGGCCTGCATGCATGTGTGTGTGTGTGTGTGTGTGTGTGTGTGTTGGGTTTGACTCAACTGAAAGTCTTTGATGTTATACATTCATCTGTTTGCATTTCTCTGTGTGTGTGCTATCACATTTAGGCCCCTTTTACCCCGTGTGCAGATACGTTGTGCAGACAAAGGAAAGAAAAGCATGTTAATGTAAGTTATAAAAAGCGCACAGAATGCACGGCAATCAGAAAACAGTCTGACCCACCTGACCGCATACAGATGTGGTCTTGCTCGCACTGTGATTGAATCTCAGTCAGCCTGGTGTAACTGCAATCTGTACAGCTGTGACACATTTGTGAGACCAAGATAAAAATGTCATCCTGCCTCATCTTTCCGCTAATAAAGTTATTTTGAATTGGGGATTGTGTCTTGACATAGATGGATACCTCGTGGGGTGTCACATCTGGACAGCGACACCCCCACAAAAAAAAAAACAAACAAAAAAACACAGGATTCAATCATGTAACAATTCGCCTAGTGAGATCCAATCACAATGCAGGCAAATTAAAATTAAAAAGAATGTTTCAAAGTGTAAATGCAAATCTCAACATCAGATATAATTGCACAGATAACGTGTCTGGATATTTTAGACATTTAGAAGAATGAAACATAAAAGGTATTTAAAATAACCTTTATCTTATGGATCTTTGCTAATGACTCATTCCTGTTTTTTATTCAGGTCACATAATAATGCTTTCCAGTTCCTAGGTTCGGTTTTATATGTCAAACCTTTTCCAAACCTTGTTCTAACTCCCAGTAAAATATTGAAATGTACTGTATCAACATAAAAGAGAAGAAGCAGGTCCCAGCTATTTTACCTCCTCTCCTCCATATGGTTCAGTTACAAAACTCACCACATACAGCAAATCCAACTTAAAGAACTGCTGAAATAAGATTTAAGTTTTTAAAGGTCATACTGTATGTCTGATCACTCACGCCGCATAACCTGGTGACAGATGTGATCAGGTCATGTACTTGCTGAAGCTAAATCTGGCCCAGAAAATTGGACAGAGAATATTCATATGACTGTCCTTGGAGAATTGCAGACTCTTTCATGACCGTCATACGACCCTTCCTGTAGCACACATGGGCATTTTGCCACAACATACTGTAAAAATGCTACCAGATGGCTTCCATATCCTCTTACTGGCTGCCTATGTAGTCACGGGTTAACTGGGCGACTCCCACTCCTTTTCCAAGCATTTTCACTGTTATTGCATTCACTGATGTTTGGGAGAAATCAAAACAGCACAGTTGGGTTCCAAATCATGTCCACCACAACATAACAATAAAAGAAGAAAATAGCCAAAGGGGAAACATTTTTTTTATTTGTTTCTCTGGGTTTTTCTTTAGAAAATATACATTGGATATTCTGCACTTTAGACTACTTTGTAAAACTGAATAGAGCATTTCATCCCACTCCTTTTTCTTGTCATCTTAGGCTAAATTGCTGGTTGTTAAGCATTTTAGAACCTTTCCATCTGATCATATCCTACAGATTTTATTCACAGGTTTAATCTTGTAAATCATCGAGATTCATAATTGTTTCTACCGCTACCTTTCATAAAATGTAAGGTGATTTGCTACATATTGAATAACTCAATAGGCATAGCGTTTTAATCTGGAGAGGGAGAACATCAGAATTAACTAAACAAATCAGCCTAATTGTATCTAAAATTAGATAACTCAGAGATACAGGGATTTGTAACAGCAAGAGAGACGGTGGATGAAAGAGAGAGAATCAAGTCAAGATCATTGAAAGGTGAGCAACAAAGCCTGTCAAGCTTTAGCGTCGTGGAAAAACTCCTCACCTCAAGGTTACACGCAGCAAGGCTATGTGCAGCAAATGAAATACTCAAGGAAGACATAAGTCTCATTAAGGCCCATAAAGGACATCCCTAATAAAAATCCTCAGCCTGACATCCAAGAGCTCTCCAGTGATGGCTGATTAATTGCTGGTGCAAATGAAAGCATGAGAGAGAGCCAGGGCTCTGTGGCTGTAATTTATCCTCTCCTGTCCTGTCTTGTCCTCACAGCCTGGGGAGATTGCCCAGGAAGACAGGAGAGTGGGTGGAGGGGTGGAGGGTGGGGGTATCACTTTCGTATTATGGAGAAAAACATGGTTAGGTGACCGGTGAGATCATTTGTTTAGATTGTTTCGGTCATAACAAGCTGTATGTGTTGACATCTGTGTTTTTGACTTGGGGAAAAAAATTCCCATAGCAGGTCACAGACTGATAATGATGACTGCAACATGGTGTGTGAAGAAATATGGTGGCGCAAAGATGACCCAAAATATATTCTAGGCAGTCATATATCAAGTTAAGACTGTGCTGGCTGGTGACAGCTTTCTCTGTAATCCATCAATAATATAATTTCACTGATTCTCAGTCAGGATATATATTTCATCATTTTATCATCTCCTTTTGTCAGATCTCTGTTTATGATTAATAGAGAGGTTTCCAATGCCAGGAGGGCATACTTGTCAAACATATGGCTAATGAGTGACTAATTACCTCTATAAACCGCTTTGATGCCATGCTTTGATCATTTCTGAACCAGATTAAAGTGGATTAATCAATGGTAAGAAAAGCTAAGAAGAAATGATGATATATGGGCCACAGCGGACATGGGGGGTCCAAGGACAATCTGGGCCAGGATAATGTCCAGCTGAGGCCAGACACACACCTGCCCTCCAACAGTAATAAGTGGCCGCATTACATAAAAAGACGTGAAAAAAAGAGGAAAAATGGGATGAAGGAGAGAAAGGAAAAGAAGAAATGGGGACGTGCTGCCAGTGTGTACTGGAAGATTACAGGGGCAACGTCTTCATGCAATGAAGAGCCCACTGTGCTGGTTGTAACTTCTCGCATATATGACACATCTTGAGTGGAACATCCGAGCTAAAGTAACACTCTAATTAAAGCCAGTTTAGTTGTCAACAAAATAAACTGGGTTTAATTGGAGCATTAAATTGGCAGCTAGAAGTACTTACTGTTACTACTGGGATCATCATTCTGCTCCTTGTGTTAGCAGCTGGCAGCCATACTTTTCATACTTTCTGCAATGGCAGGCTGTGATGTCTAACAGAAAAACTCTAATTGGTGTATTCGTGGCAACTGCTGTAGTAAATGTCAGCATGTCAAAGGTTCATGGCCTGAAAGGAAAAATTCATGGGTTGCCAAAACTTGAGTCATTTTCATAGTTTTGGTCATCAGGCCTATCTGTTCACATTTTAATAAACAGCTTTAATATTGAGATGTGAGGACATGATGACACAGCTTTACAATACAGCGCATGATGAAATGTGAGTAAAATGTCATCATTACTGAAAGGAATAAAGCCGAAACAGGCAGTAATGAGAGAACCAAGGTGAGCGGCACATGGAGAGCCAGCAGCATCACAAGCCGTGTCAGAATCTCCAGTCTAACAAGCTGCTGCGAGCTAAAGCACCACGAAACATTTCAACTGGCCATATCACTTAAACACCCAGTAGCACAAAAAGGAACTAAGAAAACCTCCCTGAAACCTCAAGACCCCAATATACTTCAAAAGACGTGAAACAAAACGAACAGGCCGGTGAACATATCCTAAATCACCTCACGAAATATAATCCTTAAGTACTGTCTTTTGTCTTTTCTACTTCTGATACATCCCCCCTGGCCGTAAAGACCCCAGCATACTTCAAACAGGCCGGATGCACACAGAATACCATGCACAATATACGTAGTCCTTCAGAACTGAGTTCTTTTTATGCCACTGCTTGCTGGTAGGGGGCGCAGAGTGGTCATGAGTCGCCTGTTGTCAGAGGACAATCGATG
The DNA here is from genome assembly GCA_014773175.1 of Lucifuga dentata. Classification (NCBI taxonomy): domain Eukaryota; kingdom Metazoa; phylum Chordata; class Actinopteri; order Ophidiiformes; family Bythitidae; genus Lucifuga; species Lucifuga dentata. The sequence continues at coordinate 170,296 of VXCM01000055.1, read as the reverse complement.
GCAAGAGGAGGCAATAGTTTATTTTGTGATTAAAAAGAAGGCAAAGAAGACGGAAAAGCAGGACTGGGAATTAGATGTTTTGAGTTATTGTCATATTGAGATGGTTATGTTCAGTAATGCTCAGAATAAGACTGAATACAGTTAAGATGCTGCTCAGTATTCTGTTGTATGGTTTTTAAACAGTGTCTTTGAATCTGTCACCAGCAAAGTGGGAAACAAATCCTTTAGTCAAGTGAGCTCCCCTATCACGTTGGTTTATTATCAGTGGTGGATCTGGGGTTGGCAGGCAAACAGGAGATGGGATTTTTCTACTTTGTGTTCCTGCTTTGTGACTGTATGTATGTACAGTATGTGTGATAAGCAAAGCTAAGGCAGCTACTCAGTTTTGTTCTCTTTTGGGGTTTCTCTTGCCTTTGTACGGCGCTGGCTATGGCCAACAGTGGCCTTCTTTGGATTGATGAAATAAAGGCAAGGCAGCAGTTACAAACGTCTGTCTTCTTTCACTCCTGAGACGCTGCAGTACATTCGTGCTCTTAATCAGAGTAGGAAGTAAGACAGCGGATTTGCTCCATTTGGACAAATGCAGAGTTTGGACATGTTGATCAAAGAGAAAAGGAAGTAAATGAACCAAAATGTCCAGGGGTCTCTGCTGGGTTCCTCACTGGTCACACAACTAGCCATGTGATATCTGGACCAATTACGGGCAGCAGGAGGCATCGGAAGCAGAACAGACAAAAGAAGCCTTGTAAGAAGTCTCTCTGCCCCGAATGTTCTATGAGTAAACTGGAGCCTTAATTAGTCTGAATATCGCATGGCTGGTCAGTCATATAACCAATGAGGGGCCAGTGGGCAGGCATGACTAGTGATGCAACTACCCACGTGATATTTGGACAATTACGGTCAGGGAAAGACAAAAGTTCACCTTGAGGGACCTGCACAAAAACAAACAAAGCGTCTGAATTACTACATCTTGAGCTACTGTTCTGTGAGTTTACTCTGTATGAAATATACTGGAGCCTATAGCAGTTGAAGTGACGTTTAACACAATATCATCCAACAGATTGTTTAAAAGAAGAAACAGAAACGTCAAACTGTTGTTATGAGCGATGACATGGTGGACTGTCACTGTTTGTTGGTGGTGTGTGCGCCGCAGCTCTAACAGGTGATATATCGTGTGACTATCACACGGCTGGCTAGAGTGATGATGATTTAAAAGGCTTTTGTAGAGGAGACAGCTTGTCTGCAAGCCTTGTTTCACTTTGTCCGCAGGCTGATGTGATGCATCCCAGAGTCACCTTCAGATGCAGATCCTCTTGACTGAGAGCTCAACGGGTCCCATAAATATCAATTGTAACAATTATGATCCAGCAGGAAACAAACCTCCCTCTTACCGGCCATTCTGACAAGAATAAGAGTAAACTGAGTAGGCCTCTGTGACATTTTGCATATCTTGTCTGAGTGATTTGTCATTGCAATGGTTTAATACTCCATAATTATGCCATTGTCAGACCTGACGGCTATGCTGGTCGGGGTAGGCAGTATGCCACAGTGGAAGGAAGAGTGAGATGTTCTGCTGCAAATTGCGCCGCTGCTGTTGATGACATAAGAGGTGATGAATATTCAGGGGTGATCTACTCAGCACAAAGAGCGATGGCAGAGACGAAACAAATATGCATTCGGTCTGTCTGACATGCTCGGGAGCCAGGGAATCATTACACATAATTATGTGTAATCACTGGACAAGGAGTATCTTGCACCAAAAAACATGTCATCCATCACACTAATAGTTTGTTTACTGTGAATATATAATTTGAAACTTTACACATCACACAAGCACAAGGTGACAGGATTTTTCTAAAAATGTCATTTACACTTACATTGTATTTTGACAGGCAGGCACTTGCTTAAGGGGCCGCCAACTGTCATTCAACAGTTAGTCAGCCATGGGCTCAATGTGTCATCCAAGTAACCATGAAAGATAACCCCGTTCTATTTCCATCTAACTGTGCTGCTAATCAACAAGTTACTGACAAGAAGTTATTTATTCTATAGCAGTGAGGTTTATAGCCTGCTTATACTAAAATACTGAAATACAGCGTGTCAAAATGAATCCCTTTATATATTTTCTCTGCTAACATTCACCCTGTGACACCTTCTCCGTCCCTTAGCACATAATTTTCAACAAATATACCATCCCCAGGCTGCATAACAGAAAAACAGATGTAAATATCAAAGATTAAACTGAACGTAATTAAGTCCAAATGGATTTGGGGTGAGAATGTCTCTCATACTCTACTTTGTGTCAATTTGTAATGAAAATACAAGGTTGTACTACAGTAAAAATTCTTGTGGCATGCAGGTGAAGCTTGTTAAATCTCCCATAAATTGGTAATTTCTTATGTGTCAAAAGTTGTATTAAATCAACAAAATTCACTTTTGATCTCTAAACATCACAGATGTGTGACTGAGATTAAGAGTAAAGTTTGACCTTCAGCTCTGCAAAATACTGCTTAAATTATTATTATTATTATTTATTTTTTTATTTTTTTTTTTATTTTTTTAAACACACGAGCCCTCACTGTACATTCCAACCTTGAGACGGCACACAGGAAAACAGCCTCCCACAACATGCACTTATGAAGTGGAGAGAGTGGAAAGCTCAGGCCTGTGTAAATGAATGCATATATCACATAATACATTGGACTGAGGTGCAACCTTGACAGTGTCATTGAAAAGACAGCTATTGAACATCTTCTTTGTATACTTCAGTATTAGTCCTGTTTGCTTTTTCAGTGGAATAAATAAGGATCAGGAGTGGTCATGATAACAGTCTTTACACGTATGAATGGAAAATTCAAACTGCTTCTTCAATCAATAAACAACTGCACAACTTCAATTTTTGATAAAATAAATGAGATAGCTAATGCAAATGCTAAGAGGATATTAACAGAAAAAATAAACAAAGTATCAGCTTTTCTCTTGTCTTTGCAAAGGAAAAAGGGGAAAAAATTATTAACCTCTCCATTTTCTGCGCATATAACAGCTATTGTAGATCTTGGTTATATTTTTATTAGCATAAAATGTATTTATATTTTAAGCAATATTAGATATGAAAGTTCCTTTCATCACATGCTATCTGGCTATGATAAAAGGAATGAAAAGTAATGGAAAATAAAATAAAAATGTAATCAATATAAAACTAGGTGTGAACAAATCCTACTGCAAGAAAAAAATGATGCCCTTGTCATGCCAAAACAACAACATCCATGTGTAAAGCCATGAAAGGGAGGTAAAATTTAGGTGTATGAATCTTAGAGGTGGATATGAAAATTGTAGATTAAAAAGTAGCACATCTCTAAAGAAATCACAACTTCAGCCTTATAGCTAAATTCTTTGGATTTCATTGTTAGTGTGGGGATGTTAAGGTGTTTAGGTAAGCAATCAGCAACCAAAGGGAGCTAATGCAGAATCATACAGACTAGCCTTTGATTTCTTTCAAAAGGAGTCACAATCAAAACCACTGGCATTAGATCTTACATTTCTTTATCAAAAGTATGCTAATCATTAAAACGCAGAATGCTACATTCCATAAAAGGAATATTTTTTCACTAATACCACAGGCAAAAAACATGATTTAATTCAAAATAGAGACAGAGTATTGAAAAAGGTAAATAGAAGGTCAGACCTAAAGAAAAGTTTTTAATGTTTATGCGCTGGCTCTTTCTCTCTCTCTCTCTCTCTCTCTCTCTCTCTCTCTCTCTCTTTCTCTCATTTATATATAAAATAGATTCTCATCAATTTTTAGTCCCCAGAAAAAATTTTACTGGCTTCCAATCAAAATCATGAGAATCTGCAGCTCCAGTTCAAGGTTTTATTCTGATAATCTAAATAATTCCAGCTCCTCTTTTCAGACGGAACGTTTTGATGGATTATGCCGTGTCAACCTTCACTGCACTGAGCACATTTGAATAAATGTAGATTCGAGATTTGCTGAAAAACGAGGCTACCATGTCAAAATGATACACAACTACATGCAAATTCTTTCTAACTGAAGAGTTTCAAAAATGTGTTTTGAAATTTAGTAAAACTTCTGAGCACCAAATCCAACATATTTTCATGTGACATCATTTATTCATCTTGCTTTTACTCTGCATATTGTGCTGTCATATCGCACTGACAGGCAGTAATGAAGTTAATAGTGTTTTTCTTGTGCTGTATGTTTTAAAAGTGTGTGCTTTACTTTGATTCGTACTAACAAAGCTTTCGTTTGTCATCACACCATAAAAAATGTAATATAAAGAATCTTAAATGTGACAAGTCTGCGTTAAATTGGCCTGAACTCACAAACAGACAAAGAAAGAAAAATATCTATTTGAGCCCACAGTGAAAAACAATCAGCACAAGCTTTAGACGATATGACATTTCGGGACAAATTACAAAAAGAAATCATGTACAACAATCCTATTACACATGTATTCCATTTGACAACTCTTAAGTCTACTGATATTTGAACCAGAATAATCCATGTTCTTCAGGTCCAGCCTATTTACTCATGCTAGGATTGCGATTCTCTCAGGCTTAGGAAATCAGCTTTTGCTTCAACACTGCTTTTGTCACACAGATAGTTCCCTGCCCTCACTAACTACACTATCTCCCTGCCTGTTCAAGCAAAACTTTATGCTAAGTAAATCATTTACATCTCCCAAGCAGCGTATCTACATTTTCCAATAAAACCCCAAATTGATGGATGTCATCTTAGTGCTCACAGGCAATAACTCCTGCTGCTTCGAAATAACAATATGTTTTGGTTTTATGAGGTCTAGACATGCTATTCTTTTTAATGACATCCCTAGGCCAGTGCTGTTTACATTTATTGATATCTGTTTTTAGACTAGAGCGAGCATGTCTTCCTCAGAGGCTCACTCTGCAGATCTAAGTTTGACTTACAGAGACAGAAAACTTCTCATTTGGTAAGTTTAGACCACAGAGAGAAGCTGTATAAATATTCTGGCCAGATTTTTCTCCGACATGTATTTTATCAAGATTTTGTGCAATATTTCTGCTATACTTGAAGCCCTTTAGGTATCAGCCTCATTTCAGGTGGTAAGTAATATCTGCTGGTCCTGAAGTCCATTTAAGGGTCACTTAATGACATTTGATTTATTTTCCCTTTAAACCTGGCATTAGCATGCATATAAGGTCGAACTCTACTCCAATTAGCTATCAGACAAACACATGCAATGATAATGTCAAACTCATTTTCACTGTCAAACACAAGCATCTCTGAGGTTGTATTTCCATGATAAAACACTCAAGATTAAAGGGGGGACAATGGCTATTATTATTTCTATTTCACCTCATTTTTATTGTGAAATATAGTAAAGAATATGTGTTAAACATTGTCAAAATGTTAGGGAGGGAAATGCCTTTAGAAATGCACCCAGTAAGTCAAATTCATAGCCAAACTTCACTGAAAGCTTTATTTCTGATTGGTCCTTTCCTTTAAAAACATGTTTACACCAACACTGACCACATCATGGTTACTTACACCCACCACATAAGGCTCTGGTGTAAGCGTTGGGCCAGCATTTGTGTGTTCCAGTCCGTGCGTGTTGTCAGCTCAGGCCTAATGCAGCTGGCCAATCAGAACACAGTGGGATTTTTGGGGAAAAGACTTTAAAACTGAAAGTATCTAAAACTGCCTGCTGTCACTCCATGTGCACAGCAATACCACAGTAATTGAGATTAAAGGTGGATCAATCTATTTTTTTCACATTAAGGGGTTGCCAAGGTTTAACAAAAACTGCTAAATAAAGAAAAGAATGTAGGTGTCTGTATAATATGTCCCCCTTTAAGTGACAACTCATTGTCCATAAAAAGAAATGGCACCTACACAAATGCAGGGACTGCAAGCAAGCGGACTGATAGCAATTGCCTCATGTTTGTGAGCAACAATGCAGCTTCCAAGTAAAATTAATATGTTCCATAAACTACATGAGTTAGTGAGCAAAGTTCATTTTCTGTACGCATGGGCCCCTTCACAAGGCTGCTGTGTCCACACCGTTTACTGCTTCCTGTAAAGTCCATTGTCCTAAAACTGTCTAGAGACCGTGTAGCAATATCAATGCAGATTACAACAAGAAAACAGGATTTAAATTTTTTTTTTTTTTTGTAATGTAAATTGTGGTTCTGTGCAGGTTGGTGCTGCCATGTGTTCTGCCTCTGAGGATATTAGGAATCCAGTTGAAACACTGTGGGGGAGGGGACTTCATAACCAATTAAATTTATGGAGACAATATCTCAACAATGAAACTTAATTGTGGAAAAGGGTCTATAGAGCTCAGAGTACCTGTGTGAGGAATGAGCTTTGCTTGCTTCTTCAGACTGTGTGCACCTTTAAGTATGGCTTCTGATTTGCAGGCTACAATATAATGTTCACAGAGATGAAGGTCCCTCTTGTGCAAGAGCTGTCAGTGCATTGGCTGGTAAGCCCACCGGAGTGTGCAGAGGTGCCATTTCCTTATATGAGCTGTCCTCTTGCTGGCAAAATCCTTCTCATGTATTCTTGTGGGTTTGTCATGGAAATGCCACCATAGCTTCCAGTAAACACACAAATATGTAAATGTAATACTTCAAACTGCTTATATGTACAATACATTTGGCAGGTATTGCGAATTCAAAACTAGCTAGAAATAGAGAAAATGGTGAGCTCTTAGGAACACTGTGGATGCTTGTCATATTGCAGGGAAGTGAACCAGGCCAGGTGTTTGCTGTCAGTTCATTCTGCCCCCCCACCCGTGGTCTAAGTTCTCTGCCATCACATTAAATGGCTTTAATTCTGGCTCTTATTATTATCATCTCCGGCATGGATGAGAAGCTGGATGGATGTTTGTTATTGCCCAATTCTGTTTCTTTGTGTGTTAGCATTATATCACAGGAAGTTAATGGATTTGTGAAACCTTTGTGGAGAGGTTGAGGATAAGGAGGAATGGATTAATGTGTCATAATTGATGGAATGGGTGTGGTGTGAGCATGGGTATCACAAAAAAGCAAACGGCTTCTGAATAGATTCACAAAACAGCATCAAACAAAACACAGTGTGCCTTTCAGCAAACATATGCAAACATAAAGACTAGGCATCCATGCTAGCCCAATCAAACAATATGGGGGCTCTGCATTTCCATCTACAGCTCTACCAGTTTTTCCAGAACTGGACAGAATAACTAGAAGGGAATCTTTCACGGAAAGAAAAGTTACAATCTGAAAATAAGGCTCAAAATAAAACAAAAGTAAACAACATATAATTGACTATGACAACTCTGGAAAACTTGCACTGTTGACTCCTTTGAATCCAGCAGCTCATTAAAGGGGACTCGACAAAATTGAACACCCAAGTAGGATTATCAGATAAAAGAAACTAAAAGTTAATTTAACATTCCCAGCATAACAACAGCAGGAAAAAAACAACTAAAACCTACAGTAAATAACATAAAATTTGTTTATTATATGGTAATGCTATCTCTGTGACCACTAGTTTGCTTTACAGGCACAATCTGTGATCCAAATGAGAGAGAGTAGCCCCATCACCAAAAATCAACACACCAATCACTTCCAAACTGTTTGACAGGTTTTTTAATACTCAGACAAACACAAGACAAAAACTGATTTAAGGCTCTTTCATTTTCTGATGCATAAATCATGTTTTTGACCCTGGAGTAAAACAAGCCTATCTTTTAAATTATTATCAGTGTGAAACTCTTAAAAATACTACTGTTGGATCTTTAATTCAAACTTTTTTAGATTTAATACAATTACTAATGACAGCAAGTGTTGTATTAAGAATTAAATGAAAGATCAAATGATACTAACAACAAACATACATGCAAGACACTTTTACATGAAGGCGATATAGATGATATTTTTCTTAAAGGAAGAGGCAATCCGTGCACTGAAAATGTGAATGTTTTTACAGAATGTCAGTAAAAACAATGGCTATGTGTTTAACTTCCTAACACTGACATATGTTTGATTTAGAGATAGGAAAGCTGCCATGCTGCAAGCACGACACCTGGACAGCAGGGCAGCTGATAGCTTGGCAGCTTGAGACGTACTTTCCTTGTTAGGAACAGACAGACAGGCTATTAGGGAGCCAATGGCTCAAGCCCATATTTCCTTTCAAATACATTTACCTGTCATCTCAGATGTAAACAATGTGACTTTGAGTTTCCCCCTTCCATTAGCTCTATTGCCTCCCATGTCTCTCTACACAGTGCAATGATTCACGTATGAGATGTAATCAATAGGCTTCTGGTTTGGGTGAATGAGTCTTAGTGCTTGGTTTGCACAGTCTTGATCAGACTGACAATGACAGATTATAGCTCTGTATCTGAGTAATTAAGATGGGTCTATCGTCACGCTGATAACTCAAGAGCATGATGCCCCCAAGGAAGCCAGCATCAACCTGTCACAGAACAAGGGTAAACAGGATCAAAATGTTCTTATGGTTAACCTTGAGAGGAGTCAAAAGGTTGATGACTTTGATTATAAATTCTATAAGGATGACTGATACCACTTCACCCTTGCTTAAGCACTGTAAATCAGAAAAAATGCCACAAAATGTATTCCAAAAACCTGAGCATGCATGTAAGTTATTCATGCATTTTCCTGCCAGATTATCTCCCAACCAGCCCACTTTAGTAACTCACCTAGAGCGAGGAAAAACAAAAAATAAAACACCTATTTGTGAAACCATACTCCCTCTTTTTTAAGGCTTGTTAGTTCCTTCCAGCTGGCATCCTTTAGTGCACTTGTTCAAATAAAATTAGAGAAACATTAGCATGTCGTCGTGGCTCAGTAGACTAAGATGCATACTGTCTGCAATGTCCTGGAGCCAAATTTGGCATGGGACCTTGGCTGCATGTCATCCTGCCTCCTGCCTTTTTTTCTCACTCTACATTCTTTCTTCCTTTTGTCAAATAATGAAAAACACAGAAACATAATATTCAAGACAGTTTCTGGAAAACAACATGTGATGTCCACAGGTCTACTTATATCCTGTTGTCTAAGTGGATAACATGCCAACATTTGAGTCAGTCTGCAAAAAAAGGCATCTGCAAACAGCACCAACAAGAAAGGGAGTGACAAATTCCAGAAAATGGTGCTTCTACCCTAATAACAGACTGCATGTCAGTAAGATATCTGTCTGCAAAAATTAGTTTTTGACATCTTTAAGGATGTCTTAGAGTAAAGTGTGGCATCTGTAGCATCTTGCCTTTTCATTAGCATCAGAAGAAGTTGTTCATCACAGCTACAGAATGCTGGTACGTTTGATTTTTGTCCAGCTGCATTTCATTATTTCCAACTTTGTGATGTCCCCATCGCTAAGTAAGCAGTTGTTATTTTAGGTTTCAGACTTGGATCTCTCCTTTTCCTGCTCAAACTGCTATCACACAACAGTGCCAGTGGGGAGACAGTAAGTAGGGCGAGTCCGAGGGTGGCCAGTTAAGGTCACCAAAAACGGCTCCACCATTAATCAGCAAAATGGAAGAAAAACCCACTTAAATTCATGTATCTCAGCTTCAAACCTGTCCTAAATCTTTATGGCATGCTATAAATTCATGGTGTGTTATAGTTTTAGTTCAGTTCATCCTGAAGACTGATGACACTGTTTGGACCTCATTTACAAATGTCTTTGTATTTTCTCTCTCAATTTTGTTCCTGAAATTTTATACTAAAAGCAATAAGACAACTGATTTCTTTTTCCACCAAATGAAAATCGTTGGCAGGACTACTCCAGTTAACCGTCATCAGCATAAGTAAACACCTTAAGAATCTATATAAGGGCATCAATTCTTACTGCCATGCACAATTAAACACCTAAACAAGATCAATGATGATAGTGATGATGAAGCAAAAACATTACCATCATTAGAATAATAAAAGGCTAGAAGGATCACATCTCATGAGCAGCTGGAAGTTGGAGAGCTGGGATAAAAAAGTAATTTGTTGTTATCAACCTGATCATAAATGACTTGATAAAGGATGGATGGACTGATAGTAATTTGAACTGGAAGCAGTGGAGTGACAAGCCCAGAGAGACAAAAAGCCTGTGTGTTGCCAGTTTGTCATTGTTACAGGTTAATGCTGATTCCACCCAAAATTGAACATGTGTGGAAGTAAAAATAGGTGCAATCTGATTTGAAATGAGGAAACCAAAGCACATCTGTCAGCTGTCAGGTGTAATACTAAGGCCTTCAGGACACAAAGACATAATACTTCCTAAAAATCTGAAAAGGATGTCATTGTTGTGTGCATCAATTGGTTTGAAAACTGTTGGAGATGGTGTCAGTGGGCAGAGAGCTAAAGAACTCCAAATATCCACAACATTTTAATGATGTCTGTCCTCGAAAATAGTGCTTGAGTCTGTTAAATTGTGACTTACTTACATGATGCTAGATCTAGTATTAGACAAACCAGACAAACATACAGTATTTCTTCTTAAAAGTTGACAGTTCTGAAAAAAAATTCAAATTTAAGCTATTTAAAATGTCTTATATTCTGCATTATAGCATCATCACTTGTGTTTAATTTGATATTTTATTGCCTATTAGTCCAAACCATAAGAATTTATGTGAATTGCTTTTCCAAAGGTTGCAGAGTTTTAAGTCCAATTCTTACCTACCTACATTTTGGAAATAGGAAACTATTCAGCTCACAAAAATTCTTCTGAAAGACTGCATGTACAGCAAAATGATCACAGCATGAGATTTTAACCCTATTATAAACTGAATAACTGAATTCTTAATCCAGAAAAAAAACATCTTATCGATAAAAGGAAAATGCAGTGCAGTTTCTGGTTTAGAGTATGATACCCTTTTCATTCCAATTCAAGCACTGGATTAGCTTGTGCTCGGTTACTGAATTTATTGATTAGAGATTCTGTCTTCTTTCTGACAAAGAGACGCTTTTGTCCTCCACATTGATCAGCAGTTATTTAATCTTAATACTGTGACTTGTGGTCTTAAACATTGTCAAGGGTCTCAATTAGTTGAGCTTCTTCTCTTCAAACATGTCAAACCTAACTATGGTACGATTTCTCAACGGTATTATCCAGATAGTTTGGATGGTTGATAATCTATTAATAACCAAGCTGTCATTGAAACATGATTTAGTCTGTCTGGGCCAATATGCCAACTTGCTTTAATTGCTTTCCTCCTTTAGGCCAAATTGTATAATTTTAACTGCTTGAATATAGTGATGAAACATATTATTTAATATTGAAAATGAGGTCATTGATATCTTAGATACTGAATATGACACATGGACGAGCAAAGGAATTATGCAGATCCCAACCCACCCATCCATCCCCCTTTAGGCTTTTCAGTTAGACTTTTAAAATGTGAAAAGCATTATTCAGACAAGTTCTCACAACGTTCAACAAGTGATGAAATTTTGCAGGGCCACACGTAAAAAAAAAAAAAAAAAAAAAGCCACAATAGAGCAATGAGATGCATTTCATGAAAAGCCAATTAGTGGCATCCAAGGCAAAGCATGTGACGTACAAATAGTTGATTAGTAATTGATGTAGTGCCACCCTTGGGCAAATCGGTGTAATTCTGAAAATGCCAGAGCAATGGTGCACATCACATAATTTCCTAAATTTCATTAAAACACAATCTGTGGAATCTACAGTATGATAGACAGATGAACAGACCAGGGCTGGTCCACAATGATTACCCCCGAATAAATATGCCGATAACCTTTCAGTACAATCAGTGGCTAAAGAGCATAAATATAGAATAGCACGTGACAGTTCCATTTTTTTTTTTTTTTTAANCATTTTTTTTTTTTTTTTAATGTCTTGTTATGATGCTGCCTTGGATTTCCATTTGTTAAAAAATGTGTTGTCTAGATGATGGTGTGGTAAAGGTTATGGATTCCGGTGCATTGGTCATCTTCACTTTGGAAGTTCTGGGCTCTGAGTGCTCCACACACTTAATAGCGGCTTGTGATTGCTCCGTCACCCATACTAATGTGCACTCTGTGTCCTCTTTCAAAACAAAAACAGCATTTCCATTTTTTTCTCATTGAGAACTTGATTGTCACTGTCTAAGTAATGCAACCAACAGAGTGAAGTCTCTCAGATCCAGGGAACTGAGAGAACAATGTCATATTCATATGCGGAGACATTAGCTTTCCTGCTCATTACCACCATATAGTCATGAATGGAAGCTTCTGTCCCCACAATCATGAAAGACCCTGTCATCTGTCTGTTTCTCCTAATTGACTGTTTACTACACAGACAGACACATTTTTGATTGGCCTCAGTTTATCATTCAGTTTGACATTGCAGTTAAAAATTCCTTTCATAGCAACGTCCTGAGGTTTTTTCTTTTTTTTCATATTTACTATGAGTCAAAGTGATAGCATGTCTACAGCAGCACTTCTCTGACCTTGATAAAAAACAACCATGTGCTGTATTTACTTGAAGGCCTCTCAGTAAAGTATATGGACAAAAGCCCTTGTATCCTGAATTCAACCTGACATTTTTGAGGAGAGATTGGAGTCTTTCAAAGAATGAAAAGAATACAAGGTCAATTTTCATTTTTTTTTTCCAGCATGGCCCTTCATGACCAACTTCTTTCTGTGTAAACTAGCTGACTTCCTAGAACCTCTGACTTGAAAGGATGAATACAAAAAGTGAAATCTCCCAATTTTCTTTGAGAAACATTGCGTAGCTACAAGGACTTTCTGCTCTCGGATCCATTTTATGACAGCTATCTCAAAAAGTCTGATCCTGGACATTCACACACTGCCATGCATAGACAGGGTATTAGTGGTGTAAAAATGTTCAGTTCACAGATGAGAACTCGCACCTTCGCATGCTGCTCAGCAGCATACTAAAAGCTCATCAGTGAACAATATTGCCTGGAGGTACGATGTCCTTTGTGAAAATGACAACAGCATAACTTGCAAAGCTTATGTTGTAACAAATGCAGCCAGTAACCAAATTCTATACATGCAGGCCAGTGTTGAACAAAGCTGCCAAATCTCTGAACCACCCCCCACACATGCACACACACACACACTCCACCCCCCACCCCTTTAACAGTAAGAGTAGTTGCCACCACATAAAGTAGTGCCATGCATTATCTAGCAATTAGATGGAGGCTTATTAAGCAGAGGTTAATGTAAATTTAATGAGCAATAAATTCAATTTCTTTATATAGAAGGGTATATTATTGTTACAAATGATGCACTGCGGTGATCTTAATGTAAAGGCAATGAAATACTTCACAAGTAGGCACGTATCAATGGGCCATTAGGTACAATACTGAATAGATCCTGAAGCGCTGTGCTGTAAGTGTTATGATACACAGAGAAGAACACTGGCACACTGCATGTTCTTCTTCTTACTCTTTCTATTGACCTTTTCCTCAGCATTCAACAAAAAGGATGCATATATGATTGTTCAGCTAATAGCCCCTATATGAACTACTGACAAAGAACAAGTGAGAAACATAAAACAAAAACAGCACTTATATGGTAATTGAGGAAATGAGAGACCTCCCACCCACAAACACACAGATCCATACACAAGCGCACATTCGGGAGGAGAGCAGCACACTGCTAGCAGATTTCAGCAGTATGTTTTTCATAGCCAGACCCACCATAAGCAGCCAGACGAACATCCTCAATCACTCACTATGTCACATGCCAACTGGCAACCATGAGCACTATAACAACTGTGTGCTTCCTTTGTTTCGCTGAGATCCAGTCCTTCAGCGGTGCCTTCAGGCTTCATGACAGCTCATATTGATCCACTTCACCATCACTCAGCCCTGACGAATGACTCCAAAATGGCAATAACTAGCATTATGCAACCTTCTGAAATACTACCATCTGATATACTACAGCAGGCCAAGCCCCATGAGACAAGGAGAGAAATACTGTATGTAAATAAATGCTATTTTAAAATGCAATACCTCATAGAAATTCATCATGGAATACTGTCCATTATTCGTGTTTGTCTCTTTCTCGGTCTCTCCATAATTACCTCTCTCTTTTTTTTTTTTTTTTTNTTTTTTTTTTTTTTTTTTTGATGTTTTATAATAAACTCACTAGGAACTGAACACCTGCTGTGACCAGCTAAGTAATGTTCATTTAGTGTGATATTTCTTCTTTCCTCCTAAGAGAAAACACAGGTTAAAGACAGCAACGAACTGAATTCTTGATCATTAACAAATGAGACCAGTACAGTAAGTGAACAAAAAAAGTGGTCTTGAACCTTTTTAAGCAAAAAAAAAAAAAGTCAGATCATACCATTTCTGGCTTGGGATTTTACCTTGCAATCAAGAGCCTGCATCAGTTTCGAATGGTGCAATCCTGAGTGTATTGTGCCTCCTGATGCATTTTTTTATTTGACTGAGAGGATAATTAAATTAATGTGACAAGGAGATGCACGACAATGCTGTAAATGTCTGCTATTCAACAGAGACCATAATAAATTCAACAACTGTGAAATGAAAGCCTTGTAAGCAGTGAGCTGGAAAAAATAAAACAACCTCACTGTCTAAAAATTCCGTTTAACCAGTAACCTCATTCTGGGAGCACAGGTCGTCAATCTTAACACACACACGCGCGCACACACACACACACGCTTTGATGAGTTCCTGCAGACCTGTTGATAGGTGATGCAGATACCAATATGTAGCCACTATCTGAAAGAAAAAAAAAATTAAATCACTTCTTAGTCGCTTTACTCGATGTAAAGAGTAAACCTGTCATGGCAACTGTTGCTCCACATCTAACAACCCGGGGATTGACAACATAACAACATGTCCATCCTACCGCTGGGAAGGATTAAAAGCGGCTGCAAACTGACATTTTAACCGCTTCAAATGCGTCATTATTGTCAGCAGATAGGCATTTAACAGTTAAAAACCTGACGCACGCAACTCTGATGAAGCCGTGGAGGAATAACAGAGGAATATTCAGCCTGCGGACCGCAATGGTCGTTCACGTAACGCGCCCCTGGTTCATGCAGTTGCACGTCGTAAAGGCAACAGCGACAAAGCCGATTTACATCCTCACTAACGGAGCACAAGTGAAGACTGCGGACTGGATCACACACACACACACACACACACACTGGCTTTAGAGGCTGCAGAGGACACTGAGAGAGGGCTGCAATGCGTGTTTTTTCCTCCAAAGAGCACCTGAAGCGCACACTTCAGCGATTTGTACACAGTAGAATGAGTTGGACTGTGAAGATTTATGTGCTACGACTACGGTTTCCAGTGCGTTTGAGTCCAATTCTTTCATGGCCTTATTATCGCTTTCATTTAACAATAAAGAGCCACGTTTCGGTGATCCCTGCCTTTAACTTGGCCCATGCTCAACGTACTATACGATCATTTCACTCGGTTATTACTGGCTACACTTTCTTTCCACTTACGCAATTGTGCAAGCACTCGCGTTACTTTTTATTGCAGTCCCCTGTAGCCTATTGCAGTACAAATTCAGCACGACACCCACGATCGCCGCAAATGCGAGCTAAGTAGCCAAACAGTCTCAACCAACGACGTGGAACAGCAGCAATATTTTGTAGTCGACACGCAGCACCAGCAGTATCAGAGCGAGAAAGTGATGCTGAGATTTGAAGGGAAGCTTGTGCGCATCTAGCGCGCAAACGCACCAACTTCTCCTCGCTACTCGTCGGGTTTTCGCTGAGGATTGGGGTAATTCTGCATCACACGCACACCGCACAGAAAGAAAAACTTACCTTTCAGAAGAAACGCCGCTGAAATCACCAAAACAGAGAGAGAAATAGCGAGAGATCCGCTCCCCGTGATCGCCATGTTGGACACCTGCTTGAGACTGGCGGCGCTAAATCACCTAGAGACGGCCATGGGATGGAAATGTAGACGCATGAGAGGCGGAGGGAGGGCTCAAGCAGAGAGCCTGCTATCATATTGGGCTGCGTTATGTTGCAATGACATCTAGGCCTATAAAATAGTATAGGAATATTAAAGTGATACCATAGGAGTTTTTAAAAATACTACAAAGTACAATTTTATCAGTGGGGCTCAACACTGTGCTTCCCTACTGGGATATTTTAGAAATATTATAATGATAACCTGGGAAGTGTAAAATACCACATAGTGCAATGAGGTTACCATAAACTCACCACTGAGAGCCACAGACACTTTATAGGAATATTATAGTAATTTTCTGTTTGGGTAATAGTCCGTTTGCTCATGTGGGTAAGACCAACCTATACTCAACTGGCTGCACTTTAATTTTATAGCCCAAACATGAATATTTTTCTCTTTTTGTACATTCATATCATGTGGTTATTATAGGCCAACACCAGTCAGAGTTATTGCTTGTTAAACTGAGTATTGTAGTGAGTTTTTAAAGACTGCAGATAAAATATAAATTATGTCTTCTTTAGGGCAACAAATATTTTTATGTTATGTGACAATGCATTGTCATTCATTTATGTTATATGTTAAAGTGTCATAACTGATTGCTGTCCTAAAAATAAATAAATAAATACAGATCTGTTGGAAGAAGACGTGTTATTTTTTTCATTTAAAATCTTTTATTTCAAATAAATCCTGTTTTGTTTTGTTTTGTTTTAAAAATAAACCCCAGGTTCCACCATTTGAGACAATTTATTCAATGCCTTCTGAAAGAGCACCCCCTTTTCCTTGAATAAAGTATTGCATTTCCTAATAGCCACAGTATTTCCTGAATGGTGGCCTACGAGGGTTGATTGCTAAGTTCTGAGCCTCTTACATAAGGAAAAAGGGAATAAGAAAGTATTATAATTCCTTTAGATGTTCTTGCACAACAGCTATACTGTATTTATTTGAGCTCAGTGATTCTAACTTAAAAGCATCCTAGAATGTATGAGTTATATTGCATGGACAAAATATTCACAACTGAAGTTATTACAGACATGCAACCATCCTACTGACCAGATTTGGCACTTCAGATGTTCACCACATCCCAAATTAACAAAATATATAATAATAATAATAATAATAATAATAATAATAATAATAATAATAAGGTCTAGCTGGAACTTATTTCATCTTAGATTATTACATTGTCTCAGCTCTGGAGGATTTTTTGAACAGCTCTGAAAAGAACTTTTATAAAAATTGGAATAAAATTCCTCCATCGTCATTGGGAGAAGTGTGTTGAATAGGAGGGAGATTGACAATGGCAACACCTCTCACTCTGATTTTTCTATGATAGACTCAAAATATATCAATCAACTTTAGTACTTGTCCAAAAAATATAAATCACACCAGAATGCCATACATTGCTAAATTCACACATACCAGTCAAATGAAAATACAGTGTAAGTGTGACCTAATCAGCTGTTTTCTCTCTCCATGTGCTTTAGTCCATCTCACAATTATCAGCTCTCCAACTTATTTTCACTTGAACCATGGTGCATTTAGAATCCCTCAGGAATAACAGAGCTACAGAGCACCGTGCATGACAACGCTGAATCTCATTTCCCTTTTTCATTGTGTCAAAACTGCACAAAGGCTGCTAATTGCACAATCTATTCTCTGAGACTGTGTGTCAGTCCTTATTCCATGGATGAGTAGATAACATTTAGAACTTCACTCTAATGCTGCAGCCGTTCCTATCACTACAGATTGAATTCCACACATCAAATTTATTTCAGATGTTATTATCTGTGGCAGCTTGCCAGTTCTGCCTGCCACTCACACAATGTCTCACCAAGGTGTTTTCTCCTTACAGCCGGCCAGCCTGCTTTATTTTCCAGCAGCGTAGAAGTGATCATCAGGAAACAGGGTGAACCTGCAGAGGTGTTTGCAATAAGTTACATTCTCACATTTCATATTGTGTTTTCATATTTTGTATTTGTAATAATTTGAGGTACAAGTTGCTGCACGCCTGACAGACTGTTTCAGCTCTTGTGCACTCGTGATATCCCACGTTCCCAACTTTTGTTTTCACTCTCTGTCTCTCTCACTCCTATGCTGTGTCGGTGATTCACTCCACTACTGTGTGGCATTTCCTTTGCTCATGAGAATAGATGGGGTTCCTGGGTCTCTCTGAGAAGAGTGGCCCAGCGTCTCTGTCTCTATGAATAATGGATGGGAATAGATCAGATGACTGAACTGCTTCATCTGGATCCTCTGTAGTAATGGCCAGCCATAGATTTTTGTGTGTGTGTGTGTGTGTGTGTGTGTGTGTGTGCGTGCGTGCGGTGGAGAGTAGTGTGGGTGTTGTGCTGAATCTGTGTAATTTGCTCAGAGAGAGAAATAGCCGTGCAGCTTATGAAGAGTTAACAGTTTATTTTGGAGTTCTCACATATTAGCTAGCCACGCACTGAATATTGGCGGTGCCATTTAATAGGACGGCCATCAGCATTTTCTATTTAAATTAGTGGGGAAAGTGGTAATAAAGGATTTTTGCCCAGGCCTCTTTCTCAGTTAATATTTGATTAGAAATGCAATGGTTTTAAATTAAGATTTCTTTTCCCCATGGTATGAAATCAATCAAATTAAAGGAAATTGAATTATTTGAGATGGTAATCTATTTAGGCAAACCATTCACCATGAAAATGTTTTCCTCCCATTGTAAAAGGAAGAGTAATTGAATCAGACCCTTGTAAGTGACCCCAATGGTTGAGCAAAAGGGCGTATTGATGTGAAATGTATACTGTCTTATGTTTAGACCACAAACAAACAAGCAGAGATATGCCAAATTCAATTCACCACACATAATATGTACATATTCAGAAATATAAATTGTGTAATGCTGCAGAACAGCAACATAATAGAGTGTAATCATGTGACCAGTTTGTGTCCATATAAGTCACTTTCACCTATTGTTACTTATTTTAGCACAACAGCATTTAGTACATAGAATAGTACTAGGGCAAATTAATTCCCCTTTCCTTTTGCCCCATCCTAAATTGTTACAGGAAATTATATTCCAAATATATCACTACAGTTCATCCATTCTTTATGAAACACGTGCACTCAATTGGTTTCCTGCTTCTTTTTTTGTGGCCCTGCACTTGTAAATCACTTAGATAGGAAATCCTATTTTACTACAGGTAAAAATATCAAAGGGGACACTTTCTAATTTAAGTTTATAAGTGTTTTCTCAAGATGATGTACCACAAGTGCCACTCATTCATTTCCTTGACCATCAGTTAAATATGCATGTGAAACTGACAAGTTTGTTTTATTGAAACAAAAATCTGCAGCCAAATTAAAACTAGAAGGGCACTCATTAGAGCGCATATGTATGTATCTCTGCCAAGGACAAAAAGCTTAGACAAAATTTGTCTTGTTCTAATTATATGCTGGCTCAAGAAAAAGAAACAGCTATAATAATAATAATAATAATAATAATAATAATAATAATAATAATAATTAATTTAGTTGCTTTATTTNAATAATAATAATAATAATAATAATAATAATAATAATAATAATAATAATTAATTTAGTTGCTTTATTTGTTATTAGAAAGAGGTATTTTTAAAATGTATAGAGATCTAGGCCAAATTCCATGTATTAATAGTCTGTCATGGGATAAATATCCTAATGTATGTATTGAGATTGGTGTATTACCTTTCAAAAAATAATAATAATATAAAAATATAAAATATGCTCCAAATTAAAGTTAATTTGCCCCAGATCCAGATTGGCCAAAACTTAATGGGTTCTTCCCTTGGCCATGCACCACTGCTCCACCAAATTTTGTCAAAATAAGTACAACTTTTTAAATTATAAATATACTGTAAGTATGTTTTACTGCTGCATCTGGAAGCATTAGTGATGCAAACAAATCCTTGACAGTATCAGGAAGCATTAATAATGCATTAATAAGTTAGATTTAGTTATTGTCTGGTGTCTCCCTGTATTAAAAGACCTGTCAATCATTTTCAGAATGCAGGTGCCAGGCCTACTATATATTTCATTTTGGGTGGTGGGACAACCCTTTTGTTTACATTAAGATCACAGATTATACCTTTAAATTTTCTACTTCAATATACTGTATGGAGTTGCTGATTTTGGATATCTTAAGAAATTAGGGTGAGTGCTGTTAAGTAGTAATTTGTAGAGTGATTTTTTTTTTCTTTTTCAGATTTTGCTAAAGAAAACAGCCTATAAACAGACACACATGCACACATACATAGTCTACGTATTTGGTTCTCATCAGGACTTACTTTATGCCACCAAGAGTGTAAAGTAATTATCTCCATCATTCTCTGTCTTTTTCTTAACAGAAAATACATAAATACTTAATTGTTAGACACAAGCTACACATTTTAGCAGGACACGTACATACAGGCAATTTTGCACCCCACCAAATACAGTAGGTGATCGTAATAAATCATAAGTCACATGCTACATTATGTAGGCTTAATGATAATAAATCTGTTAAGGTATAGTACATGTCATGTTAGCTTGAGGGTGGCCTGACCGTGGCTTTCCTGTCTCTACGTGTGGAAGAGAAATATTATTCCTTCTCCCCATCTATATTAGTCTTAACACTGAAAGACCCAGGAAATTGCACTCTGTATTTTTTTGTCCACTTCAACTCGTTTTGCAGCTTGAAAGAGTGATATTGACCCACTTCCACTTTTTTATTTGTTCAAGTGGTCCATCTAATCCAACATACCTTAGAGCCATCAAAAAGCAGTTTCTATACTGTATATTGCCTTTATAGAGAGACATTTCTATAATAGGTATTCTGTTGTAGGCAGGATAACAGACCTTTTACTTCTGGGATGACAGCAATGATAGACAAGAAAGTGTATTTTATTGTGATAATTGGCATGGTATAACTGAGACAGACTCATAATCACAACCTCAAGGGGGATCATGGCTTTTTATACAATTACCAACACTGGTTGTATGAGACATTTTCAAATTAGCACAAATGCATGTGAAAAAAACCACAGGACAGGGCTCTCTGGTTGTGTTGGCATAGCAACCAGTGATGTATGACTAACTGTGCTTTAGTGGGATTAATAAACAGCTGGAACACTTGGCTGAAACACCTATATACAGTAGACTAAATTGGATAATGCAGGGCCAGCATCATTAGCATCAAACTGTTCATAGCTACAGTAGTTCTGCTGTGAAATGGATTGCTGGTGGCTACATGCTGTTAAAAAGAGCACCATGCCTGTAATTTTCCGTGTTAGAGTCTGATTATAATCAAAGATTCAATACCAGTAATAAGGGTGGGGGGTTTTTGCGAATGTAAAAGCAGAAAATCTATATAAAATCCATGTTTACCTATGATTCACAACATCAAAAAGACATTTCAACCTGGGGTTCAGTATTGAAAAAAAAACAAACATCATGGGGCTTCAAAGCACTAAAACAAATATCAACATGTTGCCAGATCTGCTGTCTACAGAATGAGGATGCTGCCGCACTCGATTCAGATAGCTCTATATTACATATTGGTTAAGGCATATTTGCATATTAATCAGAAAGAAAGCCCTTAAACTATGACAGCATTACAATGGATCTCCTCAAATCCCCATGAATAACTCAACACACAAGTTACTGGCTTAATTTCTTATTGGTGGTGGGATGGGTTCAATCCCATGTCAGCAAGCACTCACCCTGCTGAACACTGAATCCACTGCCGGTCCCAGAGGTGCTGTTCAAGAGCTAAACCTGCCCTCGCTGGATTCAGATGCTTAATCTACTTGAATGAACATTAGTTCATTGTGTCAGTAATTTAAAATTCCACAATAATGTAAAATCAAGTGCGCCATCTGCAGTTTTTCCGTATTGAATTTAGCTGAGCCAATATCTTCCCCAGGTGTTTTTGTTAGAGCCTCAGTGATAGTGATGCTGTTCAGCTCTAAAGATAATACACACAGAAGATCACATGATAAAACATCAAACCAAAGAAAATCCAATAAAATGCTCCAGTGTTAACAGCGCATGTAGCAATCATCTGTAATCCCATTGGACACACAAATTAGTGTCTGAGAATACATATTTACACATCAAAATCATTTCAAGTTTCAATTACTGAATTCAGAAAGACCAAGAATATGACTGGGAACATCCAATCACATTTTAATCATATCTGCTGCAAATGTTCAGGACAACAGAGAAGGGTTCAAATCTTCCATCATCTTTTGTAACTCTGGTTTCAAACACAGTAAATATTCTAAGCAGTCAAACTACTTGATGAGGAGCTGAATCCGATAGTCGAGTCAAAACAGTTAAGGAATCTTATAATATCTCTAAAATTGAAGAAATTTTTCCAACTGGTGTTAGGGATTCTTTAGTCATTTCACTGGCTTGTTGATGTTTCTACAATTTGGAAATTTGTTGATTGTAACTGTGAGCAATGATTGTTTGACTGCAAATTTTGTTAAAACCTTTAACTTAAGTTTTATATCCACAGAAATCTCTTTGGAATATTTTTTTTATTTCCCCCTTTAAATAAAAGTCAAAGTAGCATATAAAAGTTGGTCTATAAAAGTTATAATAATGCCTGGCAAGATGGAAAAAAAATCTCTGTAAAATCATTAAAGAAGAAAATCTTTAAATGAAGTATCCATCTATTTTCTAGATTTTGCTTAGGAAGCCTTTTGGGGGCAGAAGTAGGAGTTCTCTTGTTGGCTTAATTTGATGATATAATTAGATGGTTAGTGGCCCGTAAACTAAGTGGGTTTTAGTGTCCTAATTTGTATGAAAATTTTCAGAGTTCTAATGATATTAGTTACACTGTCTTGTTCTGCTTCTGCTCTGCTGAGCAGAGTCGGGTGGTATATGCCTTTATTGTACTTGATGGCTTGAAATGATTATGCATCTTTTACGTTGGAAAATTTTTATGAACCTTTTTAAATGAACTTTCAAACTGAAATGGGTCCAATTATTCAATATAATGCTTCTCTAAACAACAGAGTGATTGATTTATTATATTTTAGCTGCTCACTAGATTCCAGAATTCAAGCTACTTTATGTGTATTGCTATTCACTTTTCACATCACAGCAGCCACAGCCCCATCAAGCAACAGGCTTAGCATCACAAATTACTTTTCCTCCCCTGAGTTTGAAAAGTTCCTTTATTTAATAAATGAATAGGAACTAAGAGACTTTTTATGAAAACAGACAGGATTTCATCAGGTGTGGAGAAACAGTGTTTTAGAAAGCCTTAATTGGGTCTTGTCTGTATTTTAAATTCTCTCTCTCTCTCTCTCTCTCTCTCTCTCTCTCTCTCTCTCTTTAGAAAATATTTGTGAACCAGTTTCTCTGAGGCAAGAGAAATTCAAAGAGCTTTAAATTCTTGACAATTAACCAAAGCTACCAAGAAACATACAGCACGGTGAAAAGCAGTTATACAATATTTATATTAGAATGATATTCAGAATTGATTATTGCGCAAAATATGTAAAGAAAGTACCTGATGCGTATCTGATGTGCCCATGCAGAAACCTCTAAATGGTTTATATTCCCATTTCCCAAAATTAAGGCAGGGAGTGAAATTCTCCACTATCTCTCTCTCCCAAAAACAATTTCATTTGATTTCAAGACCCTCAGTGGCATCTCTTACGCTCCAGATCACCACAATGATAAAGTCACGCACTGATATGGTCTATAATAAGAATGAGTCAGCTGATTTAATTGGTTCAATTCATCCATTTCACAAAAACAAGCACATTTTCCCACTTACCCTTAGTTGTATCTAGCCATGCAGATAGTTTTAGTTTGACTTGGCATTGTTCTTCTGCCAACTCATCCTGATCTGTCAGCAGAGGAGAGTGAAGGCAAAATTAACTGCACGGCTGGGTACCACTGACTGTATCAGGGGAAAAAATGTATTTTTGTGTAATTTGGGTGAATTGATCCTTTAAACTGAAAAATTAGAAGCTTTTATCATACATAAACCAGTCAGTCTTTTGAAGCATTGATTTGTTTGTGGGCTAGTTGGTCAGGTCATTTAAGTTTTTGCCATTTTCTCTATGAGCTACAATATGAGGGTTGATTGATAAGTTCTGAGCCTAGCAAAGACAGATCTAACTAAAAGATTTGCAGCTGGATATTTTTCAACATAATCTCCTTCCAACTCAACACATGGCTGCCAATGATGCTGGAGGGATTTAATCCCAGTTTCATAGAAGTTCTTTTCTTGGCTTTCCCAAACAATCCATCACAGATGATATGGCATCATCATCTAAGGCAAAAATAGTTTGCTTTCTCCAAAAACTCCCTCTGTTTTTGTGTTCTGTACAAAAATATTACCATAAAGATGATAGCGTTTCAATAAAAACAAAACCTCAACAAAAACTCACGCATGTGTCAGCAATACTGACAATGCTGCTACAATAAATATCATACGGAGGCTTACATTAAATAATGTTATATTACATGTGATTGCATCATTTTTAAGTTGTACCATACTGTCCATGTGAATAAGCATTGGACAGAATTTCTCTGTTTTGTTTGCCAGTGTTTAAAATAATGACTAACAGATAAGTTTAGAGACTGGATAATGGCAGCCCACAATCATTCAACATTAATATCAAAATTACAGTATCACTTTCTTAAAAATGACTTGGCAACCAGACAGCAAATACAGTAAATTAAAAAGGTCACATGAAGTGAGATATGATGAGGCAATGCAACTGATTTCACTGTAATAACTAATTCGTACACAGATACTCTCAACACACAAGTAAGAGAAAATCATGATGTGTCGAAACCTAATTATCATGATCCTTAACCTAATCATGATCCTTCATTAGCAATGTGCACTGTGCAGGTTGTATGTAATGTCAGCAAAATAAATACTTTTCCTTCAAAATAACATCATGTACAATATATGATTGTGTACATGGCTGACAAAGTGGTAAATACAAGTGGCTAACTGGCAAAAGTTCCATTATACCAGCTGTGACAGTTCATTTTAACACAAAATGGACAAATCTGTACTCTGTAGCATTCCAGGTTAATAGCAAGTACTGTATATAACTTCCATTTTTCTGTACCAACCTGTAAATAACAACATATCCAGACTGCTAACAAGGACAAGCAGTGCAGTTTTATGCCTGGACTTTTCCATTATTTACATCCTGCAGGGGCTTTTTCATTGGTCTACTTCAAGTGATGCTGTATTTACCAATGATCAATGACCACATGAACACAAATGTGGTGATATTTGCAGACTTTACAAGCTGAGGAAGATGGCCTGAACACACCATTAACCAGGTGACTGGCTCACAAAGGATTGTGGGTTGCAGAGGGCATCATACCCTGGATGTGTTTTCCAGAGTCAAAGGAAAAACATGTTGCATTTGAAGGAGCCTTTAGAGTGATCCATCGTGACATTTTCAGTGCAGGTATGCAGACTTCGGAAGACAAATAATTATGCGATTCATGTGCCTGATTTTTCCATTTCAAGTAAACACAGCAGTTTAGAGGGGGAAAAAACACAACAGAAATGTTTAAAATGTTGTACCTCACAAAACAAATTCTTTAAAAATACCTGGATCTCTGTGGTTCATCACATGTTCAATTGATTGAGCTTTTCTGGAGGAACCTGGTCAAGTAATGAAGACCCGCAACTAACAAATAGACATTTTGTCACTTACCATATATATACTCGACTATAAGCTGATCTCGACTATAAGCCCGACTCCCCAATTTTAACCTACAAATTTAGCTTTTTTCAGAAACCCGCATATAAGTCACCCCCCAAAGTTGCTCCATCAAGTTGCTCTATATTTGTTTAGCAAATTAGACTACCTTTTTTTCTGGGTATAGTCATAGAATTCCTGTGATTTTCTGAAAATAATTCACGTACTGGTACCAGTAAATTACCTGTTTTCCTGAGTATTGTCATAGCATTCCTCTGATTTTCTGAAAATAATCCATGTACGGGTCGTGGCTGTTTTAAAACTTCACCACTTTAACGGGGCTTCTCTTCCTGACACACACCAGAATGATAACATCGCACTCTTGTTCTTTTCGTGGATTATTTATTTTCAAAATCAAAACAACAAAACATGACGTGAGGTGAGGTATACCACTGCCCCATTCCTCCAGCTGAGCATCTATAGATCCTCCGTGATGGAGCCGGAGCTGGCTCTGATCAGTCAGTATATAACTTATTTGATTTCACTTTTCCCAAATTAAATATTTTAAACATTCAAAATTAACCAAGAAATGGCTCTAACACCAGTACCGGTAAACATGATATTTATTTCAGCAGCTGATTATGTTAGCACTTACTGGTCTCTGCAAAATGTACTTAATAAGATGTTTCGTCAGGAAATATCTCATTATAAGGTATGATTTAAACTATTTTCCATGGAAAGTGGTAATTGGTAGTATTTCCACGCCTGGAAATTTCGATCTGATTTGAATTACTGGACTATAAGCCGACCCCTGATTTGCATTGTGAAATTTGGTGAAAAAAACTCGGCTTATAGTCGAGTATATACAGTATATCCCACTAAAAAGGTTCTTTCTTTTGCTCTAACTGAGAATAAAACAAAACCATTTGCATCCCTTTTATTTTGTTCTTTGTTTCTGATCTTACTTATGCAACATGTGGCCTAACTTTTAAGCTTCTGTATCTGACACTGAGAAAATGAGCTCACCTATTCTAATCTAGACTAAGTGAGGAAGTGGAATTGAATAAAACCCAGTTTTCCCTCTTCAGTGAGATTTAATAAAACCCATTATATAGCTTGCACAATAACAATGGGCGTTCAACTGAGAATACATTCTGTTTTATATTTCCTCTGTGTGAGATAACGAGTCCAAAAGAGAAATAGTGATGAAGCCAACATACTCATTTTGCCTTGCGTTGTAATTTCTATTCATCTGTGTAAAGTCATGGATAACTGATACTCCAGTTATTTAAAGAATATCCAAAGTGCCATTCAATGCTGCAGAACTGTCAGTCACAAACACTGCAATATGATTCTGACATAGTTTATATTCTTCTCCACATACTCTATAAAACCTCTCAAGTTCTCAAAAGTTTCTTTCATCCTCATACAGCACTCAAAACTACTGCAAATTAGTTTAGAACTCTGAATGTGCCTGTTTGTCTAAATAGAAAAATTAAGGAAATTACTTCATTTACAACAAGGGAGGGCAGTCATGTTATTTAGACCCTAACTGACCCCCAGTTCCAAAAACCACATCCTATGTGATGCAATTAGTTGTTAATTTATGGAACTGGCTAGCCTTTCTACATTCTTTCTATATTGTAGTTACAACACCTAAAAACACAACAAATTTCATACTAAAGTTACTTATCATTCATTTGATTTTCATAGAGTTTCAGGTTTATTGTCACATACAGTCAATGCTTGGTAGCTATCTCTATAGATAGTGCATGGCCTGTAAAGAAGTAAAAACACTAAGGTAGAAAAATTAAATAAATTATAGTAAAGAAAGTATAGAAAAATACTTTTGTTGCATGCTGAAACCATAGAAATCTAAAATATATGTACAAGACCGGAGTACATGAGTAAAAACATGTTGATTGGCATTTAGATATGTACAGTAGACAATTTATAATTATAAATTTATCACCTAAACTATTATAATATTAAGACATTTTAAAGTAATGACACAAAGGAAAAACATAATTATTCTTTTATAGATTATATCTTTTATTCAGATACATGCAAGCTGTGATGTTTAAGTGCGAATGTATAGATTTCAGAATGAAAAATTCATGCTTAAATGTGTACTTTTGCATTACAGCAAAACAATTATTTCCCTTTCATTCATCTGTTATGAAGGTGCTTACAAAAGATTGCAGGTATTATCAGTCCATCTGAATGGCTGAATACTAACTAATATAAGAAATCTTTATTAAAACATAGCCAGGTCTACAATCTGCTGCCTGCCTATTCACATGCTGTTCATTAAGTCTGTGGTTTTTCTGTCATTCATATCTCACTTTGGCCATAACTCAGCTGTGGACATGATGATAACAGCACATCATGGGCTGTTTCAATTAGTTTCTGAGATGAAAAACATATAATCCCCATCCTTCATGCCAGGATGCTTTCCCAGATTACAGCACAGTCTATATTAATCATAAAATTTATGATTCAAAAGTCTGTGCTCGAGTGGCTCTGCCAGTCATGTTGTTTGGCTGCAGGCATTGTTAACTACTCATGTACAAGCATAACAAAGGCAATCTGAAGTTGAAGTGTGTGTTCTTTGTTTTATTTATTACAGTCTTTAATTGTAAACAATAGATAACTGATGGCAGTCCAGTAGGCAAAGTGCTTTTGTCTAAACATTTGTAGAAAATAGGTCTATATGAAGCTTCATCATCCACTTCACTCAGCTTAAAGATAATGTAACCTACATATTGTAAATTAATGCAGTTTATGTGATTTGCTTGTTTGGATGTTTATCACTTGCCAAAGCTTCAGGCAAACAAACATTCACACAGTTCACCATCACACTCTGATATTTTGACATGTTGTGACAGAAAAAGCACAGATTTGAATAATAAGGTTAATGATGGCTACATTCCTTTTAGCTGTATGACTGCCAGGGCTCGAGTTTGTGCATGCTGGCTTTACTTTAATGGAACAGAGCCATTGCTGATGTTATTCGTTACACATTTACTTTTCCTGCTACGACATGTCACAGTTTCTCCTGTGAAAAGTTCTATTCTGCTTTCACCTGACATGCTGGCTTACTGTCAGGCTAAATTTGACATGGGTAGGATGCTACTATAGCTAGCTAAACTATTTAAAAATGAAAATAGGCAGCATGACTGATGTCAGCCATGGTTTTACTGTGATAGATATGCCGTTTCACTAAGATGGCAGTACACTTACTGTGCAGTACAGTACTGTACAGTAACTGTCACATTAAACTTAAATCCCTACTGGTCTGTAGTTGTAGAGTTGAGGATATTTCAAGAGTCTGCGGTCCTTTTTGGAATTTTACTTTTTGTTGAATTTTTTTTTTTTTTTTGTCACATAAAAGCTGCACAGACAGGATTACCCACATTACCATTTCAATCTTGCCATTTCTGCCAAGGCTGTCAACAACAAACGAATCTCAAAAACAGAAAGACATTACAGCTTAAGAATGATCGTGACAGTCAGTTGTGGAAGAATTTTTCATTCATTTTTCTTGATTGTAGTGCAGTGATCTAAATTATTCTGTCTTGTTTCCAGCTCCTGACTAAAAAAAAATAAGGAAAATTCTGATTTGTATTGAAACACGTTAAAAAGCCAAAAAAAAAAAATAAAAAAAAAATCTTATACTCAGATTTTTTTACATGCTTAAATACCTTCAGGATTTAATAACAGCACAAATGTATTAAGTCATGTGTGAAAATCACTGTTCAAAAAGAACTTTGCATTGTACATTTGGCACTGGCTTTACATTTATGTCAAACTAGAATTTCTTAAATTTTGAGTTATTTCTTTGTGTGATTTAATTTTATAATTTTATTTCATTTTTAAATACCTGATATACTTGTTTCTATATGTGTAGGTCAGGTCGGATTCTGCTCTTGTGGCAGGTTTTGTCCATGTTATGACATGGATATGGCATATGACAAATTTTAAAAAATGTAACAAGCTACTATCAAAAGCTGTGACTTCAGAGGGGTTCAACTCTGCGGGTCCTTCACACCATGATTGTCACATGAGACTTGCTGTTATCACAATGCAGTCATGAGAGATTCATCAGTCACATTAATTACCCTGTGAATGGGTGTGAAACCGCCTGGGTAAGGATGTCAGGATGAAATAGAGAAGCTGATAAGTGATTGAGGCCACCTGTTTAGAAGCTGACATGCTCTGAATGTGGTGTTACTTGTCCAGGTGATATCCTGTACCACAATCTGAATGATGCCATAACAAAGATGTCAGCAACAAACAGGTATCAGTCCCTTCATCTGGGTTTCTGACTAAAGCAGTACTTACATTCAAATCTAATGGCAATTGATATTGCTTTAGATGCTCGGGATGGTAGCAATCTTTGCTGAAGATTCAATAGGTTATGTTTGATCTACAGTTTGTGAATATTTCCACCATTGGGTTTTTGCAATGAAATTGGTGTTAACAGCACTGGCAGTAGCAATGAATTTACCAAGCAAATAAAAACATTTTGGCAAAATAATTAATAGTTATTAATAATAATAATAATTTAAGAATTTTGGCAGTCACATTGAATAGCAATTGCAGATTCCAGCTGTGTGTATTTTTGGAGGTGGGCTGACCCTTTTTTGTAGATTTGGATCACAGATTGTGGTCTTGTGACCATGTTTGTAACAAAGCAATGGACCCTTCAGGCAGTTTGGCTCATCATAAGCATGAAAAGAAGCAGTGTAACTGATAAAATTAATGATTGCTCATTTCCATTTAGATGTGGCAGTAAGCCCTGCCAGGGAGCCAGTAAGTAAAATACCAGGGTCCTGGCACTGGCACACCTAAATGGAATGCAGCCAGTATTAATGTTATTAGTTACACCTGTGTTTGACAAATGAAAATGTCCCCTGAGAGAAAGGTCTATTATGAGCAACTGGAGCATTGAACTGGTGCAGAGAATCATAATGAAATGAATGACTCCTTTTGTTCATTTTTAATTGATTTATATTTAGTCTTACATGTCTCCAAATGCAGTTTCTTGACAAAACTTTAACTAATTTGCTGCTTTATAGTGAAACCACAGGAATAGGGTTTTAAGCAAACATTTCATGGCTTTTAGAAGAATAAATACCTGTCTCCTGGCTATTCTGGATATGGCTCGGTCTGAATATGACAGCTTGTGTATCCTTGCAAAGGTTGCCTGTTGCTACAATCAGGTTGGTCTTTTCTTTCATGACAAAGGAGACACTTGTCTGAGTGATGGGCAGCACAAAACTACGCAATGCTAAATTTAGGCCCTTCACTTGGGCTATTTTTCACTTGACATATTTCATGTCACTCTTTGTTCTATTGTATATTAACCATGACTCAAATGGAAAGTGGCAAAAAGCACGTAATGTAATAGTTCTGTCCTTTTTTCCTCTTCTGATGAATTGAATTAAGCAGTGAAGACATGCATATGAACACTGTCTGCACTCAGAGACAAATTAGAGGAGAGAATTGAATTGATGAGGACTCACTAATTTCAACCCACAGCATCAGCAAATGAGCTTAGTTAAAGTGTTATGTATTGACTAGCTAGGACAGAGGTCATTTAATTTTTTCATTTTTTAAAAAAAAAAAGGCAATTTAATGCTTTAATAAGAGCAATCAATTTCAAGAGCTGTCAGTAGAATGAATCTGAGAACTTTTCTGTGTCAGTTGTTTTAATTGCAGAAATTGGTGTGAAAATCTACAGCTGAAATTGAAAGTTAATGGACCAGATGGATACATATGACAGCTCTCCTGGACTGACATCGCTTGGTTTTGCACAATGTAATTAAATAACACACAACATTCATGCTTACTGTCTGTCAAAAATCTATGACATCGGGACACTTTGTGCTGAGGAATGGGAATGAAAACAGGAGGCTGCTATCTCTATGCACCAATAATTGTCTTGACTGACGCTCTTATAGATTTTCATCACAAGGTAATTTAATAAAAGAAGGTTAATTTTTCTTGTCCATGGGAGGTTAAAAATCTCAAGAACACTGAGAATAAAATATATGAAAAAAAAATCTAACTCTGAGCAATCACAAACTGTTTGACCATACACGCATACACACAGACACACATACACACTCAAACACACGCAGTCATAAAATCTTAAATATCAGATTTCAATGAAAATCACGAATAAAATGATGCTTATGATCTCATATCCTGGTGACATTTATTGGAGTAAAATGTGACTTGATCACTTCAAAGAGGAAAAGGGAAATGATATTGTAACGACTTTGGCTGGGTCCCCCTCCCCAGCACCACATGATAGAGGGCTTAATGAAGAATGGCATGAAAAATTTATAGAATCACTTCAAAGACAGCATATGCTTTCATGATTTCAAATGTTTCTAGGAT
This sequence comes from Lucifuga dentata, assembly GCA_014773175.1. Classification (NCBI taxonomy): domain Eukaryota; kingdom Metazoa; phylum Chordata; class Actinopteri; order Ophidiiformes; family Bythitidae; genus Lucifuga; species Lucifuga dentata. The sequence continues at coordinate 138,264 of VXCM01000055.1, read as the reverse complement.
AGGTTTAGAATTGATGGGATTGCTATATATCAACCTCTTAATCCAGTATCTTTCATAAGACCACACTCTGAATTAATTCATGTTCCTTCTACTGCATAAGAGCTTGCCCCTTTTTTTGTCTCATTTCGCTCTTTGCTGTAGACATGGCTGCAGGTTTTTTTTAGAGTGTAATGATGATTACTGGGAAATCAGTAACATATCATAATTTTATCCATATAGTAGTTTGACAACACTGTCATGAATATTGAACATTGAGCACAAAATATACTAATGTGACATATCTGTCCTCCAAATTGAGCAGCAGTATTGTTCAGTTTCTCAGTTTTCTTTTAAGTGAAAAGCAAAGACTAGAAATGACTAAGAGGCTGTGAATCATGAGCAGGTCATAGGAAGTGAGCAACAGGTGAAACGTCTTTGTTGTTGTCTGTCTCACACAATCAACAGAAGTGAAAGAGAAAGAACAGCCATCTTCAAAGTCCAGCTTATTCTGTTTGAAGTCCTTATTGAACTTGAAAATGGGAGTAATGCTGGAGGTAGCACTCTGCCCTCAGCTCTAGTTGAAAATTAGAGTAACTTATGCAAGAACAGAGCAATATTATATTAGCATACACCATATAAACAGAATCCATTTGAAAAAAAGAATAAAGGTGTCTTAAAATTCCTTTGGAATTAATCAACAGGGCTCTCAGGATTATCGTACTGACTGATGATGAAAGCAAACTGGTTTTCAGGGTTTATTTGGAAATGATGCAGTTCACTACAATACGTGTAAATGATCATGAACTGCATGTTATGGAAATATGTGTTACTTTTCACAGTTGTGTTGCAATTTATAGCAGCTATAGTGTTTCTGTTCCCTTTGGTTTTCCAGACAGTGTTAGAAAGTCACTGAATTAATGAGCGGTCCAAATTTGAGTCCTAAAACGCAGAATTGTTGGCATTTTTTGAGCCATGAGTTCCCAGCTGAAAAGCAATTAGGATATGAAGGGAGCTTTGTTTAAATTCCTTAAATAGGATATATGTTTAAGACAAGCTTAAGCCAGATTTGTTTTACAAGATTAAATAGACTGCTAAATATTTCATTTCCAAATTATAAAGCTGTTATACACTCCAAAATGTTAGTTGCTAATAAATGGCTGTCTTCAAAAACAAACTACACTGTTTGTCTTTATGTTTAAATTATATTAAATCTGCTAAGGTTCATCTCTCACATTCTTTTTAGTTATTCTTTTAAAATACACTATGGTGTAGTCCTATATGCTACTCGTAATGGTTGGTTAAAAAAAAAAAAAAGCAACATCTGCTTTAGTTTAACTGTAGACTGCCTGTGTTAAACACACATCTTATTTTCAGTATCCATCCAAAGCCACATTCTAAAGCCCACTGAAGTTTATGGCGAGGCTGAAGCCAACGAACCATGGCAGAGTTAACTTCCAGGCTGTCTTACAAGAAAACAACATCACTGAAACACTCTATGTGGGGCTCAAGAGGCTTGTAAAGGCCATAGCATTATTCACATAATCACTGCACACACAAAAAAGAACTATTAGAGGAAGACTGAATGAGCAAATGGACAAACACAGGCTCTGCTTCAGGTGCTGCTTGGCACCTAACTGCACAAATAATCCCAAACTAAGCACTCATATTGAAAGTGACACATTACTTTTGATGGTCTAGTTGTTGTTTGTTAGGTGCAATAAGCAAAGCTGTGACCCATTTTAGTTCAAGCCCAGTAGTTTAAGAAACCTGATGTATTGGATGACTGAGTATTTTGGTCATTTATTGGCTATAAGTTCATGACATGTTCATAAACAAAGGTCCTTGGTAAAATTCTGGACTCTGTCATGGAGTACTGTTATATTTCCTTTAATGTATGAACCAGAATTTGTATGAAGTCTTACACAAATTCAACATGTCACATATGTTGTACATGTGATATGTTATCTGTTTTGATCATCCCATATTTCAGCTGAAGACTGTTTCATGTTGAAGGTAGTTTACTGAGTGTTCTCCGTAGCCTGGGGTTTGAAATGGGTTTTGAGTATGTTAAAGGCTTGTCATACATCTTGAGTGAAATCCAAAGTGACAGGCTTCGTGAAAGACGGAGGATCTGATGCGAACTGTCACTGCACATTACAGAAGCCAGTGAATGCTAAAAGTGGTTTACAGGATGTTTGAAGGCTCTGTGATCAAATCCTTAAAATCAGTCTGTTGCTCTAATTGGAAATAGCCTTTATAAATCACAACAAGTGTATATGGAGAAAGGCTGGGTGCTGCTGTTGTGACAGATTTATACACTAGCCAGCTTTTCTGCATCTGTTCACACAAAACATCTGTGCTGAACTTTATGCCATCATCAGTTTGTAATTTAGGTAATTTCAAAAACCTGTTACAGAAAACGTGTGTTTTATCATGGCAAGAAAATAAGACACCATGTGCCTGTGTGTGTGTGCATGTGCGCATGGATGCACGCCTTGTGCCTGTGTGGCTCTACAAGTGTGTTTGTGCATGTGTATTGATGGCCATGACAAAAACAGGATGTGGTTAGAGCTTATCTTATTCTGCAGAGGTACTTAGAGTCTGTTTTCATTTAATGTATCAGTTTTCAAATGGCTTAATAGTTGATTTGTCAGATATTGACCAATCTATGCATAAAGAGCATTCTGTTTCATTTTTGTGTACTATCCAAAAATGAATCAAATTAAATCTTGTTTCAGAAAACAGAAGTCATTGGAGGATAAAACAGATAAAACAGAAAGTGAAGTGGAAATTAACCTTTGGAAAAACTGCTGTAAAATGAAACAGACAGACAGCCATCAGCCTTTCTGCTTCTAAGAACACTGGGATATACTGCTGTGCATTGATGTATTAATATAAGCACCACTATACTGTACACCCTGACATTTTATATTTAATTAAACTGCTCTGCGATAAATGATGAAATACAGAGGGGAAGTGAAGTGTAAAAAAAAAAAAAAAAAAAACAGCAAGCTCCAACATCACAATGCAAACACAGAAATAATAGGTGTAAAACAAACAAAACAAAGAAAAAAAAAACAGCTGAGTTATGTCAGTGAAATTAAAACAGTGAAGACCCCTAGAGAAACATATAAGGAAAAATCAATCAATCAGTCAAACACAAACCAATGTAAAATTCTGTAAATATCTCTTCAAATTCTGTAAATATCTCTGTGCTGGCCAGTGAGCTACAGCTCCCATCCAGCTGGATCAAAGAGTCTGAATTTTTAAAAAAAGAATCTGCTTTTCTTCTCCAAATTCTGTCACGTTCCCAGTAGAAAAGTGAGCGTTATGTCCAATTAATTCTTCATTGTACTTGTGCACTTTCCATGCATGATGGTACAGCAAGATGAAAAGCTGTTGAACCAATTGAAAGTAGAGCTATGCTACCACCACACGTCATAAAGACTTCATTACACCCAGTGGCATGACTTGGCTGTTTTTTTTCACTGTGTTTTCTGCTGTAATGTTTTTTTTATAACTCTAGGTGGCAGCAGATACCCAAGATATCTTCAACATTCAAACTTGTCTGATGCTTTTATTTGGGTCAGTTTGTGTTTTCTATTTTATTATCCTGTGTGCTTGTTCCCACGCTTTTTTTTTTAACCTTTATTTATTCAGGGTTAGTTCACTGAGCATCAAATGCTCTTTTTCAGGAACGCCCTGCTCACACACACACACACACACACACACACACACACATTCACCTGGAAGTTGCCCAGTACAACCAAAGATTTCTTTGCTGGCCATTGACTAGCTCCACTGGAGCATTTGGGGGTTAGGTGCCTTGCTCAAGTGCACCTCAGTGATGATAACTAGGGAGGGGCAGGCACTGCTCATTCACCTCCCCATCCCAAATTTCTCCTGCCAGTTCAGGGACTGAACTGGCAACCCCTCAGTCACAAGCTCGCATTTCTATTTAGGCCACCACTGCCCCTGTTATTCTTAATTTACGATACACAACTCTATAACCTAAAACCTTTTATGTATTCATTTAGAGTTGCCATCCTAATAGGACATACTACTGATTTCCCTATGTACAATGTAATGCAAACCCATACAAGAGCAATACAAATGCTAGCTGTGTGAAACATATCACGTTTAATGCTTGTCAAGGTTTTGACTGCAAAATGCCCCAGTCTGCGAAGTTCTTATTGGACTGAATTCTATTCTAAATGTTTTATTTATTGTTATTTTAGCCACCTCTTGTTCAGTCCTAAAATGTGCTGGATGTATTTTGCAGCAAGACAGTGTTGACAATGTTGATTCATTCCTCTTTCTAATCTAACAGTTGATTTCCATTATAAATTTATTAGCATCTAAATTTAATTAAATTCTTTGTTTGACTTGTTTTACTCTGTCAACATGTTGTCACAGAATGTTTTTCTAGTGCTCTTAGTTATGCTATGAGGAGATGGTGAGGATGATGTGTGTTTTCACTCAAATGATGGATTAGAAGAAGAACTAGAGCCACTCTGTGCCTGCTGATTGATGAAAGCTGGTTTGAGCATTGCACTTACATCTGGCATTGACAGTTAATGTCTATAGAGGTGATGATATGTAGGCTGCAGTTTGAATTAACTGTGTAAAACAAATTTAAAGAAAAAATCTTGGGGCGGCAGATACGCTGCATTATTAGTGACAGTGAACAGAAAGGTCTTTAAAGAGATTGGATACGGTACGCTTTCTCTCTTTTGCTCTTAATGAATATGTATATGACTGAGTGTGTGCCTGGTCTGTGTCTCTGTGTGCTGTGATGTGTGTGGATGTATGTGAGCTTAGTCAGACTCCTCCAGATCTCCGCCTATGCAGATTAATATCTGCAGCCCACAAAGGGGCCCTGTGTGCCTTGCAGGACAGACTCTCAGGACAATGAATCCACTGTCTGACAACACCATCTCCCACTCAGGCTAACTGATATGCACCCCTTAGTCCTGAGATTATAGGGAGTTCAGTTTTACTGCAGTTAAGGTGACAATTGCATAATGGAGCCATGCTCCAAGCTTCCCCAAAGCTTTTAACCCAGTCATTCATCTAGACTACCCTCTGAATTAGAATAGCCCACAACTATGACACTAGTGCTTCCATTTGTGGTAGGTAGCTGTATGATACTCTTTGATTTATAACAGTGCCATGGTTTGGGTATTAATCAAAGGAATATTCAGTTATTATCATTTTTAAAAAAGAAATGCATAGGTGAGGCATGAAAGAAAATGAGAAAGGTGCTGATGTAACAGATGTTATTAGCTTAAATAAATCCACTGTAATGTAAGGCCATATCATGGTACATGTGGATCCAGCTGATCCACAAGAAATCTACATTCTGTTTTTGTCTGATTTCCTTGTACCTGATTTTGACAGTAACTGATTATGGGTTATTCACTGCAAGATTCATTAAGAGGGAATAGACCCAAGCAGTGTCATCTCACAAAAAAACAATATTGTACAAAACAATATATCATCGTAGATCTCAGCTCTCGTTTTTTCTTGTTAGTCACACTCATACATACATAAAATATGCCCCCCTCCCCCCATATGACCTTTTCTTCCATGACCTGGAAACCAATGTTCATTCTAATTTGTTGCCTTCTGTTACAGTAGTGCAGGAAAATATGAGAAGCTATTTTAAAACTTCTCTCAGGATGTTTACATGGCCATTTACATTCCCTCTGAAAATCAGTTAATACTATGACTAGAATAGCTGATCAAATGTAATATCCTGTTGATCAGATGGAGATTATTGGATAGATAGATAGATAGATAGATAGATAGATAGATAGATAGATAGATAGATAGATAGATAGATAGAAAAAAGAAATATAATAGTTGTAAACCCTTAAAAAGTAGGTGTGTGTGNGAGAGAGAGAGAGAGAGAGAGAGAGAGAGAGAGAGAGAGAGATTCAGCCTGGAGTATCTATGTTGTATTTATAGTTGAAGTTCGAGCTACTTGGGCGTACTTACTTACTCGTGTACTCCTCTGTACTGATAAACAGCAAACATGCACTGATAGGGATCGAAGAAAGACAAGGTGGTGAAATTTACTGGCATGTTCACACCAAGACTGTGTAAAGTAAAATATTCTGGGGAATGGACTGAATAGACCGAGGATGATGTGAATATTTGTGTTGAAAGAACATGTCATTGTATCTATTAAAAATGGAGAGCGTATTCAGTCTAAAAATGATTGAGTTGATGGTTGTTTGGGATTATAGTGAGAAAGTAGTCTTACATTTTATGACTCCAAAATGATTTTTTATGAAGAGTGATAGGGTATAAGGCAGCCCAAGCAATATTGCCATAAAGAAGATAAGGTAAATGAGACTGTAAGTCAAAGTTAAATTATATGCACTATTGAGTAAAACCGATGATACCAAATGATTTTGTCAGTTTTCTGCGGGCTAATTGAAAATGACCTCTCCAGCCTTATGTTTTCTTTGATTAAGACACCAAGAAATCAGCCTGGACTTGTGAGATTTCATGCTCATTAATAAATAATCTGATTAAGTTATGTTCTTCTTCTAAAAGAGCCCTGTGTTCAGTTTTTGGAAATTAAAATGCTGGTAAATGGTTTCATGAATAAGATAACCTTATTAATTAAAACAAGCTTTTCTGCAACTTTAGTGCACACTGAGCAAAACACTATGAGTCATCAGCTGACTCATATTTTTCCTATCTTTGATTCTGAAGCACAAATGCTTGTCGAGGTCTCCCTCAGCTTCCCATAGTCACCCACACATTCTTTCTTTTGCTTTCCCCTATTTTTTCCAAGTTAAATCCTAATGGAACCTGGTGGTTACAGCAGGGAGATAAAGACTGTCATTCTGGGACCACACTCTCTAGGGTGATATTTTGGAGGGAAAGCTATTGAAGGATGGGTTATAGCAAAACTACAAGGTTTGACCACAAAAAAATTTCGGCCAGCACGCACACACACAGATTTGGGATTATTTCATTTGGCCAGATACATCTCTTTACTAGCCAACAGTGGAAATCAAAGGCACACTCTCTCTACAGTGCCTCCCTGCTGTACAAACAAACAATATTCCTTGCAATTCCTGTACCATTTCTCTCTTAGGTACCATTCATTTTACAGCCTAAATAAAAGTGTATTGGGCTCGCATCGGTCATTGGTGAGGGAGGGGGCAAGTATGGGACCCAGACAACAGTCCTTCACAAAAAGTTGTAAGAAGTAAGCGAGGTACATCAGGGCAAGCATCATCAGGTTTCACATATTTTTATGATTGTCCTTGAAAGTTTGTGCCTTTAAAAAAAACAAAAAACACAGTAATTGGATAAAGCCAAAAAAAAAAAAAANAAAAAAAAAAAAAAAGATAGAAATTATTCATACATTTTACTCAAGGGAAATTGCTTGTACCTTTGTTATACTGGAATTTCATTCAAACCCAACTAATATGAGACAAAATTAATGAAAACTACCACTCTCTCTTCCTGCATAGGCTATCCCCATTAATGACTGCAGCTGTGATTTTTCAGAAGGACACTATATAAACACTGAGTTCACTGTGTAAACACTGAGTTCAGAAAATGTGCTCAGATACTACAAAGTCTGACTAATTAGAAAACATTAAACAAAAAGTTCCAAAATTATCTACCCATTATATAATTCATGATCACAACATGATATGGCAAGCTAATTTATGCTTACAATTTGTGTGTTCAGCTGTTGTTGCTGATTGTTATTATAAATAGCAAAAATATTCTTACATTGGCACTATCAGCATCATTTTCTATTGTTTATCATATTGTCATAAAATAATTCGTTATTTTATACTATAGATTTATTTTGCTGTGTTATATTTATTTTATTCAATATTTATCATATGTATGATTTTTTTTTTATAATATAACTTCTTTCAAAATGAGCATTTTATCCTAATGCTGTTATTGACGTTATGATCGTGGTAGAAGTGACATTACAGCTAAAACAGTAGCACAAAAAATACATTTTACTTGCATTTATACATTTGCGTTGCTGTGAAATTTATATTTCTAGAAGCCCATTTTCTCTCTATATGCACGTGACAGGCATAGCTATATTTACGAAGCATAAACAAAAAAACATTTTTTCCCACGTACGTGTGAATGAAATGGAATTTTGAAACAGACATGATAATATTAAATACATGTGAAGAGTATTTTTTTTTTATTATTTATTTTACTTATTTATTATGATTGCTATTGAGGGGTTTCCCATGATGCTGCTTCAATTGAGACCAGCGCACTATTTAACAGTAGGTTCATTATTCGGCCTGTGCGGATTGATTCACGTGTGTGAGCAGGCAGTGCTTGTCAGTCAGACTTTGAACACTCCGCTGGCGCTCATCACTTCTCCTCTCTGTGCTGCTTGTCATCACCGACGCTACTGACGCTTATCACCGACACGCTCAGAAACATAGATTAGAATGACCAACTTCTAAGGGACAAAAACACCAAGAGCCATACCTCGCGGGGACCAGCTAGTTTTTAATGCATAGCTACGCCGTCAAACGTTCACGTTACTCGGGAGTTGCGATGGTCCAGTCAAGGGATGTCCTTTTAGCTTTGCTTCTTGTGGGCTCCACAGGTAAGAAAACCTCACATCCAGCTTTCCTTGCACGCTTTGCGGCTAGTAGCCTGTTTATGTTTTTGTTTTTCCATGAATATGGCATCCTCTTTAATCCCTTAGTGGCCAGGACAAGGCAGTTGCTCGTCCATTGGTCTTCCCTCTCCCTCCGCCCGCAGGCGCTTTGGTTAGCAGGTGCAATGGTACCATACTGCATCTGCACGTCGCTGCTAATTAGCTTAGTGTGGAGCAGGGCTAACTGTTTGCAACAATAAAAATAGCCTCCTGCTTAGCTATGCATTAGGCTACCATATCCTCGGGACACCCAGTGGGCTACGGAGTCTTTGCGTGACTAACAGCTTTTACGCTGACTTAGCGTTATTTTAAATGAATTAAAATGCGATGCTCAAGGAGGACATCGTTTTAAATTGTGTTAGTATGGATGTAGCTGGTGTGTTACTGGAGGTGTGCCCTGCATTTAGATTTTCCTCCATGCACAATGGTGCTGGACGTTGTCAGTTCGAATGGGATGTGTTTGTTGCTGATCGGCAGTGATGCTCTGGTTCATGTATTTATAGACACACGCATACTTAAACACATACAAACACGCAGGGGTTTTGGGTTGAGTCACGGTCTCATTTAAAGGTACACTCTGCAAATTGAATTATGTGCCCCTTGCAGCAGGGCTCATTGTAACCCCACCCTGTCACCGCGTACAGGTGTGATTGCCTGGTAGGGGGCAATAGGTGACACTGGATGCTTGCATGCAATACATCAGGGACATTGTTGTTCTATATAGTCAGTGATGCACAGAAGCTGTGATGCACACAGCTTCTGTTGTGAATCATCTGTTATGTAATCTGATGCTATGGCAGAAGGTTGGAGAGGGGATCCTCTGAGTAGGACTAATGTGTCGTTATATAAGTCTAATACGGTATGCTTGGTGTCAAATAGCATTTATTTATTTATTTATTTATTTATTTTTTACTAATCATAGAACATTACAACACCAATTTTGGAGTAAATCAGTAATTTGATATCTGAGGAATATATGGTTTAGTCACTATACTTTACTTCAGCCTGTTAATCTGGTATGTAGAGGGCTGTTTTTCAGGGAAACACAACAAATGCAAAAAGGGTGGAAACCTTAGTGCATTGAAATGGTAACGCCTTTTAGAAAATTTTAAGGTCGAATCAGTATTTTTGGCCATATAAGTTACTGTTCCACAACACAAAGTAACCCTTGTGATGTCATAAGAGTCAGTTTCCCTGTTTTTGCATTTCTCCCTCTACAGCCACAAAAGCCTGTATACAGTTGTTTTCACATGCTGAATAGTGCTCCCCAAGACCAGTAAACTTAATTTTGATATGTAAAATTGGAGGAGTCGCTTTTAGTAGAATAAAGCCTGTCACACACCTTTCAGTATATGCAATAGCATATAATTGCTGAACTGATTTAGTGGATTAGCCTTCTGTCTCTTTCTTTTTGTTATCTCTGCCTCATGCATGCTCAGAATGGGTCTGTTGAGCATCTTGACATAATTATTCATTGATCCTTTCAAGCCAATAACTGGAAAATGGAAAGTTTTCAAGATTGCTTTTTCTGAAAAAAATATGGCTTTAAATAGCCGAATTGAGGAAAACGAAATAAAAATGAGCAACATTTCAGTTGAGTTCCAAATCTTAGACCTATGAGACTGATAAATTTTAACTCTGCATGACACCATATAGTTCTGTAGAACAGCACCATTGTAGCCATTCAGCATACAGTAGGATTGTTTCACTTTGCATAAGTTACATCATCAGTTACATCATGTGGAAAGTGAGGATGACATAGCTTAGCTCCACGCGGCTCCGTTTACAAAGGATGGAGCCATAGCTGACTGCAGACCCTCATACATAGGCTCCAGCCTGCTTTGCCTTGACATAGCTTTATGAGAACCAAAGTCACTTTCTATGTAAACTTACAAGCATCAATACACAAACCAGTAAAAATTCCATACTTTTGCTTTTAATACTGATTATATTAAAGATTTGTAAGTACAGTAAATTCTTACTCTGACATGTTTTTAAGTCCAAACAATTTTCAGAAATCTAGTCCTTTATTTAAGAAAGGAGAAATGAAAGAGTGAAGGAATTGCATTAGTCATTCACAGGATTTGATACAGGTCTACAGTCTGATAGCACATTGCGGTCTGCTAAGTGTGTGGCTGCATAATTAAGTGGATCTGCCCACATGTAAATAAATTCTGTCCAGTACATTGAATTGGATCTAATCTCTGATCACAGGCTATGAAATTCCAAACACACTGTCAGAAATGAACAGTTGCCAGATGGTCAGCATGCTGATATTCTGCTGGCTATTGCAAATTACATCATACATATTACAACATCTTTAAGTGCTTTCCTGATCCATCAGATAAAACATTATATGTGAGGCTGTTTTTATTTTTATTATACAGCAGTTCTACTAGTATTCAGGTGACCATGGATGCTGTTTTTACAATGTTTATTAGTCACACATGCTCTGATATACATACTGGTTAGCACAGTCCTACCTCAAACCATGGCTGTTGTGCTTAATGCTGTTTTTCTGACCAAACTAGTTCCTGAACTATAAGTCAAATAATGTAAATCAGTTTGTTGTTTGTAGCATATTGTCTAGCAGGTTTGCTAGAAAGCATCAAAACCATCACATATGCAGGTAAGTGACTATCAGTTTCATTCAGCCATTGTCAACAAGTGCATCAATCCATGTGAAAATTAAAGACTGTTGCTGCACTTGAACCAGATCAGTCACCAATGACCCTGACTGAGCCATTTTGCCAAGAAATACTTCCCCCCCAAAACTTTAGGGCAATTCACAGCTGTTACTGACTTTTTTCCAGCACAACACAAGTGCAAAAAGACTAACATGATTCTGATACACATATACATGTATTTTTTTTATAATTAAAATGTACATGTGTACAAATGGCAAAAGAACTAGAACATTTATAAAACTGATATTCACATTTTTAAAGTCATTTTTTTCTATAAGCTATATGAAACAAAAACTGTATAATAACAAAAAAAAGACCATTTGCAAGGCTATAACTAAAAAAAAAAAAACCAAAAAAAAAACCCGTTAATAAGCTTTCCAGTGAAGCGATGAAATGACAACTAGCAAATGCTTCAATTAAGCAGAACACATGTGTACACACACACACACACACACACACACACACACACACACACACACACACACACACTTTAAAAAGTTTGAGCTCAGACAAGGCACAAACTGAAGTTCCACTCACTAATTCATCTGTACGCACTGTTTGTGTTTATTGACAGGAGTGATGTGTACACTGAACCTTTCTGCAAAGTGTTCACCCTGAACGTACAGTATCTGCAAAAAGTTCACAGTTTGTCAGTTCTCAGTTTTTTAGTTATATATTTTTTTAACAGTACTCTTCTAGACTAGAGTATAGCTTCACACAACTTCAACTTGGAAACAGTTCTCATCCCCCAGAATAACCCAGAAAAGCACACAATTAGAGCAATAAATGCAGTTTGGGAGGAAGATAGGGAAATCAAGCCAAAGAATATAAATGGCTGAGCCTACAGTATGTATTTTGATCTCTGTTTTCTGTTATTTTTGTTTGAACCCCAATTTATCAATCAGTTGATAATTTAAAAACACAACTATTTAATTTATAGGAAATTTCTGGGATACAACTGTCAGAAATGCATATTTTAGACTCTTTTGCCACACTAGTAGTCTAAGCAGATTCATACATGTCATCTCAACCATGAAACAATCAGTCACTGAACTACCCATCCGCTCTATCAGACAGGAGACTTTCCCTTTTAAAGCTTGCACATCATTTAAAAAAAATCCCACAGATGCTCAGGTTTTCATCCAGTAATAGGATGGAGAAGTAGGAGCGGCTGTTATTTTGTTCCAGCCTGAGCTGCCTGAATCTTTTGTGATGAGGAGTGGATCAGACAGTTCCAGGCGTGAGAGATGCGTTGCCTTAGAAGGCTGAAACGTGACATTACACGTTACATGTGACCCTGGGAAGCATTGTATGAGGAACATAAACGTCCTTTTCTAAGAGTTTACTTAAAGATGATTCATAGACTGTGGCTTTAGTTCTTGATTATTCAGGAAATATTCCCTTGTTGTAGCATCCTTATTTGATTTCAGTGAACAATGTTTGAGCCTTGATATTATTCAGCTTTACTTTAAGAATATAACAAATAGTTTTGAGGCACCACTGAACAGAGCCTTAGGAGACAAGCTGATTGTGTCTGTTGTTGTTACTAAGCCTGTTTGAGACATGTTGGTTTTTAGCTAGAGGTTAAAATGCTTAAGAACTTCAAAAAAAATGCCTCCTATTCTCAGGATTGAAAACGTGCTATGATCTCGGGCTGAATGTTTCATTGCAAATTGTGATGCTTGGATGTGAATCATGACGTCAGAAGCAGACACCGTGTCAGACCTGTCAAGGCCCTCTTGAAGCAACAACAAAAACCTCTGTCAGTATTTGAATCACAATCTCAGCATTGCTCAGAAAATATTTCCTCAAATCAGCCCTACTAAATTTCCACCATCGTCAGGACTTTAGAACATTGTGGCCTTTCCATTCACCATATGAAAAATGCTGGTGAATAGAGGTTCCTTGTGGCCATGTAACCTAAGTACCTGTAGGTATTGTATTGCCTCCCTCCACTTTGAAGCCTTTGCTCTTGGGGACAAAAAAAAAACCTGACAGGTATTGTTGACTTTGTCAAAGTTTTGCTAAGGAAGCAGCTGTCTGCTGAAAATAGGCTAGTGACACACAGATTGTATTTCTGAAGCTTGTGACCAAATCTTTAGGTAGGAGATGTTACATTTACCTGTTTTTGAACAGGTGAGTTTACTTTTGATTAAAAGAAACTGCCATTCGATCCTTAGATCAGCTCCTAGATCACTACCAGCTCCTCTTGACAACAGTGAAAACAGCTTTGAGCCTTTAGCTATGTAAATGTGCTTGCTGCACTTGGTAAAATGTATGACCTTCTCTCATCTTGGTATCTGCATGCAAATATAAACAGATTTTCCCTTTGCTTAAGGTTGTTCTAAGCTGAGAGCATCTCTTGCCTTTCTCTCTGCATATCCATGTCGTAGTTGGGAATAGGAGGGACAAGAGAAAGACAGGAACAAACAAACTCCTCACAACTTTGTCAGCATAGTCCCTGCAGGAGGGAAGGAGCTCACAATCATGACACTATCTATGCTGGAAGGCCCCTCTTCCAACGTACAAGAAGTGCATCTTGTCAGTGTAAAGTCCTGATGCATGCTTATGCATGTATGTCTATTTTAAGAAAACGATTGCATATCTCATGTGACGCTAATAAAGCAATATCTGTTTGCTAGGTTTGGCTCTGTATATCTTTAATGGAAAACATTGTCACCCTCTTCATGCATCCCTGCACAGAATGGTACATTCATTATTAAAACACTATAAGATGCATCACTATACACAGAAGGAGAATTTAGATTGCGTTGCCCAAGGCTTTCTTTTTATGCAGTCGCCATAGCGTTTCACCCTTTCTAACATTAGCCTATATGGTACTGCTTTATAGGCTTAGTCATCACCCAGAAATATAGAGATACCTCTGTTTTATACAAGGACATGAGATGCATTATTAATATTATGAAAATGCCTACATGGTAGCACTGGTATCAAACTCAATAAGCAGAAAACTGGTATTTTAAGGTCTAATTAGGTCACAATCCTAAGTAAGTCTCCAGAGGAACTCTACAGCACATTATAGAGATAGGACACAACCACAAAGTCTCAGCCAGTGAGAGACACTGAAGTGGAGTGAAATTCTTTGGAGCCAAATATTTCATTCATCTGCAAAAGGGACAAAAAAAGGTGTTTTTTTTTTTTTTTTTTTTCTTTTTTGATGCATTCGATTAAACAAATATTTGACTGAAACTAAAACATTGAACTTTGTTCTGACAGCTTTGCACTGTGTAATACAAAGACATTGATGATACACAGTACAGAGCTGCATATACTGCAATATCACATTATTAGGCTGCTCATATTACAACATTTTGCTATGTGTACTGTGTGTAATAATATGTAATGTTGTTTGCTGGATATATAAATCAGCTGCTAACATCAATCAGCCAAGTAGCCAAACATTTCTGGGTTCTGTATTACACAGAAGAAGTTCTTTATCTTTTAACCTATCATTATATGGACAAGTTATTTCACATGAGTATTATGTGATGCCTACATGTCTTAGAATTAAAGTTTCCAGAGGATCATAAGAAAAAGAAATATTAGGCCTGGCAAGTGGTATTTCTGGAAATGGGAATTAACCTCATTTCACTACAGATTAATCTAAAATTATTTAATAGACTTGTCCAAAAATAGATGATATGCCTAAAACTGACACATAATTGGCACCTCTTTTAACATGTAGCAAAAATGAAAGGATCATGATAAATTGTGTCCATAGGCATGCACGTTCATATAAATATTAAATATTCATATTGTGTGTTTTTGTTTGTTTTTTTTTTTTTTTTAANTTTTTTTTTTTTTTTTTAAATCATTGAATAGGACATGACGTTTTAGTGCTTTGATTTGAGGGCTGTTAGCAGTTATTTAATAATTTATTTGACCATTTTTGGTTTAGTTGACTAGTATTCTACACAGTGATTTTTTTTTTTTTTCTTTAATACAAAATTAAGTTATCATTTTGACACTTCATAATTTTGAAATGTTCACAGGCAATTTGGTATTTCTTATCTGGCAACAAAACAAGGTTGTAGTGATACTATGGAATAATGAATGAGTAATGAAAATAACATTTCAGTACCTGACATTTGGCCTTGGTAGTGGTTGACTGCTCTACTGCTCTACTCCAGTATTTGGAGAAAATAACATCATCTGTGACAAGGACTTTACAGCCAGTAACAACAGTATTTCTCAACAACATTGACATTTTTACTGCATCCTATTCTGCATTTTTCTACTTTATGTACTATTTGCAATGACCATTTCCTCTTGACTGAGGCTCTTGTCACTCACTGCTTAGTCCCATGGGTTAGCGTGTCCTTTAATACACATGTAGTCACACCACCAACTTGTATTCACCCTGAGAACACTGCCAATTGTCTGGCCAAGTTAGAAGCACAGCTAACAGATGAAACCCGGATCTCTTCAGAGGTGGGAGTGTGCTTTTACCCTTGCACCACCCATGAAGTATTCCTTAAGTAGATCTCCATGCTGAAAGTTGTCAAAGAGTTTTCTGAATGACAGACTCGTATTTTTCAATTTACAGAGTAGTAATTTGACTAGTCATGTCAAGGGTGACCAGTAAGCCATTTTTATAAATTGCATTAAAAACTGGTAATATAGTATATGGAATAAATCTGCATCATCAACATAAAATTGATGTAAAGGATGTAATACCTTGTTGTTTTTGTATTTGCGTCATCAGACCTGAAGCCATATGGTGCGGTCACTTGGTTAAGGAAAAGAGCTGAGGTGTCAGCTGATAATCACCTGGTGCTGAGTTGAATCAGATGGCAGGGAAGGATGCCAGACCACTCTGGTATTCCCAAAGTTGGACAGAGGTTTTGCTGAGAACATCTGGTGTAGGATTTTGACTGGAATGATTTGAACTCTTACCTCTAATGCCCTATTTCCACAGGACTAATAATACCCAGAGACCTCATGGGATTTTTAATAATTGAGAAAGGCATCTGTGAGCTTACTGCTGAATGAATCTACGGTGTCTCTAATTTTTAAAGGAAAAATTGACTGCACAAGTCACTACCATATTTGGAAAAACACAGAAGTCATCAGATAATATTAGTCCTGTGTAAATCTACATTAAGGACATGGAGTCTGAATGGAGCCTATTTAAAACATTGGCCCAGTGAAGCTGGACAGAGTGGATGAGTTCTGACAGCACAGAAAATATGCAGCTACTATAATTACAGAAGCAAAAAGTCATAGGTCATACATGTGTAATCTGTATAGTGGAATCACCTCAATGGACGCATCCCTCTTTTTTTTGTGATATTCATAGAATTAGGAGATCTCATTAGAGGATATCTCATTGAGGCTTGTTTGGTGACATTGAAATGGCATCTTTTACTTGATATTTGTAGATGATGCTGTCCTTTTAGTTTAGCCTTGACCTCTAATGTGAACAGCTGGGTGTGATTTGAGATGAGGATTAGCACCTGTAAGTGTAAGATTAGATTATCTAATAAAAATGTATTGCACGGTCCAAAAAGTCTGTCTTTTTGGGACATGTTTGGCTTGATTGTCAGATTTATCACGCCAGTCAGAGATAAAAATTGCAGTGGTCCATAAATCCAAATTCAGGCCCCAAAATTTAACAGCAGAAAAATCTTGTAGAAGGTAACATCACGTATGATTTTGCAGTCTGTGGTGCACCAATGCTACTAAGTAAAAAAGCAGAGAACCACGGTTGTTGATAATCAACACAGATAGTGAAAGTTGAGGCCTTGCTTCTGAAGAAAATTTTGGGTTAAATGAAAAGGTGAGGAAGTCTTTCTGAAGATTTCTGTACCACAGAGCCGGTTTAAGGCTCATATTTTTGCTCCGTATGTGTAAATGTGCCTTGTTTGGTTTACTCAGCCTTTTAAAAGCAAATGTGTCTCATCACATATATGTAAAGTGCTTTCTGGTGCCCTTGGTTTGCTACTTTTAAACAAAAAGCAGCTGCTTTCTTAGGAGTGTAACACTGGTAGGCATGCCCTATGCTAACTTAGCTAGCTACGGCATGTGTTAAATTGTGTGAACAGATGATGAGACATCTTATTATAGTACTTTGACAATTTCATAATGTCCTCTATTAAGAAGAGTATGGGATGGTGTACCTTTGTTCTTTCAGTGACATGCTCTGGATTTGAATTTATTAGCTCATTAAATCCCAGACCATTCAATGTGTTTGTAGGCATAAATGTCCTTTTCAGTCATTTAGCATATCAGCTCCTTCTTGCTAATTAAAGCGATTGTTGGGATGACAGTCATCTACTGCACTGCAACAGTTGGATGCTGCTTTTCAGATGGCACGCCATTGTCACTCAAGTTGGATTTTCACACAGTACTACAATCCAAGCAGTTAGTATTATCCTGTTTGATGTGTGATGACCATATTTCACCAACTTCTTTTCGCATTCCCTACTTCTGTAGACTGATGTGTTGGAAATTATTTACAAAGAGCAGACCATAGTGAAATATTACACAACCTACATATTATGTTCTTGACTGAGTAAATTCTTCATGGCAATTAATGAATAATCAGTTATTCATTAACATTGCTAATCCAAATGTAAATATATCTCTTTTTGACTTAGTTCAGGATTTTAGAATTAGGTGGCATGCATAACCTAGAAATTATCAGATTCACCCTGAAACTTATTTTGTTTTACTGTTTTGATCATTGCGATCTCTCAAGCTCACAGACTGTCCTAATGCAACTCAACTATAAGCAACTCTTTGAGTTATGCAGAGGCATGAAACCACACACTCATCAAAGCCTATTTTATACCATTTAGTGTAGTTAGCTCAACATTCTCAATAATAATGCACATTTACAGCAAAATGCTTTTATAAAGTAAAGTGCTGAATCACAATTGATTTCTCTTTTTAATGTAAATTCTCACAAAGGTGTAAATCTTCATGAGGAGCAGCAGATGAGTTCTAAGAGGTTTTTTCAGCTCTGAGACAGTTTATGTTTTAGTAGCCAAATAATACTTTTAATAAATTAAACCTGTAGACAGTAAGATGGTGAAATTCATTTAGCTCAATTTTGTGGATGTACTAGGTTTTAATATTGTCTGACCACCATTATGAGGGCAGTTCCAAAGAAAAACCATGTAAGATACTGATCATTTATGTACATATGACCCTTTTTTCTAAGGGTTTGTGTAGAATACCAGTGAACAAAAGAATTAAGCTATACTATCATTTAAGCCATTACATTATCTTGACTCCTAATTACTCTTCAGATGCAGTGACCCCTTGTAACTTCTCATTTGAGTACTCTTAACAAACTAAATTGTTACGCACCCCACTGAACAACTTGAACAGCCAGCGCCTGGAACCACGGATTCCATTCTTTACATTCATTTTCCTTCAATTTAGATTGTAGTAATAGGTTTTGCTTTTTTGCATTAAATTGAATTTTGTTCACCACATTATATTCCTTCAAACATTTTTGGGTCTTGGCGTATTCACTTTCTCCACATCTGAAATCCTTTTGATTAATTCATTTTCCAAAAAAAAAAAAAAAAAAAAANAAAAAAAAAAAAGCCTTCTTTGTGACAGTGTGCAATAGAGAGTGAGCAGGAAGATGGGGAAGGAAGAATGAGTGAAGTCTAAGTCAGTCATGCAATTCTTCTAACATCACTTCTAAATAAGACTCCAACACAGCTCCAACAGCAGCCCCACAAGTTCCTCCTTGTGGGGCTGCTGTTCTGCCTTCACCTTCACTGAGCAATACAGATTTATTGGCAGAGAGATGATATGTAAGGTTACAAATTAGACTTTCAAATCATGATGTTTTGAATACATAGAGTATGTAGATATATAATTTATGTATTTAGTGTATATTAAGCACGTCTGCTATCCTAACGTGTTAATTTATTTTCTTAAAAGTAGTGTCAATGTAATATTGAGACAATGTTTAAAAGCTCAGCGATGCTTTTTTTGGAGGGTGCTGCAAATTTGTAGCATCATCTCTCTTGGTTTTTCTTGCCATGTCTCTCACTCTCCTCCCCGAAGGATTTCCCCTCAATATGACTCATTGACTTGCACTGCCTGAAAGCTCTCATGCTCTCGTTGCCAACTGAAGCCGGATGTGTCATGAACCCCATTGTGCATCTTTTCCATGAATTCCACAGAGTGTAAAGGCTGGTGACAGCCATCTGAAGCATATGAAACTATTTTACAACAGTCATAGCACTAGGCCAGCATATCTGTGCACCCTTTAAATGTTTGGAAGTGGTAGCACAAATTACATTTGTAGCAACCATTAATAAGAACCCCCTGCCTGTATGTTGTTAGCAAACAGCAATCATCCACCCTGTTGTTAAAAGCAAACTGGTGAGACGTGGAGTTGGTCCCATTAGAGATCCCTCCACAGCAGCTACCATTAATTGGGATAGGGATATGTCTTTGGCATATGGTTCAGCAGTAATATAAATGTCATTGAGGCGTTCAACCTTGATAGCTGAAGCCATTGAACCATTCTGATAAATATCCTTCACATATATATGCAATGGATTAAATATTAGCCCAGGCCAATTATCAGGAATTGCATGTATTAAGGGTGTGGTATGTATAACAGCCAATCATAGTGAGTAAGGAAGAGACTGTGAAAGATGGATTAACCCAGAACCTTGTTTTGTAAGTGTTCATATTAATGGCTATGGTCCCTTTCTGTCTCAGGAGATTCTAGCCCAGAGGAATAGATTATTCAAGTCTCTGGAGGCCAACCCTATCCCAGCTTCTATTTTTACTGCCCAGCCTCTGATTGGCCAGCAAGGTGTGTGTGTGTGTGTGTGTGTGTGTGTGTGTAAGCTCATATTGTGTCATAAGGTGCCTCCGCGCCATCTGTCGTCCTCAGTGGAGTCATTGTGAAGACAGACCACGCCTAATCAGTGTGTAGCAGAGAATACAAAACACAACCTTGGGCTTTCCTTGTTCTTTTGTACTTACAGCTATATCAGGAGGGGAGTGAAGAGGTCATATGCTTTTTTTCACTAAAAGCTAAGCAGTCTTCATCTGACATAAAAGACTGACAAAAGTCTTGCAAAAATATTATTTCATGCAAACTGTGTATGTGCTATGATCAAGATTACAGTGAAGTGTGATTGCAAAGGACATCGTGTTTCTTGCTTGTGCTTTACTGCTTTGAATTTGTGGAAAAGATAAACCTGACATTACATTTGAACCGTAAACAGTTTTGTCTAGCAGCTGCAGTAACAGGTGGTTAAACATTCGTCATTGAATATCTGTAATTTGTTGCATCACAAAGTGGTTTGATTTAATCATAACTTTTTCAGTAGGCTTGTTGACTGGTTGTTGCTGCTGAAAAATGCAACGGACTACATAACAGTTTTATCTCACACTGACTTTTTCTGTCTTTCTGGCCTAACCTTAAACTTCCCACATTGACGCCATGATCTCACAACACACAGGATATTTAAATCACCTGATAAAGCCCATGTGTGTTTGTATAGGTTTCCTTTGGGTGCTCTGTTTGCTTCTCACATATCTATGGGCACAGAATTGCCCACATGAATAAGAGGGTGACTGTTTTTAGACTGGTGACCTGTCTAGGTTGTTTCCCTGCCCTCTCACCTAGTGCATGCTGGGACAGACTCTCGCCCTCCATTGGTAAAGGTGATAGTAGTGATTTTGCATGTTTGAGCTCAATAAATGCAACCTATACAACCAGCATACACACTGTATTACTCAACCATTTTCCAAAGCGTACTAGCAAGAAGTTAGACAACATACAGCCTCAGCATAACTTCAGTATGCAGCTTGATTACTCTTGCTGACAATTCTGTTCCTCAAATGTCAATGCTAATATGGCAGCATCATTGTAGAAATACCTCACAGGCCATGATTGAGTCAGCACGGTTTTTTCTGAATGACTTGAATGGTGATTGTCAGCAGCACCTCAAATTAATCAGCAACTAAAAAAAAAAAAAAAAAAAAAATTGGAAGAGCGTGATTGTCATGATTAAGAAGACAAATAAGCTGCTGTTATTGCTTAGCACAATTAGATGTGTCATGAATTAATGAGATACGTTGGGGATTGAATGACTTGAATGACACCGCTGTCTAACATTCTACCAAATTATGAAGCACGTACAGTACTTGTCACTCGGGCTAGAACAACAATTAATGAGAAAAAAAAAAACAAAAACCTTTGACGCTTTTATTTAAAGTTTTTTATCTAATACAGACTACAACTGAGAGCATGATGCAGAGCACAAATATAAAAGCATGCTGTGGCTAAAGTCATAAATTTAGCGTTCCTAATCACAGATCTTAATCTGACACAATTTTACAGAGGTATCAGTCTTAATACGATATGCTTATTCTAATGGTTTCCGTCATGGTGAAACCATTCTTAATGGAATAAAATTAATTAATTGCTCTTACAGTGGACCATTCAGCAGATGACTCCTGTTATGATCAAAGGATTTTATTCTGGTAAAGTAGTCAGAGGCAAAAATTTTCAACATGGAAGCGTAGGGTTCGTACACTTCAGAGAGAGGAACTCCACTACAGGCATTACGGGGTAGGCAGGGCACCTGTCAGGGTAGATAGCAGTGTAGCTGGGATTATTTGCATGAGGTCAGTTTCACCATTACTCACAACATTCCCCGAGAAGAGGACGAATAATTATGGAGCAAGAAAGCAGCACTTTTCCTGAGTGGTGTTGTCATATTTTTAATCTGTTCATTTATTACAGGAGGCTGGGCGCTTGTCGAAAAGTGACACGAGGTTATTACTTTTTGTTTTGGAATTACAGTTGGTTAAAACCGGGGGTGTAACACACAGCTACGGGCTATTGTGTCTTTCATTAAATTAGCAGTTGTATGTATCAGTGCAGAAAATGTATAAAATTGGATTTTGAAGAGAGCAGCCAAAGTGATATTTTGAATTCAACATTTACAAAACAAAACAAATGCAGTGAAAGAGCCAATGATGTAATTATATAGAGCCTAAAAACATGTTACATTGTGACATAACTGACATCGGTACTGCTGAGTATCAAAAAATGTTTGTGATATGAGACAGAGGCAATATCGGACACATGTAATTGTGTGTGATCAGTTGCACTAGTCTTGTAATTAGGAGTGACTTGATATTTTAAATTTCAAGCACCAAATGTTGCAGCTTTTATGTGACATGTAGGTTATTATTTCATTCTTTGAAGACAACACATATTCAGCTAACAACTTCATAGTGACATAGCTCAGTTGAGGGTGGAGACTGGCAGCTCGGTCTTGCTATCAAACAGGGCAGTAATGTCACCCGTTAGCTCAGTTATTATGCGCAATGATCACGACTTGGTATCGTATTGGTATCGGTATCGGTGTGGCTAAAGTGTACTAAAGGTGACAATAAAGTTCCATTTTAAAGGTATGACATTAGTCTGCAGAGTGTGAAATTAATACCTGGCTGCGTTCAGGAACAATTTTCAATTTTGTTAGGTTAGTTAACTATCAAGGGAAGTGGGGGAAAAAACATTTAGCTGCTGCCAGTTTGTGAAGAGCCAGCATAATGGGCAGCTGATTGGGACTGATTGGTGAACAGCCATTGTTTGGCTTTAATTTGATAGGCTAAAAGTTAGAAAAAGAGATGTTATCTGAGGACAGGAAAAGACCAACTGAGGCATTATCATCTTGGTCGCTGTGGCGTGTGACCCTGTTTATTTATTGGCAAAGACAGATTTTACTGGCATTTGATACTTGGCAGGTGTTTTTCTTTTCCAGACCATGTTAGTATGGGAGGCGGGACATCAGTACAGCAGTAATTGACTGCTGATGGGTGATGTCCAAATACTCAGCTGCAGCCAACTGTTTCCATGCCAGCAAGTGAGGAAAAAGAGATGACCATAGTGAACATAATCCAACATTTCTCTGGTTGTTTGATAGGAACTTCCAGAAACTGGTTTCTGTAGCTGCAGTCACTACACATTATGTTGAGTCTTAGCGCTGTAACCTTGATGAAGACACAGACGTGCCAGTTTTTGTTTTCATTAGGGCTTTAATATAATTACTGTGTGGTCTGCCTGCATGGTCTTTCTCCATTCACAGATTGTACTAGAAGTGGCTGCACACGCTGTGTCATCCTACACAGCATAATGAGCACTCAAGTGCTGCTCTGCCTCTCGCCCTGCCCCTGGCTCTGTCTGGCTGCATCTGAAATAGTGTGTTCCCTCCTATTGATCCTCTTCCTGGTGGAGTCACAGGCAGGCCTATCCGGCTCGTCCCAGCTTGTCTGCCTTGTGAATGGACACACAGAGAGAGCTGTGTGCATGTGCCAGGCCTGAGGTTCTGTGTGTAGTCCCGGGCAGCTTGTGGCTGAGTGGTCATTGTGGCCCCCTCTCTCTCTCTCTCTCTCTACTGCCCCCTCTGCCCCCCCCCTCCCCGCCCCCACCCTTTTTGCCTCTTTGTTGTTACAGTAATTATCAGAGTTGCATGAAATTCTGCTCAGTTTGCACAGCCTTCGTTCTTTATATTATGCAAAACCTTAACGGCTGTATTGCTCATAGCAGCCAGTACTTTGTGGGCTTTGTTTTATCATGGGAGTGCATCGTGACTCGCTCTAGCAGGGAGCCACCAAAATGATTCATCTGGAAGAATCAGTGTTTTTTTTTTTTTTTTTTNTTTTTTTTTTTTTTTTTTTCTTTTTTCACCAGTCTCTGGTGATTCATTGTGTTTACACCAAAGATGTTAACATTTCAGTCATCATTGATGCCACAAAGACTCCCTATTCTTGTATGTAGTTGCCACACGGGATTCAGTCTTTGCCGACACCCCAGAATTCATCCTCCACAAATTATTCCATTTCACTGGTTGTGCACGTCTCTGTTAGATATAGTGACAGATTGCTCACTTTCACTACATGCATAGGTTGCTGGATAAAAATCAGACTATTATTATTATTCCAGAGTATCTCTTTTTTTCAAAATGACAATACATATTTACCATGGATTATGGTAGCTTCAGTTTGTGTTCTTACACTTGTCTGATTTAGGTAATAAAATATAATCCCTTTCATTACAGAAGCTTTCTCCCCCTATATTTTAAGCGCTCCCACCAGTATATCTGCATTTCTTTCTGGCCTAGTTTCCACCCTTTAAAATACTGACTCATTACAGGAGTCCGCAGCAAGGCATGATGGGCCACAGACGCTCAGCTCTCCGCCTCCCTGTGCTTCTGTTGTGTGTTGCACAGCTGAGGCAGATGCTGAGGGGCGCTCGCTCTAAACAGCCTGAATGAGGCTGAGTGCACCACTGTATTGAGCTTATCAACAAAGAGAGGAAGAAGAAAGTAACTCATTAAGGAAATGTACCCATGACTCAGAGATCCTATTTTAACCGAGATTAGTTTTGGCATTTTTTTATTTTTTATTTCTTCTTTTTAGTAGAGTGCAGACTGATTGAAAAGTATGACAGAATGGTGCATTCATGTGCAACCATATAGGCCCAGATGATAAAGATATGAACAATCTCCACTGATTCGGCTAAATGTCCACCATGTAAGAAATTAAAATTATTTAAAACTGGTATTCTTAAAGTAGTAATTAATAAATCATCCTTATTTGTGGTTTAGTATCAGAAAACAAGCAACACATTTGATGTTGATCAGCATATCATGGCTTGTTGAGGCACAATGTCACAACAGCATGTTTACAGCAGACCCAGCACACTGGATGTACAGATTTAATGCCATGTCTGTATTTAAATGCATCAAAACTGAGCATAAGCTTAGTAATTTCACACATCACAAACTAGGACATTTTCCAAGTTTTAAAATGGCTGAATTAAGTAAAGAGCAAGCTTTCCACAGCAACACTCAACAATCTTTGCTGTAGACCTCTCGCTACTGCAGAGGTCAGCGACCTGGAAAAAATGACAGATTTCAGCTTTAAAAACCTTCACGAAAAATACTTCCTGTCATAAAAAAGCATTTCATGGGTTCCAGTTAATGCATTAATACTTTCTCCAAATATCAAAATGTTTTCAAGGACAGAATGTTTTTGATGTACCAGTTGAAAGTAGACACAATTTTTCCAAGAATACTTTCAGTAATTTTTGTGGAATTCTTCTTTATATTGATCTAGTTTAGGCTCGATGGGAAGAAAAGGATCCTTTTGATGCATGATGAAAGGATAAAGGTTATATGACACGAGTAGTACTTCAATCTCACAGTGAAACACCTTTTGTAACACCGTTCTTCACCAACAAATACTCTGAATCATCAACTTCTGCTGCCCCATTATATAACCCATAAATATTCCTGTTATGTTAGTATTTCAGGTGAAGTTTCATGTCTTCGTTCTTTAACATGTAACCACAAAACAATTTTGCAGATATTTTCATTACCTCCACCAAGGAGGTAATGAAAGTGATCACTGGCGTTTGTTTGTTTGTCAGTTTTTTAGCAGGATATTGCAAGGAGTTATGGATGGATTTGTATGAAATTTGGGGAACAGATGGATAATGAGAGGAAGAACTGATTAAATTTTGGAGATGATCTAGATCATATTCTGGATCCAAAATAAGTTTTAGCCTATAAAATCAATGCTAATGAGCTGTTTTCAATTAAATTTAGCATGGAGCTCATTTTTTAACAAAAAGAAGATCTCCTTATTTTGGTGGTGATCCAGTTGGCCTTGGTGGAGGTATGCGCTCTCAACGTGCCTTCTTGTTTTTGCATGTTATTCTGTAATTTATCAGCAAGGATTTATGTAAATATGAATTCCGCCATGAGCTGCATTACGATGCTACAGATGCCGTGGAAAAAAGATTTTTGCTTTAGGTTTTCTCAGGGTACTTTGAATCGAGAGGCTCGACTGCAAATTAATTGGGAAACAGACTGTACTTGTGGTGTTGTTTGGGTTGGCATCTAACAATTCCTTAAACCTGACACCCAGAGATTTACTGTATGCTGCTGGCCATCTGTAATGAAGTCTTTTTGTTAAAAGTAATGTACAAAAGAAATGCCCAGAGTATCTTAAGCCTGGCAAATATTGATGTCTCAGCTTGTGCCTACAATAAAGGAAACACCAGCTGAGCTTCAGATGAATTGTTAAACATCATGTGATTTCAACAAGTAACCATGTATATGGAGGCATGAATTTAGCTCTATATCTACACCGAGTGATCAGTGTATTGGATGAAGCTATAATGCAATCCAGTAGCCCTGCAATAACAGTAACTTTTGTAAAATGATAATGTTAAGTTTCTGACACTGCATCAGAGTTGTTGTTCAGCTAACCAAAGTTTGTGTTAATGGTGCTACTTTGTCCACATCCATTTACATACATGCAGGGAGCAAAATATTAGAAACACCTCTAAATATAATGCAAGCAAGTACAAGACCAGGACCAACTAAATGAACAGCTGAATCAGCTGGTGCAGATGTTGGAAGGAAACCCACGGCTCAGCCACTTATCATGATCATGATGATTATTTGAAGTTGTGTTCTGTTTTGACAACCTCTTCAATGCTCTCCTCAGAGGCTGTACTGCTACAGCCAATCAAAGTGCTGCATGAGAGAGAGAGTGGATTAAAGAAAGAAGTGATGTCACGTGGAGAGGGGAGTAGGAAAACACGTTTCCATAGCAACTGGTGGGAGTAAGTATGACTGTGGTTGAGAGGCATGAGCAGCAAGCAAATACTCGTTTGTTCCTTAAAACTGAGCTCATAAAGGCAGTTTAGGTACAACCTAGACCTCAGTGCTAGACAGCATTTGTGACATTGACCTAAATGTTTTCTATGTAATTTCTAATAATGTGTGTGAATTGTTTTTTTTTTTGTTTGTTTGTTTTTTTGGGTTAATTGATTTCAAAATGGTTGATGTTTTTNGTTTTTTTTTTTGTTTGTTTGTTTTTTTGGGTTAATTGATTTCAAAATGGTTGATGTTTTTGTGTCACAGCACAGCTGAATTAAGTGCCAGTAAGAGGATCTCCATTCACCTTTCATGCATCCAAGCACATTTTGTTTTGCCAGGACTTGGAAAATTAGCTTAAAACATGCAATAGAATGGAAACCTACATTCTCTCTGAACAATTTACTAGACACAAGCTATGAAAACAAAGTGGTATCAGATGAATCATTAGTGGCATTTACTGTGGGTAACTGTTAGATTAGCGATAGTTCTGCTGTCAGGTACAAGCAGCAGCTGTGACTCTCATTTTGTTAAGCTCAATGTTTTGTGTGTGTGTGTGTGTGTCAGTCTCTGTCTGTGCACGTGTGTGCTTGTATGCAGGCAGAATAGAAAACGAGCATTATCCCACACTCACAGCAAGTGAAGCGAGTCACGGTTCACTTGGGGCTTCCATACATCCTCACAGCACGGGCTGCTGCAGCACCTGAGGTGTTGTTCTTAGATAACTACAGAGGCAAGATGAAAAGAGGGCAGTTTCTGCATAAATTCTCATCTACAGTATCTGTTACCCTCAGTCTTCATATCTTATCTCTAACTTTCAACACAACTCTTTGGAAAAGTCAGTGGTTGAGTTAGGCTACATAATAATTTTAAGGAACTCCAACTACAACCACTGATTACTGTCACCCAAGGACATCAATGTATATTTTCATTCATGAAATAACCCCCTTCGCCTCCTTCTGTACACAGATAAAAGAATACACTCATACACATGCAAGTGCACGTGTACATGCTGCTGTTAAATAGTGCAGCGCCTTATGACTGTACTGAAGAAACAGTGGAAAAAAAAAAAAAGTCCCTTAAATAGAAACAGAATGAGCACTGTATAGTTGGGTACAATTTGAAATGGAAAGGATGAAGACATTTGTGGCCCTAAACTGCAATTACAGTCAAATAAATGTCAGAGTAGTTTGCAGTTTGCTGCATCGTGCTGTGTGGCCTGCATTAAGATGCAGCATTGAAAACTAACCAGCTCTGTAACTACAAATAAAACTCTAATGTACATTTTATCTATTATTTGTCTATTAGTATTAGGATCAACACCAAGGCTTTGTTGTTGACCAACGGTGACATGAATTATTGACTTTGCAAGCTGTCTCTTGCCATCATGACCAGGCTTCATCCAAATACAACTTTGCTCACAGCTAAGTGTTACATCACAAACTACTTATGCCAGTGCCACAGTTCCCATGTTCCATTCAGATTTGCCTTAAGCTTCACATTAACCCTCTGCAGTCAAAAGTCACATCGACACATTGCTTGCTGATTTTTGGAGACTTTTCTTCATTTCCATGAGCATTCTAGAGACAAGTAGAAAATTGACAACTTTTTATAATTCATTTGAGACTTGTTTGCTCAATTCTTTCAGATTGGATTTTTTTTTTTTTTACGAATAAAGAATTTTTTAGAAATATTTGAGACTCCAGAGGGTTAAAATACTTCACAAAGGCCTCGATTAATGATGCTGCTTTCTTACTATTTTTCTTTGTCTCTTGGTGTCTTTCTCAGTTTCCAGAAAGCTCTTAAAATTCAGGCAGACTTCAGACTCTGCTCAGCTGTAAATGTTTCATCAGCCTGAGCACATGGTGTGATTGTAAATAAGATTTAATTTGCTGCTTAGATTTTTTTGTTTTTTAAACAAGTCAGTTTTACCACAATTTTTGGCAGCAGATATTGGATCCAACCATAACTGTGTTCATGGTGATGTGTCAAAGATTGAGATTAGTTTTGAGAGCTTTAATAAACACAGGTTTGGGCATGTTTCTTCTGTTTGTGTGCTAATTTTGAAAGCTTCAGCTCAGCTTTGCTAATTAGCTGTACACAGCACCTTGGGACATTTTATTTCTCCTACTTTTTAAGTGAATTAATATACTATAAATAATAAACCAAAACTTCTATTGAACACTCTGTTGCAATGCAGACCTGCTTACATTTAGGAGTGCTGATTAGCAGCTCACAATTAAGCAGATGTTGACTAGTGAATATAAAAAGCGGTTGAAATAAGTTGTCAGTAATAGGTAAAGTTTTAATGGATAATTCTGGGTAATTTACATTCTTTAATACATACTATAACAATAACATAGTTTTCATATTGTGCTTATACAAAATAATGTTCATACTGTGAAACTCGATATATTGACCAGCCTTGCTTTGTGTGGGTCTGTGGGCTCTGCAATGAATGTGTGAACCATTATTACCGAACAATGACTGCATGTGGAAACACTGTATATTAATTTTTATTTAAGAATTAAGGACTTTTTTTTTGACAGTGACCATAGTTTTAAGCTGTGTGAGATGTGTGCTACAAGGAAGATAGAAGAAGTTCTTAAATTTATGTGATGACTCTTTACTAAATCTGTTCTCATCTTGAGTGGAAGCTTCATACTTGAAATTGTGTTGTATGTGAAGCTCCCTGTGCATTAACAACCAACCCTACTTGTGTTTAAAAAGGAGAAGTCATTTGAGATTCACATTCTGATTCAGAATTTCCAGGCCAAGCAGTTGCTTCTTGTCCTCTGGTCATTGCGCTTCTTTGAGCTGCTTCCCTTTAACTGGGTTTCATTTCCAGTAGCTTGTTAGACACCCAATTTTCGCAAAAGTGAGCTGTTGGTTGCGAGCAGTTATTCTGCCTTATTAATAACTATCTGCTAAGAGGAGCCACAGCTCTGCCTTCCATTTTAGAGAACCAATTAGTGTTTGGGCTAGAGAATAATTTAATTTGGAGAAATCCCAGACTGAGCGGGTTTGTTGTTGTTCTGAAGGCCTTTATCAGTTCCATTGTAGAGAAGCAGAACAAGAACATCTTGGGAGAGAACGAGAGAGGGCTGGAAGATCACGTGATGACAATTTCCCTTTGAGACCCTCTGAATGTCATTGTGCTTGAAGGATATGAGAATGGTTTTACAGTGTGGATTTTAAAATCAGAAGCAGCAGCAGCAGTTATAATTTGCTCATATACTGACAGTTTTGACATCCTGGTTTCCTAGTTTCCGACAGCTTTTGAAAGTACATGAGTGATCTGGTTTGATCAAACTGGGTGATGTCTTAACTCTTATACTAGAATGTGGGAAGAGTTTTTTTTTTTTTCTTCTTCTTCTTTCTATTGCTGTCAATTTAGTAATTAGCAATTTACCTCTTACTCCATTACTTAACCAGTTATATAGCATATGTCTGTATGTAATTACATAGCCTAAATATACACGGTTGTATCAAACATGCATTCTTAGGTGTCGTTTTCCTGGAGCTTAGTCCCTAAATTAGTGTTGTAGTACACTCAGTAATTACTCTGGTTATTGATTAACACTGTGATTCATTAGGATGACTGTACAACATCGTTTATTTACATTTTCTCAGGTGAATACATGAGACAAAATGAGACAGATTTAAGATCTGAATAGTTTTTGTAAAATTATGACAATTTGATTCAGAAACTCTTTAATTTAACCTAGTGGAAGTAATTAATCCATCTGAAAGCAAACACATGCGCAAAGATGGACATGATAGATTTATTGGAAGATATGCTTTTTTTTACAGAAACATGTAACATTAACATTTTTTGGCAAGAATCAAAATGGGTTATTAAAGCATTAGGACAAAGATCTGCACTGAGGCAAGCTAGTTTATAGTTGAAAGTGACAGTAATGGTAAATATATGATAATGGTGTCTTAAAAGTGCACATTATTATACATTATACATTTGTAATAAAAAAAATCATAGCAGTGAATAATACTAAAATATAAGTACAGCAAAATATATTAAACTTTAACAATGTGACTTGTGAAACATTTAAAAAATCATAGCAGTGAATAATACTAATATAAGTACAACAAAATATATTAAACTTTAAAAATGCGGCTTGTGAAACATTTATAAACTGCAATTTAGCCTGTTGGTGATTGATTTGGTTGAGCCACAGTTGCTGTAGTCGTATGACCTGGAATTTACGTACGTAGGGGAAAAACAACAGCTATGAACCTGAAGGAATGAATTACACTGGAAATGTTTAGCATGACTGAATGTCAACCTGTGTAAAGGTTATTAAAAAAAAACACATTTTCACGTTTCAGCAAATGTCACTTGTTGGAATTACTGAAAACATTCTGCCTATTCACTCAGAACTCAAGACTCTTTGGGAGGCTTCACTCAGCCCTGATCCTTCACAACAATGTCTGCCTATCTTCACCTCTGACCCCAGCACATGTTCAGTTAACACAGAAATCTCATCTGGTCTCTGATTTCATACAGGCTTCTACTGACTCGCACTTTGCATTGATCTTGCCAGAATTTATCTTTCCTGGATATTTCGCTCAATGCACACTGGAAGCGAAGAATTGGTTATTACTGTTTAATGTAAACCAACAGTGCAGCTTGACCACGCGGAAAGAAAACTCACAGCAAAATGGGATTAAAAAACAGATATTTTTGGTACTGTTTGCAACTTAAACCAGAGCTGCCATAGTTCATTTTGATGAGAATCGCTATGATGTGTGTATGCAGTCTTACCCACAGATATCCTGCTGTGTCTTTTTGGTGACAGTGAAAATATGGAGTAGGTATCAAGAGTGGGCTGACAACAATTAAATCTTAATAATAATATTAAACAACAACATTTGGTGTGAACTGGGGTGGGCGATATAGCCTTAAAATAATGTCACGATATCTCAAAGCATTTTTAAAATGATATTCATGACAATAGGAAAATGTAACACAAAATGTTCTTTGGTGATTGGAGAAGTAAACAGTACTGCAAATTATAAAAATGTGAGTAAAACAATTTATACGTAAAAGTATACACAGTAAAGGCTTTCTCTTCAATAAAAGTAGAACTATAGGTAAATCCTGTAATAATCAAATTAGCTTGTCCTGCTTGTTGTCAGTAGCGTATAAAACATAAATTGTATCACAAAATAAAATTACCTTTAAAAAATTTTTTTAAAACTGGTACTGTCTTTTTAAAAGACAGTACCAGTGGTTTTGCATGTTTGAGCCTAATAAGTAGCATACATGTTACAATATTGCCAACCATTTTCCAAAATATAAAACCGTGTTTTAGTTTTTGTGTTATTTTGTGAAATCCCCAAATCTTTCAAAATCAAATGTTCAGGAGATACATCCAGCTTAAAATTCTATGTTTCACCTGTAAACACACGTAGAAGTCACAGTCATTTTAATGTCTTAGGTAAAAGCCGTCTTCTCCTGGGACTGTATTCCCTGGCGGAGACATACATTGTCTTCCGTGTAGCTCCGTGTTGGTTTAATTAAGTAACTTTGACAAGAAAAAAATAATGGCAGCATGTTGTTCACTGTGAGAGATTACCTACAGTATCTCAAGCATGTTTCAAGTCTCTAGAAGTTGATTTTTGTAGCATAGTGGAATGAGGTGAAATGAATGGCTGCTTGGAAGGTAGGAAAAGCAACAGTTCACAAATGTATCACTCCAGTAGTATTTTTTTTTTTTTTTTTTTTTTTTGGAAAATGGTTGGCATTAACGTAACATGTATGCAAGTTGTATTTATTGGGTCTCAAACATGGTCTTTTAAAAGCCTTCTTTTCCTGCTGTTTGGACTGATGTCATATCTTGAGTAAGAGTCAAAAACTCACTGCTTTGCTAATTTCACTCCAGCGTTTGCTTTTTCTGTCAGAAACTGTACAGCTAGCTAACACGCTAACTTTACTTGCCTGAGTCAGCTTCACTTGACTGTTTATTCTACGTCTCAGATCAGCTGCTCGGCTCTCCTCCTCTCTCCTCTCTCTTGTGACTTCCTTGATATTCACCAGGGTGTTTCTGCTTCAGGTGGAGAAACACATTTGTTGTGTTTTCCTCTTTGGCTGTTGGCCAGTTAGCCTTGTAGCCAAACATTTCCAAACAACACAAGTAGCTCTCCGTTTAGGAACTAATTTGTCATGCACCGATCTGCTACTTTAGGGCCAGGACGTCGATACATCACTTGTTAATAAGAAATACACAAATTACACCAATAAGCACAGCAGACCAACTCATTCATTTATTGTCAAACAGGCACACAAACACATACAACAGATTCACATTGGCAAGGACCTTAAAAAGTCTATCTTCACCCTCGCATTACATTATGAAAGTGAATTTGACCAGACCAAATTGTTAATCAATGTGTCATGTTGTATTCTGTGTGTTTGTGTCCTGTTAGGGCTCCTGCGCTTTGCTTATACTCATGTCATATCTCATCTCATATCCTCTTGTCATTACATTCATAGGCTGATACAGAACAACCACCTGAGAATGACAGGTGGCAGTTCAGGACATGTTTGAGGGTCTTCTGGAAGCTCATCTTTCTGTGGTGACCAAAATCATCAGCACTTTGCTAGCAATAGGGAGGGGTATAAAGAAGACCTTGTAGCAGCATGCAGGCACCCCGGTGCAGTGTCCTTTCATAAGACATGGAATCCATGCTCTCCTAATGATTCTTTAATCTTTTATGAGCGTGGTATTTAAAATGATTGCTATTAGGAAAGGCTTTTCCAGTTGCTACCTGAAGCATTGGGAATAGCAAGAGAATGCATGCTGTATAGCATTATTATGCAAATCTATTTCAAGAAGGAGGCAATTAGACAATTCTGATTTTTGAGATGGAGTCTATTGATGAAGGACTGTCTTGTGGGATAATAATCAGTGAGGGAATTTATCAGGCTAATTGACAAACTTTTGATTTTCTTTTGTGTAATAAAATGCTGTTGAGTGTAACCGATTTATATTTGCTAGGCCTCTTTCATAAAATCATACCAATAACGCAATGATATTCTTTACTGAGGAAGATGATGACTTGGTGGCAAGATAAATTGTTAAACTATCTGAAAGCAGCAAGTGAGAACAGATGAACTGGAGCCAATTACTGACTCATTAGGAGGGAGATCAGTCTGACTTGTATAGAGGTTGAACAGTTTAGAAAAGGAATTAATACTCAATAGGCACAAATTAGGGAAGGCAGAGGAAGGTTTGGGAAACATGAGCAGAGATAAGACAAAATTACAACCTGCATCAGCCCACAAAGGCAGCTTCACTAAAAGAGCCATCAGCACCCGAGAAGCAAGCAAAGCCATGAGACGTATCCCTGATATTTCTGTTATGGTTATCTTCATAGGGCTTTTTATCACTGCATTGATATCAATCATGTTATTACCCACACAAAATGCAATGCAAAATACACTAGATATTTCTAATATCCATGAGTGCAGTATCCAGTGGGTAAAAATGGAATGGTGGTGGAATTTTACAGCCCTTTTTGTCTTTAAATACAGCACAGACCACGTCATACTTAGAGTGAATATTGACTGATTGCTCTCATTGGTCGATCAGTGGGTGCATCTCTGGTGTCTGATTAGCCCAATCAGAATCCATCAGCATGCAACTGCTGCTCCTCCTCACCACAGCGGTTTGTTTATGGTGGGTATGTGCTGCTGTGATTGCCTAGACTGCCTCACGTCACTTTTCAGACTTAATTTCCTCCAGTTACTTTGACATAATGACTTCAGTTTGATTTATGTATTTGACTTCTTTATTTAATCCTGAAAGGATGGTAAGCACTGTTTCATCATGTTTTGAAACTTCTTGCTGTTGCAAGTTCTTCATTTTATGCGTACTGTATGTGTTTTTCTGTTTCTAGTTTCACTGGACGTGCAGATCACCCCAAGCCATGGTGAGATTAGTGTTGGAGAGTCCAAATTCTTCATGTGTGAAGGTAAGTTTATTAAAAACTGTTAAGACTTGGAATCCCCATTTCCCTTTTCACATTTAATTAGACTGAACCCCTAAAAAGAGAGAGACACTGTAATGCTTACTCCCCCTGCAGCTCTGGACCTGCTAACTTTTGATTGAACAGCTGAGAAAAAGCAGTAATGACAACAAACATTTTTCTGAGTTAAGTTTTTAATTTGAGCCACTCAAAGCACAAAAATTCACAAGTGGCCAGGTGGGTAAAGGCACCACAGCGCATAAGCAGTATGCAAAGTACTTCAAACTCATTGGAGACACACAAAAAAAAAAAAAAGTCTGATAATTAAACCTTTAAGTTTAGATTTTATAAGCCAAATCAAATAACCTTTATAACTGTTAAACATGATTATATACTTCTCAAATACCATAAAAAAATTGCTTAATGTAAGGTGCTTCTTTATTTAGGATGCCCAACGCATAGATATTATTTTCTGAAATCACTTGTACACAGACTGAGTACAAGGACATGAAATTGTAAGTACTGGCTGACACCAAGTACTGCTAAAAGTATTTCACATTACCAGCCTTGCAGATTATACCATATCTTACAACCACATCACAGCCAAGCCATTGTGGATTTGTGGGTGTCCTGGTGACCTTGCAGTCATGTAACCATCCGGCTGCAATGTCCTGGTTTTGAATCCGACCAGGGACCAGCCTCATTTCTTATCATTCTGTCATTCTCCACTCTCATTAAAGCAAAAGTGCCATAAAAAAATATTTTAAAACATTTTGGATTTATTACTGGCTGACAGGCACCGGCTGCCTCCTGCCTACCTGTGGAGTACTTAGCTTTTACGCCATGATGTCAGCCCTGTTACTAATATTGGTGCACTCAACATTTTATTTATATTTACAGTCTATACATATGTGCAATAAGCAAATGCATAACAGTTTTCTTATGTTTTTGTTTTTTTTTTTGCTGTATTATGATCTCAGTTGTAGGTGTTGCCAAGCTCATAGACTGGTTTGGACCAAATGGGGACAGGATAGAACCTAACAGACCAGACATAACAGTAACCCGTAACGATGAGTCCTCTTCCATCCTCACGCTGTACAGAGTTGGAACGGACAGCGAAGGGACGTACAAGTGTGTTGCATCCAGCGGTGACAAGCAAGCAGAGGCAACAGTCAAAGTAAAAATCTTCCGTAAGTATTTTGCTCATGCTTCACACTCTCCAAATTGTTGAGAAGTATCAGCACAGACTGTTTTAAGTCTGTGCTGATACTCTCTTATGTAGAGTATCTTGCTGATACGCTGATAGTCTCTTTAATCTCTATGAAGAAAAAAAAACCACATCCAACGTATTGAAAACATAGTATTTTATTGACTGCTCAAGGGCGACACATTATTCTTTTTCTTCTCAAGTGAGGATGGATTTTTTTTTTGTCAGTTCAATAAATGGTCGGAAGACTATTAGAGGGCTGCTTAATGATCCTGTCTGTTGTGCGTTTCATCTGAGTAATGGATTTTATTTCCCATATTTTCCAAGCATCAGCAAATGTCCATCAGAGATGAAATCATTTCATTTTCTTAACAGAACTTTCCTGTTATTTCACTCCCTGTTGTTTGTTATTATCAGAACTGCTCACCCATGTGTATTCCATATGAAAATCAATATAACTATTGTAAAATGAAAGGAGAAGACAATGCAGCTTTTCCTTTTTTTTGCCAAACACAGCTTATTGTCACAATTATGCATATTAGAATACAGAGTGGTAGTAATACTATATAATGAGTAGGTATATAGATAGTAGTAATATGCAAGGTATTATTTAAAGTTACAAAATTCTGTAAACAACAGTCAGCATACAGTTGCACATGACAATAGTCATTTAAGACGCTGGATTAATTATGTAGAATTTAAGTACTACAGCTCCACCAACTTTCAGTATTGAGAGAATTATCAACTATGTCAGGTTTTCTGAAGATTTGATTTTGCGTTTAGATAAATTATTGCTTATTTTATGAGAGCATCTCAGGCACATCCAGAGGTCCAGAGTTGCTGGACTCTTGTCAAATAAGCAGATGATTGGTTCAGCAATCTAGGAGGAGTTTTTAAAATTAGGTTTTACAAAAATTATATAAGGGCAGCATGGTGGTTTGGTGGTTAGCACTGTTGCCTCACAACAAGAAGGTCCTGGGTTTGAATCCAGAGTTTGCATGTCCTTCCCATGTTTGCGTGGATGTCCTCTGGTCTCCGGTTTCCTTCCATCTCCATTGACATGCAGGTTAGGTGAAATGGAAACTCTAAATTGACCTTAGGTGTATATGAGTGTGTGCGTGTGTGTGTGTGTGTGTGTGTGAGTGTGTGAGTGAGAGCGAGCTCTGTGATAGGTTGGTGACCTGCCCAGGGTTTAACCTGCCTCTTGCCCAATAACTGTTGGGATAGGCTCCAGTCCCCTGCGACCCTTGATTAGGATAGGCGGGTATGGATAGTGGAAAATTATATAATGGTACTTGGGCAGCACTTGCACATTTATGGACAAAAAAACAGAGTAAAATCTTATGATATACAGAATAAATACAGTATAATGCCATCAGTGCAGCACCAGTACCAGAAAATAGTGGTCTCAAAATGAAAGTAAAGTTGGATAAACACAATATTAGAAGCTTCACAAAGTTTTTTGCAGTACTGTTGTATTAAATTGCTGTTGGAGCCAAATATTAAAAGGATTAGACATACACAGGAGCATTAAGGGCTGCTGGAATGGGCTTGACAAATATTCCAAGACAAAGCGTATAAAATCTGACTACATTTGGTCAAAACGATTAGGAGTTGAGCATTTTTCTCCTGAAGCCTCCCTATGGTTCCACAATTCTAATTTGCAGCAAATTCAGTTACCTTCAGAGAATTTCAAGGATGTCACACTTTGTGTACACCAGTTATGGTTTGTTTTTGTCAAGTTTGTGTACAGCTACAATAGTACTTTTTTTCTGAAAATGAAAAGATTCCAGATTCCAGTGGAGCAAAAATGAATGTTTTCATGTTGTGTTTACTCAGCGTGTGCTAGAGGATCTACAAAAAAAAAAAAAAAANAAAAAAAAAATTATATATATATACTTTTACAACTTTTATAACTTAAAAATACCTAGCTAAATCCTGTGTGTGTGTGTGTGTGTGTGTGTGTGCTTGTTGCAATGCCACCGTGGCTGAGCAGTGTATTTTTTTTTCCGAAGCAGTGAGATTTTAACCTATATAGAAAGTTAAGCTGTCTTTGAGTCTAAAAAGTTTTTGAGATCCAGATATCTTTAGGGAAGAAGGAGATGAGGTGCAGAATCACAATCAATACAGACATAAAATAGTCTTCCTACCCCACTATCATAAAAAATGAAGAAGAATAAAAGGAAGGAGCTTGATGGAGAATTATTAAGTGTTTTCCATGTTGTGTTCCAGAAAAAATCGCCTTCACTAATGCACCATCACCCCAAGAGTTTAATGAGGGAGACAATGCCAACATTGTGTGTGATGTCATCAGTTCACCTCCTCCCACTGTCCTCTGGAAATACAAAGGATTAAGAATACAGATGGATAAAGATGGTAAGATTCTACTAGACACACTGGTGACTGTGAAGAAGTTTTTTGTTTCCTAAAAACACTTCTTTCTAAATGCTTGATCTTCCTTGCTGTACAGCTTTCAAATGCAAAAAAAAGAAATTTAATGCAGTATTAAGTTTGTAAGTATGCACAGCATACTTACTTCAACTCTGTGGTTAATGAAGTAATGTAGCCAGAGCGTGATAAAACTTTAGCTCTAAGCAGTAGTGTAGTTATGTACATAAAGTACTAGCAAACAGAGTTTCGAGGATTAACTCTTATTACAACCAAATATTTTAAATCAAAGTCCAACTTTGGAAATGTCAGTGGTTTATTGTCGATAATATAATCAATAGTATTTTTGTTACTTTGAATGAAAATTAAATATCTCTACATTATTAGGACTAGATTAAGTATTTTCATTGGAACAAACTGCAAAAGAAAACCACACATTTGATACTGAGTTATGTTGTGTCCTGGGTTTAAAACTAAAATATTACTTGAGGTTAATTGAAAATACATTGTAGACTGACTCACACACACTTGCCCAGTGACAAGTATGTGTGAGTTGAGTGAGCAAGTGTGTCTGAGTACTCCTCACTGGAAAATAACAAACCATATGCGGGCTGCAGTAGTATTTTGAATCACTACATCATTTTTCATCTGAAACTAGGATAGGTCTTATGGTCTTTGGTGAGGAAGGAGGGTTGAGCATGTCCACATAAATGACTGTAAGGAAGGGCCCTAATCTATGTCCAACACCCCCCCCCCAAAAAACAACAAAAAAAAAAAACTTTTATGTAACGTTGTTGCCCATGTACAAGGAATGGTACATGCCTTACATTCCAAGATGCATAAATACAACATAAAATCCACATCAGGGTTTGATAGGCTTTTGTCAGCCAAATACAGCATTATGAATCTGTGCTATGATCAACTGATTCAGCCACTGATTTTCATGACCTTATTTACATGTTACAGTTACATCATTATTAGAAAAACAGCATTTAGTAACATGTGAATGACTGTGATCTAGTGAGTGACTTGATCCTATTTTAAATAAATGTATCTTCTGCTTCTTTTCAGTTCGCTTTAAGGTACTGAGCAACAATCACCTTCAGATCCGTGGCATAAAGAAGACAGATGAAGGGTCATACACCTGCGAGGGTCGCCTCCTGGCCCGCGGCGAGATTGATCTTCGGGTCATAAAGGTCATTGTGAATGGTTAGTGCCCTTTTCTCCTGTTTGTTTTTGCCGTATTGTGTATGATTTTGTGTGGCAGGTATCCCATGATACTTAACAAAGCTGTGATCCTAAGAGGTGACCAGGCTCAGCATCAATGTGGGAACAGTTGCCCAGAGCAACAATGTATAAAAGATGTTCTGTGCTAATGAAGTCTATTTTTTGCAACTTGTGAGCCTAAATGAGCGTGCCTAAAATAAGTGCTCTGGATTCTCCTCTGTCAATCTGTTTGTCTCTGTGTCTCTCAGTCCTCCCAACCATCAGAGTATGGCAGACAGAGGTGAATGCCACAGCAGATATTGGGCAGTCTGCCATGTTGACTTGTGCTGTTGATGGCTATCCTGAACCTATGGTGACCTGGACAAGGTAAAATTAGAACCTGGAGAGAAAGGTGCTTTCAACAAAAACAAGGTTAAAATACATCAGCCATGTTTGTAGAAAAATTTCTAGAACATTAAGTGTCAAAATGCTGACTAGAGAAATACAGAATGGTTAAATGCATGCTTCATATTTCTGCGCTCACAGTTTCAACTCTTTTTCTTCACCTCACGGTTTGTTTGTTTTTCCAGCCAATCTTTCCAGTCGTCTAGAAACGACTGTAGTTATATTTCCTCGACCTCAGGTCATGGCCAAGAAACGGTTTTCTTCTCGGAGAGGAGCTGGAAATATGGTCCTATTTAAAAAATGTCCTGGTACATGAATCAAAGAGTTTCAGGTTGCCCTATTTGTGCCCAAACACACATAGACAGACACACACAAACACACACACATGCTTATGTTAAAAATTCACTTCTATTTCTAGCAGATTATTTTCTCCTCCCTGCTTATCTGTTTCTTCAGAATAACAAATGCTGACTGTAATCATAATAGCTCTGTGATGGGCTGCTGAATTATCTAGACTGCTCCCACAGACTTTTGTCCAGCAGATGCTGGGATGGACTCCAGCCTCCCTGAGACCCTGAATAGGAATGAGCTGATGTAGAAAATGAATAGACTGATGATGGATGGATGGATGGATGGATAGAATCATAATTTTCCACCTGCGATCTCATCTTCTGCAGGAATGGAGTGGTTCTGGAGACTGGAGAGAAGTACAGCTTTAATGAAGATGGCTCAGAAATGACAATAATGGATGTTACCAAGCTGGATGAGGGAGAGTACACCTGCATTGCTAAAAACAAGGCTGGGGAAAGTGAGCAGGAACTCAGCCTGAGAGTGTTTGGTAAGGGAGAAGTTTTTATGCACTTGAACAAGCATGAGGGAACAAGGTATGTCAGTATGTAGGAGGAAGAACAAATGGTGTCTCTGTTTCCTAAGGGATACAAGAAAGAATGTGTTAGATCAGTTTGGCTACTTATTGTTTAATGTAAGGATGAAGCTAAAGGATTTTGAGAAGTAGCCAAGCAGAATTGGCTTAGCTTAGCTCAGCTGAAACCATTTATTCTGTATTCATTTATGTATTCTTTTTTCTTTAATTTTTTTGCCCACTCTGTTGATATTATCTTGTGTTGTTGTGTAATGACCACCATAATTTCACCACACTATCACAATAGAACACAAGTGTAGTTTGTCAGCGTAACACACAATGAATTAAGTGATGATGCTCATTCTCTAAAACAACAGAAGACACCAGGCCCTGGTTTTTAAGAGCTCGATATGGATTAAAAAAAAAAAAAAAAAAAATCAACATAAAATTACTACAGACAGTTGTGTGGTTCAATCACTATTTACCTCATTACCTGTTAATTGTTCCATAATCGCAAAGCTTTGGTCACCTTATATCACCTGCAAACATGTTCTGTATTCATAAACTCTCATATCTTAATCTGAAATTTGCAAATGAGGATGAAATTAAAAATGCTTCAATCAGCTTTGATCCTAATCCTGCATATCAGCTTGGAACATAAAAAAAAAACTGTTATATATTGAAATGCCTTTTTTTAAATGAAACATAAATTGTTAAATTAAGCGGTACAGAGCTACTACAAAAACAGAATTGAGAATAGAATATGTACTGTAGTTAAATGAATATTTTATTTGTTATCATTCATAATCACTATTTATGAATGATACGCTAAAGTTAAATGATCACTAGTATGTAGTAGCACCGCTTTTGTTTTTCTTTGCACCTGCATGAAAATAAAGGCCAAGTAGTGATAGTTTTGGGTCAGGTTGGGTTGGTCAAGCGTACAAACATAATTCAAGCCTGTGCATGAAATATCTTCAACGGCATTTGAAAGCAGCGTCGTGGCATGGTGAACTTTATAAGTGCAAGCGGTAACAAGGTTAATATTGGACTTTCTGACTTGCAGTGCAGTCGTTTGGCTTCGGCTCATTGCGATTATGCTTCACAAGCTGTTTGGAATCATGTCAGG
The DNA here is from genome assembly GCA_014773175.1 of Lucifuga dentata. NCBI lineage: Eukaryota > Metazoa > Chordata > Actinopteri > Ophidiiformes > Bythitidae > Lucifuga > Lucifuga dentata. The sequence continues at coordinate 96,046 of VXCM01000055.1, read as the reverse complement.
TCATGTTTTAAGGTCACATCCTCTTCTGTTGTTTTGGAGAGGGGTGACAGGGAGCCATGCCAGCTTATTCTGTCTGTTTCTTTGATGTACTAACTATTTGTGGTGTTCTGACTGACATAACCACAGATAAATAATAACAAAATCTTCAATTTTGGGTTACATATGTCATTAACATTTCATTGTTGAAGTGTTTCTTTTGAAATTTGACATCAAGTGTGACTATTATTGATGATGATGATGCCCTAAAGGTCATAGAAATGGGCTTACACTCTGTATGGAAATTTGCTGTTTTGAATTCCAAGACTGGTTGGAAACATCCTAAGGCCTGTTAGATACTTGATACATAATGTATGTAGCTACATGAATGTAAAATAGCATAATTGTAAAAGACAATTTTTTGTTAAATAATATTTATCAGTTATAACACATAGATCTATGTGATATATAGATTAAGATAAGATAGACTTTATTGTCATTCAGCTATACACGGACAGTGCACAAATGAATGAAATGTCGTTGCATTAGCTCAAGTAGCTTAAGATTATTAGTTATAATCTATATATTCATCCTTCTAGAGTTCAGTACAAAATAGTGTATTTCTAAACTGCAGCATTTCAAGTTGCTTTGCTCCTGTTGTTCAGCACCCTGCTGTGCTTTCAGCGCAGCTCAGGTGTAACTTGACATTTTGCTCACATGTAAACAGAATGAAGGACAGCGGCCTTTGAGATAGGCCAAATTAATGATAACATGAACTGAATTTGGAACCATGCATGGTTATCATCACGTTGCCGCTCCTGAGACGGGGAAAGCTTAAATTCAGTTTTTGTCACCCGTCAAGCTTGTGATCCTCATCCTCCCTTTGAACTCAAATCCACAGAATAGTGATGTAATTACTGCCAAACCACCTGACTGCTCTGCCGTGTCAGTACAGCTGTGATGACTTTGTGTCTTTGTTTTACAGCCAAGCCTAAAATCACGTACCTGGTAAACCAAAGCGCTTCAGAAATGGAGGAGCAGGTGACTCTGACTTGCGAGGCATCAGGAGATCCGACCCCCACCATTAGCTGGAGCTTTGGCGAGCGTGTCTTCAATGAAGGAGAACAGGTAAAATACTGTATATTCTGAACTACTAAAGTGCTATTGGTGGCAGTAGTAGCTAATACCTACAGTAAATCCTCAGTACTCAGTTTTCATTCTTGAGGACCAATGGCCTGCAAGCATTTGTTTCTCTCTAATATGTTATTTAACCACACCTAGCAACATGCATCAGCTTTGTCCCGTTTGCTTATGATACATTATATTAATTACATTGTACTGAAACTGGAAAAATTACAAGATGAATTATATTTAGTAATGCCAACAAGTATGCTAAAATTGCTTGAGTTTTGATGTTCACAGTATTAGTATTTATTTTATGGAATTGGGACATACATTAGCCACCGGGGAAGAACAAACACCTGCAGGACACCGGTGTCTTGGGGAGAGGAGCTGAGTATCATTAGCCTAAAATGTAAATTCACTCAGAGAGGTATATTGATTGCATGCAGGTGGATGACTTCTGCAGTTTCACAGCAAATCGAGGTTTATCTATTACTTATTATGCGCTGAAATTAGCAGCTCCTTCGAGAAAGCTCAGTGGATCTCATGTAATTATCTGAGTGACTCTCAGACAGCACTGTGGAGTGCGTTCAGATTTGGCTTGAGAGTTCTCCCAAATGGTACGAAAATCGGCTTCAAAAACCCCATTATAATATCCGTGAAATAAGCATGCAGTTAGAGGCGTTAATGAAACTATTGATTCATATTATTTTCCAAGTTGACCATCTTAATGTGTTTACTGAAGCACTTGAATAATCAAGAGTTTGAGTGACATTTTCAATCATGTAATGCTGCTCATGTTAGTGATTGAAAATTGAACAATTTTTATTATTTGTCAGTGGACCTTATGCCTGAACAGGTTGCCATCTTTTAAATTTGTTTTCTCCCACCATGGTTAAGAGCTAGCGGGTTAGCTCTTCACCTACATTACATCCTTAACAGTATGTTCCCTTGCTAATGTTCTCTACAGCAAACCATCAAACATAGGGAACAACTGTTAACCTGTTTATTCTACATTTTTCCCCATTTGCCTTAGTTGTCCAAGGTCTTGGTGTGTTGGTACAGCTGATGATTCATGAGAAGAATGTGCTTAAGAGACACCCTGTAGTTAATGGTGGAGTTGCAGAGCCAGTCCATTACATGCATTACATTTTCTTCCTTACAGGCACATCTAAACAGGATCTATCAGGTATGGAATCCACATGGCACAGAAATGTACTAGAGTAGCTTCCAGATTTCACAAAACCCAGATGATATCAAATATTCCTTTTCATTGAAACTTTCCAGCTGATCTTCAATCAGTGTTTCTTCAAAAACCTTAAGGAATGATCTTATCAGAGTTCATGAAATTGATTCAACTGTTGCATGCTTTCACATATACTCTGCAAATTTCCCCGATGATAGAAAAGGTGGCAGGTGGTGGGTGTAGAAACCTTTCATCTGGCATATCTCTTAGAGATCAGATAAAAATTTGGTTAATAACATTATGGGAAAAAAAATGCCATTTCTGTGTCGTCATTGCCTGGTCATTTCAACCTTCCATGATGGCATGCAGTTGTTTGAATTTAAGCCCAGCTCAATCTGTCTATGTCATCTCTGTAGTAGATTGTCTAACATTTCTGTCAATGTCACTTTGTGAAGATTGAAGCTAAAATCAAAATGTCTTAAGTGCAAAACACATGACCTTCGGAGTGATGCACAAGACAGTTTCATCTGTTATTTTCTCTGTAAACCTGCACACCAGTGACAGTGATGCACACTAGCATGCCTACTTATACCTCCTCATGATAGTCCATTCCTCTGTCCTATTTTCCTGTGCTGACGCCTCTTAAAAGCAAATTCTTTTCAAGCATATATCCTGGCTTCGTACCTTTACTTTTCTTATCGCAGGTTTTTTGATGACCCATGGTCCCATCATTTTTATGTCAAAAAAGACATTGGCCTATAAACCATAATTGTGATGGTCAGCTTCAGGACTGAGGAGTCCAAAAAGTGCAAGAATTACTCTATGTAGGCTTGTTGTGAGTAACAAACCTAGGCAGCTACATTATGCAACGCTCCATTTCATTTTTCCAATACTGTATGCTCCTGTTGATGTGCAGCATCATGGCGTTTTCTGTTGTTGCTAAGGGAGTCACATGACGTGTGTCATACAATGTGCAGCTGTGCTGCTGCAGCAGTGTGTTTTGCACTTAAGTCAGCAGTATGCTCTGTGATCTGCCATCTCTGAACAGATGTATTCAAAGAAATGATTAGCAGCCTTACTGAAATGCTGCAGAGTGTTGTAATAACAGAGAAAGCAGATGTCCAATTGAAACTAAACACTAATCCCAGGAACCTGGATTTGTTATATTTTATTTTTAGTTCAGCTTATCAGCCAGGAAAATGATTTTTTTATTTTTTATAGTTGGACGCTTTTATAGTTGGACGCATGAGGAAATGGCTGCTAATCGTTTAGTCATTTTGTCATCTGAACGTTTGTCTGTCTTTCATGCTGCCTGTAATCATCATAACAGCAGAATTTCTTTGGGGACGGGGGGAGACAATGAAAACAACATTCATTAGGGATGAGCATGGCAAATTAAAAACTACAGCTGTTTGTCATTGTCCAACATTTTGGATGAAATGTAGGATTGTTAAATGTAAGATTTTCTCATCTTTATTTTATTTTGTGTTACTTTTTGTATTGGTCACAAAACCAATACAGATATACAGTTGTACAGTACAGATTTGTGGCGATAATATGGAGACTGAATTAGTTAGCAGTTTAATTAGTGCAGTTTTTTGGCTCACACACAGACACACACAGTATATACACTACAGGCCAGACGTTTGAGGCCATCCCCAGATTTAGCATGAGCAGACTGTGTAGCAAGTTAATCCCAAAATGATGTGGGAGAAGGCAGACAGCAGCTATTGAATAGAATGTTAAAACACATCAGCAGGGAGTTGGAACACAATTGGAGTGCCAGTGCACTAATACAGACTGGGCATGCCTTCATTAAAAATCATTTTTGTAGCCATAGTGGCTACATAATGTGCTCTTGTTGACAAATTCTTCTTGAAAACTAATTAGTGACATTTATTTTATATATTTTTTCGTCATTTCCTGTGCAATAAATTGTAAAACAAACTGTATTTTTTTTTTTTTTTTTTTTTTTTTTTTAAATCTGGGGGTGGCCCCAAACCTCTGGTCTGTAGTGTATATATTTCTGTATATGAATACACAGAAACATGTGCTTCATTGTCAAAATTACATACAGAAAGAGCATTATGGAAGTTAGGTGAAAATCTGACTTATTTGATATTGCCTAGTGAAGAAGAGATATTGTGATTTCCTGTTTCTCTAAATGAAGTTTAAAAGATTGGACTATTAAATTAATGCATTGGCATTTTGATAAATAAGTGTGTTGATCAACTTAGCTCAACAAGTCTATTAATCAGTTCACAACTTCAGGACTTAAGGAACTATTTAGAAGATAAGTATAAATTTGTGTCGTGTTGCTTACCTCCCTTTTAAAAACTCAAGAATACTTACAACAGCTATTCAGTTTAATTGACTGAACTTTTGGAGTTTTATCATTTTCAATCTCTGTATAACAATACATCATTTAGAGATGCTAGTCTCTTTTAAAGGCCTGCTGTTACACATTTTGGACATATAAGTGTGAAATGTGATTGAAAAGAATTCCATTAATGTGACAAAGTGATTTTTAATTTAACCTTTTAAATTTAATTACATTAGGTTGTGATTAAGCAGGGCTAGAAAACCAAGGATCAAGGTTGTAATTATTTGATCTTCAAAATGAACAAAGATCACATTAGCAAATCTTAATTCTCTGCATGTGGGCTCTATAATATTTATGACAGCAGATGGAGGAGACAGTCTTGATTAATAGCTCAAGCTATTCAGCTGTAATGGTCAGAAATACAGAATACTTTAAATACCAATATTCGGTCATGACTAAAAGCAAAGCAGCCTGTGTTATAGCTAATATTCCGTGACAGATTAATATCCATTGTTATTGATGCTGATTGATGATTAAAATTATATTTGTGTAGCTCTATTTCACTTTCAGTGCAATATATATATATATATATATATTCTGAATAAGCTGCACAAACTGTACAGTGTTGTCAAGCACTGACAATCTGATTAACAATAGTAAAGAGGCACAAAGCTAAAGATTGAGGAAGGTTATTGTAATATATTGTATCATAATATACAGTAGCAGAGGTACTGTGTAGAAAAAGATAGGATAAAATATGTTCATAAAAAGGCTATACACTTGTATACCTGCTTAGACTATTGCCATTAAAGTATTCTTTAACTTCCTAAACCTCATGTGCGGTATTTGGTAGTTTTGAGTTCTGTTCTTTGAATTTATTCACCGAGTGACTCTAGATAAATGTGTCTGCTTAATAACTCCCAAATGTAAATGAAGTATTTATCTGTGCTTTGTACGTTATCTGCATAATTAATGTTTTGCTTATTCAAATACATATTAAATATTTGCCTTGATGCACAAAGTTTTCAAGCTGTAATTGACTGGAAAATTGAGCAAAATAGGACCAATTATAAAACATAAAAGCAAATTAAAGTTTATAGTTTATTAGATGATGACACTCCATGTTTGCAATCTGTGTTTGCGTGTATTTTTCATAGCAAATTATGGCTACAGAATAAAAAGCTGCTTTTTCAAAGCACAGCAAGGCCTGACCTGCTAATATCCAGATTGCCAATTAGAGAATAAAGACTTGAGAACAGAAGTCCACAATTGTTTTATAGCTAACGAGATGCTTAAAGAAACGTCAGAATTAATGTTGTGTAGCGGCAATTTAGGGAGGACATGTGAAACAGAGATGTGCTTTAGGCTTTGGGTACTAAAACAGAGAAAGCTTTGTTTGCATACAAACAGGACAGATGTACAGCCATGTGGCTGCTGGGTCAGTGGGGTTTCCTCTGATGTGTTCTTTGGTTTCTAGGCTCAGCAGTTGATGATACAGGACAATAACAATACGAACCCAGTGAATGAAACACTGCAGGGATCCTTTACATGTATATGTTTAGTGCATTGGTGTTAGCACGCCTCCTCTTTCTGTTCACTAACCTTTTCATGCTGACATCACAATTCATGTCAGACCAAAGAGAGAAAATAATTCTCAGTGGATGGGAATAACAGTGGGCTTGAAAATTGATGAGTCCCGGGGGAAACATCACCATACTTTTCAGCGCGTTTGCGCGCAGAAATCATTGTGTTATGGCGTCTTCTGTTCTCCGCGCTTGCATCTGTTGTTCATTGCCCTTTTGCCTTAAACAAACACCTGCCATAGATATGACAGTGATTATTGTCAGCTTGCTCACCACAGACGCTATGTGTAGATGAGCATGTAGACAAGGCGGTGATGTTCCAGGCTATTAGGTTGGCTGTATTAATTGGGCATGCAGCTCCTTGTCAGCCGTGTGTGATGTGCAGCTAACTGTTGTTTCTGATGATGCATGGCACACAGTTTGTTTTGCCCCATGCCCACGGAAGTCTGGGCTCACCTGGTGGGCTCTCTATGTCTGTAGACAGATGACTATGCTGCTAGAAACATGCTTAAATTAGAGTTTGCATATAATTTTACCAAATTTATCCTCTGACCTTCCTCTCCTCTCAGCCTGCTCATTTCCATGGGAATAGATGAAGCAGGTTTGTTAGCAGTATTTGCTGTGAAGCCAGATGAATTCACACACTATATATCCTGTGTGTGTTTGGTATATCTCCAGCATTGATTGATTGGGGCTTAATTATTTGACTCTCTATTTTGCTTTGTAATTATATCAGCAGATTGTTTTTTTTTTATTTGCTTGGGATTTTTTTGGTGTTGCATCTGATGTACTAGCTGTTGATTATTTTTGCTTATTATGCTTTGATATTTTTACTTTTGCTACGTGGGTCATCAATTTCTATTTCTGTGCTTCACATTTTCTCCTTGCCTTCATGTAAATCCATAAAGCATGCCTTCCATAAAGCTTTGTCATTGAGTTGGGCTTCTCAGCTGTAATCTAACAGTGTTATCCAGTATTGTTCAAATCATTTGGTTATTATTCAGTGGTTTGATGTAACATATTAGATAAAATAATTGTGTAATCATTAGTGTGTTCACCAGCAGTTTGTGAAATGGATCAAATAAACACTAGTAATTTCATATAATTACCTACATCGATGTGTGATGATATTTTCTTAAGTATTCAAAATCACATGAGAAAAGCTGACATTTAATTGAACCACAATATCTCATAATGACAATGAGATATTTTAATATTTTGGCTATTAACTGAGCCCCTGATAATACAAAAAGCATAATTGTTAAAGCTACCATACATCCAAATTCTTGAAGGTCTGTTGACATGTAGATCATAAATCATTGCTTTTCTTTAGTTTTTAAATTCAGGCAAATAACATTTTTGTCTCATTCAGCCTTGGAATCCAGTCAGTGCATTAAAACCTCGTCTGAAACACAAGTATCATTAACTTTCAGAGCAACACGGCTCAGTTGCAAAGTTAATGAACATATAGTCATTAGCTACCTGTAGGCACGTGTTTATTTCCACGTCACACTGTGTTTCACAAGAGCTGCAAATAAACTGTTTCTATGAAAGCCTCATTGCTTTTTGGAAAACACAGCGAGTGTTTCTCAGTGGCTTGATAGAATCGGATATTTACTGCTGTGTCTTGATTGTTTTGACTTAGATGCACAAATCTACATGACAATTCAAACAATCTGTTTTATTGTATATTTGCATCATTGTTTTAAGTCTACTGGTCGTTCACTTGTGAGTTGTGAATTTAACTGTTTTTACCCAAAGAAACTCGTATCTTTCTATTGTTGCAATCTTTCTGATAACCCAATAACCTTCTTATCTCCAAGCATTTGTGCAATCAGGAAGCCAATACCTTTACGTTTCTCAGGGTTAGAGGCAGTGTTGTTTCAGTGTGCTTGCAGAATACAATATTCCAATACGATCCCCAAAATATCTTAAAAATTACATCTGTTTCACTTGATAAGCTCTTCTGGCAGACTAATGCAAAGCAGAGTGTGTCAGTAGACCAATACCAAAGGCAAAAATTCACTCAGAAAAGGTAGATGGACTGAAAATAAATTGGACACTTGCTCACTTGCATGCATTTGCAGAACCCCAGCTTTGCCGGGATGAAGATTGTTTTTCTAAGAATCGCTTTGCTTTTTGTTCTGTCTCTGTCCTCTGCAGGCATCATGGACTCGGCCTGAGCAGCACAAGGTATTCTAAATGCATGACTGTTTCCCACACCCATCCATCTTTTATGTCAAGGGAGTAAATTTCGATTTCAGATGAACTCAGATCAAGATTCTTATTAAAATAAGAGGGCAAGAATGACCAGTATAAGTCTATTTCTCCTTCTCTCTGTGCTTGTTTTCTTTACCTTTGTGATCTCTGCTATAACCTGTTTCAGTCTGTGACTCATTCAGACTCATTAACCTAACCCACTAGGTTGTAAGTCAGGAGAACTGCCTAATCACATCACGGATCATGTTTGATCAGCATCCTCACAGACTTGATGCACGATTTTTATTTCATACAGTTCATCACTCTTGTTTTCCTCTCAAAAGCCAATTTTATTATGAGAGGTAAATCTCACACTTCTCTTCCTCATAAATCTCTGTCCTACCACCCACATCTTCAGATCCCACATCTCACGCAGTCAAGAGCCAAATCGTGATTTTTGACTTCAGCATGTATATGCGACATTACAAAACAGTGTATTTACAGTTTTAACTCACTGGACCAAAATCAATTTAATATATATGTTGGAATATATTTAAGAGAAAATGTAAGCTGTCTTTCTGCAGCAGCCTGGAGTAGCAGAGCCAGAAATTTTTCTGATAGAAAGCAAAAAATTCCCAAAGAAAGCATGGGAACCTCTCCAGCTTACTTCACTGCTTAATATGTGTTTTGCATATGTGATAAAATAGGTGTGAAATACCACTGTGTCATTGCCAGAATTCATTGGAGTGCTAGTACTGAGGAAAGATGTGATACAGATACATTTTTGACTTTAATGTTACAGTATTTAAATGTTTTGGTTCCCATAGGACGGTAGTGTATAGTTTAATTGCCAAACATGCTTGCTTCATCACTGTTTCACCTGCAAAACTATACGTTTACATTTCTTTTTATATATGCTGTTGCACATTTGACAGAAATTCATTAAGTATTTTGTAATAGAAAACTGGACCATCTGTTCTTCAAAAGGCCTTGCTGTTTTATTTTCAGAATTACAGGGTGCACAGTGCAAAAAGTGAATTGTTTTGAATTTCAAAGCCAACATGATTACAGACAATTTACTGCCAGAATGAAAAACTGATTACTGGCAGAATGAAAAAAACCTTATCTAGCACTGCATGCGGCCAGAGGTGAGAGCACCATATTTAAGAACAAACTGTCCGAGTGGTTTATTGAAAACTTGACTTTGGCGTGTTATATGTTTTAACATGGAAAGTTTGGATAAAATACATGTTTTTCAACATTTGGCTCAGCAACAAACCAATCCTGCAGTTAGAAAAATGATTCAACCCTGCAAAGCCTCGGCTTGCATCTCACCTCCTCAAGCTTCTTGCCGCTTCTACATTTCATATTTCCTAAGAAGCACAAAAAAGATCCGAAGCGAAGGTGAGGCACTTGCAAAACCAGGCACTTGTAAAACCACAGCATACAATATGCAGTTATGCCATGCTACTTCAGTTTATGGATTCCAGCCTATTTTAAGTAACATTGTCTCACAAATTACATTTCAGAATCAGAAACTGATTTATTTGCCAAGCATGCTTTCACATATGAGAAACTAGACTCCGGTTCAGTAGGCACTCAACATACGGAAATACAGTAACAATCAATGAACACTGCCAAGGTTAGTGATCCAAGGTTAGAAAGCAGAGCTGTTGTGTAGCGTGTTTAGTAGTAAATGATAAATACAGAAAAATACTAACATGCGGGAAACGTTTGTGTACACTTTTGACAATGTACAGGCAGATTTACAGGTATGTACAGATATTTCAGCAACGTTTGCATTTGTGATTTCAAGTTGTATTTGGTTTGTATGGATCAGATAAAACGAGCTTCATTTTCTGATATTCAGTTTAGTGTGGTGTTAAATTGCTCAGAACTGATCAGCGTCTCTGCAAACATGATGTTACAGAGCACAGAGGAGCATGATCACACTGAGCACGTTTGTTGCAAGTGTGTGTACAGGCATCTGGGTCTTTACTTGACAGGTTACATAGGGGAAGGTACATTTTTATGCTGGGCCAGTTACAAATTTGGTGAGACACAAGTTTAGCATGAACCCGATATATTCTCAATTTTATGCTCTAAGGTTTTGGTGTCAGAGAACCTTTTGGAGAGCTGCTATCAGTTTGGTTTGATTTATTAAAGCAGCTCACCGCAAACAGCCATCTGTCTCACAACACATGTTGATCTCTTCCCGTGGTTTCATCACTATTTTTATAGGCAGTAAAGTCAACAAATAATGATCAAGAATGTTTTCAATAGACACAACCACGCTGTTGCATTATGCATTGTCTCCTTACTGAAAACCATTGTTATGAAACATTAATGAATCACCAATACCACATCTCAGTGAACACGTAATTTTCCTCCGGTAGGTCATAATATTCATTATGAGCTGCATGTAGGCTGAGTGGCTGCAGCCCCTGAGAAAGAGTCCATATGTTATGATAATTAGCTATAGTGACCCAAAAAGTAAATGCGGAAAGTGTTTTATTAAATATGAATCAGTATTGAAACTAAATAACTATGTATGACTTCTCGTTTTTTGCATAGTGTGGCATGTTGCACAGATGCAGCAGTCATGCAGGGGTTGAGGGAGAATGCTTTGTGCACAGGGGTCATAATGAAAGGCTACAGTGTTATGTAAGTGTCTCCGTGGTCCCGCTACCCATCATGCATAATGAATGTCCCAGACATGCTTTGTCTATTGAATTTGAATACAAACTAATGAGGGTTTCTCTTACATGGCTATTGAGACTTGGGCCCTAATTCAATATGTGTAAAAGCATCCGTGCATTTCTTTTGCCTACAGCTTGGATCAAAGCCATGCATGCAACAAAAAGATTTACATAGATATGCAGTTCTGCAGAAAAGAGCAATTCATAAAACACCAAAGCTTCATATCACATGTATGAAAGTGTTACCTTTCCCAAATGTGTAAATTAAATTACATTTAAATTGGTTTACTGAAAATTCACATTGGTTTACTGAATTTGAGGTAAACTGTGTTCAGATTTACATAATCAAGGAGTAAACATTACCCTTTGCTGCCTCATTAGCTGCCTAATTAAAGTATTAAATTGAGGCCGGCCAAAATCTTCAGTATCGAGAGATTAAGGTTTTTGGACCAGTATCAGTTGGAAATTCCAATTAATCATTGCATTTCACCTGAATGCAGTATGCAACAATGAGTCAAAGGTAAAACTGTGATGCCATCGACTCCCACAAAGAGTTTTGAGGACAAATTTACACATAAAAGGTGCAGTTCAGTCTGTGTGGAACTTTGTATCCAGACAGTTTGGTGTCAAATGACAACAACCACAACAACCAAGAGTTGTTGACCCTGACATTAAAGGTTAGGAAGCTACTTATGGCTGGCTGTTGTACCTCTGCATAATAAATTAATGAATCAGGTATATCTCAAGTAATGAGGTCATTTATTCATCTCATTAGCCAGCTTTCTGTTGTTATTTCCTGTTCCAGATACTTGTGTTGAGGCGTTTACTGAACATGGGTTTAGAGAGCGCTGTGATCAACTACACCTAAATTACATGGACAAATAATGAACTTACAGTGTCATTTTATTATAAATAATGAATGTCTGCATAATATTGTAACCCTGACTGTCATTAGTAAGTACCAGCATGGCACATACGGTTATACTCTGATGTCAGCAGCATGCATCAGCATATTTCACAAGTTGGAGAGGTCTCTGTGTGAAATGCCCTGCATGGTTCTGATGCATTTTATCAATTATTAACAAACTCGCCTGTACTCTGATGTGTGTTTGTATGTATCCTTACAGAGTGGAATATATTTTTTCATGAATGTAAAGTTTTTCCCTCTCATGAAACACAAGCTTTCTTAAGATTTTTTTTCAGGTCAACATAGAGACGTTTTTTTTTTTTAACGTGAGAGCAATTGGCCACATAACATACTCGGCTCTCCAGATCTTTGAACCTCTGAGCAGAGTTGTGCACTAAATGTGCAATATAGATCATTATATGTATAATGACATCATGTGTGATCAAACATGCCTTTTATTCTACTCTGATTTAGAACCAGGATGGAAGCATAGTGGTGAGGAGTGATGCTCGTGTGTCCTCCCTCACACTCAAGTATGTCAAGTATACAGATGCTGGCCAATACCTCTGCACAGCTCGCAGCGCCATAGGAGAGGATTTTCAAACAGCATATCTCGAAGTCCGCTGTAAGTATTTCCTCCAGGCATTACTGCCAAACCAAGTAGGCTTTTCATGACCATAGAAAGGTCACAAGGCTCTGTTACAACCACTAAACCTTAAGTGTTTTGGCAAATCGTCTGTAATATGCATTTTTTTTTTTTTTTTTTNTTTTTTTTTTTTTTTTTTTGTGTGTGTTTTTTCTAGACGCCCCTAAGATCCAGGGAGCAGTAGCAGTGTACACATGGGAGGGAAATGCTGTCAATATCAGCTGTGAGGTCCAGGCTCATCCTAGTGAAGTCTCTGTTGTTTGGCTGAGAGACGGAGTGCAGCTGCCCAATCCAAACACCACCAATACTAAGATTTTCACAACTCCACCAGCCAGCTACCTGCAGGTACGTACACATAAACACCAAATGCATTCAAGTGTGTTCGTACACATATACACAAAATACTGAATACTGTAGAGACCTCTCACATGCACATATGCATACATGCACACACACACACCCTTGTGTCATCAAGATTTCATGAGTAGAGTTGAAGGGTTTTCTTTCAACTCTATTGTGGAAAAAAAATCTCATGAATAATTCAGAAGCAGGAAAGCTCCCAGCACCAAATAAAAATAGGCGGCTCTAATGGACAAACAGAAAGGTCACCTTCTGTGCATTTGACACGAGTCTGTTCATCTTTTTTTTTTTTTTTTTTTTNTTTTTTTTTTGGGTACATTGCCTTCTATACAGTTATTCCTTTTTTTTTTTCCTCCTCCAGGTAACCCCAGAGTCTGAAAATGACTTTGGGAGTTTTAACTGCACTGCCTCAAATGAAATGGGTACAGAGTCCAAGGAGTTCCTCCTCATTCAGGCCGGTCAGTCATCAGAATCCCAAAATTCATAATGTTGTATGTTTTGTGTTGTTTTTTTTCAGCTTCTTCAAAAATTGAAAGTTTATTGACTCTTATGTAGTGTGAACATTGTTTTGAACAATGATTACCAGTGATAATCAAGTCAATAAGGTAAATTTCGCTATGCAGGAGGCATGTTTCCTCACTCCAGGCTTCAGGAAAAGGTTTTTACCCATATTAAAAATGCATCAGACTAAAGTATGTATCACAGTGTGAGAGTACAGTATTTATTTAGATGAAAGTGACTTTTAAAATGAAAAGGATGCACAATCAACATGGCTTATCTAACTATAAAGGCAGAAATCTGTGTGGCACCAATATCTCTAGAACCTGGCACTGTATGAAGTTATTTGGCGGGTTTATTGTGGCAGAACCCAAGGACGTGGAAGTTGGGGTGTGTGAAGTTGCTTAGATGAGCAGTTCTCAAATTCAGCTGTGTCAGTAAAAAGTAGTCCACACGGCAGGATACGCTCCGGGTGCGGCAGCATATGCTCCGGTCCAGTGCCACAGTCTCAACCAGACCCCGTACAGCAAACAAAGCTAGCTCACGAGGACATGCAGAACAAAATTATGGCAGCTTGCAGCGCACATCATAAAATCTGACCCGGTCTAAACACGTTTTCAACGGGCACTGCACTGGTATAAGGTGATGTCACTTCTTCTGAATTAAAAAAAAAAACAAAAAACAAAACATAATGGCATCATATATGTACACAGCTCCAAGAATTTATTTTGTGTGTTTTAGCAAACAAATGACAGTTTATCACATCTACAATTGTATTGTAACTTCCACTTGCTAACATCTGGAAATCACCAGTATGACCAATAATCTTCTGTCAGACCTCAGATGTGTGCAAAATTACAAGGAGCCTTAATTTTTAAGTCAAATTCTTTCAGTAGAGAAATACAGTCATACTAAAATATGGACATTTGAATTTAGCATCCAGATGTGGTCAATCAATAGGTTAAATTTCTTTTTTCAGGGTCTGGTGTTTAAATCATTACTCTTTGCAGCAGTTTTTGGTTTTTCTTACCTTCAGCTTTATTCTGTGGGAATGATGCTAAAAATGCAGGGTTCAGTGAAGGAGAAACAACATCTGTGTCCCAAATAGTAAATTTCTCACAGAGACAAAGGTTTGAGATGAATTTTTGAAGCGATAAGAGCTACGAGCTGAGTGAGTTCTGTGATGACTGTGAAGGCGTTTGTCTCAGAGTTTTTATAGTTATCGTACTTAATTTCTCTCTCTTAACTAGAGGTGCCATCGGCTCCGTTCATCAGCGAGGTGAAGCCTTTCTCCACCACAGCACTGATCCAGTTTGAGGAGCCTGAATCCACTGGAGGAGTTCCTATCCTAAAATACAAAGCCGAGTGGAGGACGAAGGACCAGGGCAGCTGGGTGCAGAGGACCTATGAGGTCCAAGCAGGTACCAAAAATCAACTCAAATTTATGTAGTTTTATGGAAAGAAGACAGCTGTGTTGAAATTTGATTTCAACATTTTTAAAGTTTCATCATTGTCCTCTCATTTTTTCTATAATTTCAGTAACGTGGCTATTTTGTCTTTATTTCTATAGTCATATTTAGTATGACACAAGTGCACAGAGTAATTGAAACTACATGAGATTAGACATTATTTTCTTACACAATAATAAACCAACTTTCAGTATCACTCATGAAACTAGTGATTTTGCAAATTTGTGGATTAAAGCTGGGTCATTTTAAAATAAACTACACTGCAAGAAATAATCTTACTCTATAATCCCGAGTAGATTTTGTTAGGTTTGACTACAACAAAGAGGTGAAAGTGATTAATGTAATACACATTTTTCACACAGCCATAAAGTTGGCACCATTGGGAAAGGGGGGGAAAAAATTCTACGCTTGGTAGTTTTTGCTCAGGCTACAATCTTGTCTGGACATTTGAAATATACATTCAGAATACAAACACAATAACAGCAAAACTGAAACAGAATATATTTGATTTATTTTCAATGTGATGTCATCAAAAGTGAATGTATGAATTTCTTTTCCATTATGAACAGCAGTCAGACTTGTCTATGGTTCTGATATTCCCTTATTTCTGCCTTGGTCACACATTTTTGAGACCTTTTTTTTTTTTTTTTTTTNTTTTTTTTTTTTTTTTTTTCCCCAAAACAACTAAGGTACACTATCAGTATCTTGGATGAAGTGTTTGAAAATTAGCGCCGTGGCTGTTTAATCTGGACGGCTCCTCACTTTGGCTGCCACTGATGAAAACAGCTGTCAGTTAATTATGTTTTGGCTTTAAAGAGATCTTCTGTTGCTGCTTAAAATGGATTGTGCACATTACAAATAGTTAGAGATTGTTGCTACCCCTGATATTTTGACAGGTTCCCTCAGTGAGGTGACGATCACAGGCCTGAAGCCAGAGACCAACTATGAAGTGAAGATGTCAGCCATTAATGGCAAGGGTGACGGTGACAGCAGCCATGCCGAGCCCTTCAAAACAGAACCCGTCCGTAAGTTGCACGTGTTTTCGGCAAAACTTGAATCAGATCTTCTTCTGTCTTCACCAGCTTGTTACCTCAATACTTCTCCATAATTTATCATTTATAAAAACTCATCAATGAGCAGTGTTTCTCAGCTGCTGTATTGCAGCTCAGAAAGCAAGATTGAGACCATTTGAAGAGTCTCAGATGATTCAGGTGGCCATATCTTCTTTTCTGCCATCATCTGTATTTATTTGGTCTTATTTTTTTCAGTGACACCTGGCAGTAAAAGTAAGAAGCAGCACTTTTCCGATCGATGTGTTTATTTATTCATGCTGTTGAACACTATGTTGGTGAGACCTTGAAATTTCAGCCTTCAGGGACATTTTGTTGTAGAACTCTAACGTTTTGCTATTTTACACACAGGCTTACACTCTGAATTAGGTCAAACTTGGATTCTCTGAGTTGAAATCCACTGTTTACTGTTTTGTATGAGGCTGGTGATGTTGTCATGTACTTTCAGATTGTGAACTAAGAGTGATGGAGCTTATGTTGTTCTTGCTTCTATGAAAGTCAGCCCTGTGGTGGAGCTCATCCCCATTATTTAGTGTTTAGCACCCTCTGTTGGAGTGCATGTTTTGAGAGAAGAAAGTGGCGCCTCCTGTTATAGCATGAAATGTGCCTGTTGACTCCACATTGATCTTCCTTTTATTATTAGACCCCCTTTAGAGCTTTCTGCATGCTCAACTTCTCCTCATATTTTCACGTTATGGTTTTAATCCCCCATTTTGTTTTCACCCATATGCTCATCTGTCTGTTGTATCCGTCAGGCTATTCTTACTCAAGTAAGTGCTTCATCTTTCTATGCTTCGGACTTAGTATAACTTTCACACAGGTTTATTTTAATTTTTCTTTCATTAATTAGATGGTTAAAATGCTCACAGCAAGACATTTACTGTAATCTGTGACTGCTGCAATTTTTTTTTTTAAATTAATTTAAGCATTAACTTGCTCATTTCAGTTTTTCTCTAGATCATCATTCACTTCCCTGTTTTATTATGAACTCCTGTCTTAACTGGGTTAGAGGGATGCACACTAATCATTCATTACTTATAATTTCCTATGATCAAAACTAAACCATTACATTAATGTCTGTTGCCATTCAGCTGATTTGGCATTCATTATCACACATTGAGAGACTAGTAATTATTAACATAGGAAGACCTGTGTGCACTAACAAAGCTCCAAAAAACAATGTCAAAAGCAGTGCTGCAGCAAGGTGCAGCATTGCCGTTCTCTCTGCAGCAAAAAGCGATTCTCCTCATGATCATGTGTAATCAGCCTACAAATTAATGCTTTTACATAATGTTAGTGCTTTGACACAGATCGAATAAAAGCAGATTTATGGCTGGTGTTGAAATAATTGCAAATTCAGGACTAATACAGCAGGCAAATGCCAATATCAAAGAGGTTTTGTTAAAGTCATTTTTAACATTGAGCAAATATTGACTGATGCCTGCTGTCTAAATCCAGATACTAAGGGAGAGCATTCTGCACAGCTGCATTTCAAAATCCTAATTAGCTACAGTAAGATGCAATAAATTAAAATGAAATGAAAAATTATTACACAAGATTTTCACTTTGTGCCATTTTTAAAACACAGAGTAACTTTTATATTGGGAGTAAATTGGCACCTCTATCTCAGCATACAATCAAATGTGGTAAGCGTGAAGCTTTTCTTGTGCAGTTTTGCCAGAAATAGATGTCCCTAAAGTCACAGTGATGTGTTGTTTCAGCGTTGCAGGTAGTCATTTGTGAAGACAATGACTGTGATTGCCTGATATTTTTCTTTCATGTTTCTAGATGGCATATTTCATTTTCTCACAGAAGACACAGGTTTGTCATGTAGTGAGGATGATTGTAGACGCTTAGTTTTTACTTCTGTAGCTCTTTAAATATCCCCATAGGGTAACTCCAACACCCCTACTGATTAGCTGGATTTGTAATTACCTTACAATACAGTAATATGTACAAAGATGTCTGTTTTTTGATGAGCTAATAGGACCTGATAAGCCTATCTGAATTAACTATTTCACTTGTCTTGCAAACTTCAGTATCTATAAAAAAAGATTTAGATTTTAGATGTCCCTTGCACTCCAGTGAAAACACAGGAATCCTTTCTGCTGTTGTGTTTACTAGTATTTGTGGACTTCCTATTTTAGTTTGTCTGCGGGTCATCTGTTTTCCCTCTATATATATATATGTTTTGTTGTCTATTATATTATTCATGTGCTTCTTCCACTTTCCTTTCAACCAATCACACGTGTGCAATTCATGTGACTGTGACTTGTTTGGCTTGCATGGTGCTGATGACTCCCTCCACTCTGCAGAAGGTAACTTAATGATCCAGCTCTTTAAAGGGACATTCCTGCCAGCAAACTTCAACTTAATTGCTTATGTGCAAACATGTAATACACGACTACCTCAGTATTAATCAGTCATGTAGACATTTGCCTCAGCTGGATAAATGAAAGAGGGCCAGAGCTGTTTCTACAGTAACTTAAGAACGATCAAGAAGTATCGTCATCACTGAGATAGTCATAGATACCCTGCCTGAGTGATGTTACCTCCCCTTGGAGGATGTGTGACTGTAAATAAAGGATGTAATATGAATCATTTCTGCTTACCTGAAGCCCAAACTAAATAATTTGCTCTGGTTCTCACTCAGTTGCTTTTAGTACTCATACAGTTCACCCTACCCACTATATTCTCCATTGTCATCTTTAATCTTAACCTGAATCACATTAATTACAAAATAAATCACCTAACATGGATCTATTTAGAGTGTTTTCACACCTACTTCATTTTGAACGTTTGTTTCGGACCCTGGAGCGTTCCCCCTTAAAGGACCATACCACTCATTTTGCATGTTTGAGCCTAATATATTCAATTTTCATACTCTTAAGGTTACTGACAATCATTTCCCAAAGGATAAAACCAAAACCAGCTATTAAAAAAAAAAAAAAAAAAAAAAAAACAGCTTTCCTGATAGTTTGCAAAATCTTTTAATCTTTCAAAATCAAATCTTCAAGTGATGATACACCACCTTAAAAATCGATGTTTCACCTGCTAATAGTTGCACAGTCATTTAAATTTTTTAATAAACGCAGGTCTTCTTTTAGGACTATATTTCCCAGTGGAACCATACATTCACTCTACGCTTTTTATTGTGCTTAAATGCTAAAATTGTGTAATTTCTAAAAAAAAAAAAACAAAACAAAACAAAAAAAAAAACTGAATAGACATGTTGTGCATGGATTAATAATGGATTACCTATCCCAACAACGTTTCAAGTTTCAGTAAGTTGATTTTAATAACATACCAAAATGAACTGAAATCAATGGCGGTCTGTAAGGTAGGAAAAAAAAAAATTTAACTCACCATTCCAGTAGTATGCTTTGGGAAATGATTGTCAGTAACATTATGTGTATGAAAATTGAATATTAGGCTCAAATAGGCTGATTGGGTGGTATGGTCCTTTAAGTTTTGTTCATTTGGGCATATGTGAATACAGCAATCGAACTCGAGTCTGCACCAAAACAATCGAACTGTGGAGCTCCTTTGCAATGAGAACCCGATCTGCACTAGTCTTTAACAAACTATGAGGAAATCTATGGATCTATTGATTGATTTAGTACAGGAGACAGTTGAATGTCGTGAACGCTTCGCTGCAACTGCTGTAAAGTTTGTTTTACATTAGACACTAGTCAGATATCCATTACTTAAAACCATTAACTGCGTCGAGCATAAAACAAACTTACCGCAGTTAAACTACACCTTTGATTAAACAAAGTAATTGAAATAGGTGCTGTGAAACGGTTGTAACACATTAAACTTACTCAATATGTCTCCTGTTAGGAAGGCAGCACGTCTTCTTCATCTCATGTGAAGCAGCGACAGGCGGTTTTCCAGATGTCTTTAAGTCAAACTACCATCGTAGTTTTCAACCAACTAATGAATATGACTCGGAAAATATCCCAATTCTGTCTTTATCCCGTTTTATTTAATTTCCCTGGCATATTAGTAAACTTCTTCCTGTTTTGATTTTGTTGCTCCCGCCCCCAGACATTTCTGACCAATGAGCAGAGCGAGAGTTCTCACGTGACTTCCCCCCCCCTCCCTATATCGAAACCGAAACAAACCAACCGTCAAACGCAAGATTGTAACAATTTAGTCCCTGATTCGGGGCACAGAAAACGCACTAGAGGTCTGAAAACACCCTTAATCTGTCACATTCATAAAACTAAACAATATCACAAACGTATGAGGATTAACCGGCATGCTCCTTCTTCATGTCTGTTGTCCTGCAGCTGCCATCTGATATATTTCTAGTGTGTTTTCATTTTTAGCTCCACACTGAAGGCATCAGTGTCTTTAAGATAAAATTTTATTATCCAAATATTGTGTTAGTCTTTTCCTGTCATATATTATGTAAAGTAATTTAACATTGATTATGGAGATCAGCCATATGTTAAATCATGTCAAACTTAGGTAGAAAAAGCCCATTTGTTATGCTGTAAAATGCAAACCCTATATAAACATTTCAGTCAATGCTTGCATGATACCAGGAAATATCTGTCAGAATTTCATGCCAGTTGAATGTCACCCACATAAGGTTGCCTTGTTCCTGTGTGTCACTTGGTTATTAGGCTGACTTGAGAAATACTATCTTGAGGGAAGCAATTAAGGAAAGCCAAGTATCCTGAAAGGACAGCAACAAAGAGAACCACAGTTTCAAAGACTAGACTTTAATTCCTAACCAAGCTTTCTTCCCCCTATAAATTTAAAGGATCTGGTGGAATCACAGAAGTGACTTCTAGTTCTCTGTATTTTTTTTAAATGAGCTTTATATAATCCCTCTATTGCTCTTGTGTGCCTGTAGGGAATCCCAATCCTCCTAAACTTGAAGGGACACCTCAGCCCAAAGGCAACTCCCTCAAAGTCAGTTGGATCAAGCAGGATGACGGCGGCTCGCCGATTTTACATTATCTTGTCCGCTATAAGCCAGTGAGTGTGGTGCTTCTAACTAAAGTGCTGAACATATCCAGATATATATGATTATGTCAACAATCACGTTGTAATTCTGTGTTGTCCAAGTCTTCGTATTAATAAAGGTATGTGTATGTGTGTGCCTTCAGAAACATATGCCAGAGTGGAAACCAGAAATCCGGCTGCCCAGTGGCAGTGACTATGTGGTTCTTAGTGGGTTGGAGTGGGACACAGAATACAATGTCTATGTGCTGGCAGAGAATCAGAAGGGCAAATCCCAACCAGCAATGATGTCCTTCAGGACATCCACCAAGACAGCCACCATCCCAGGTACTCTTCCCCAGGCCGCTCACACAGCTGCTAAACAAAAAACAAAAAAACAAAAAAAAAAGCAACCAGAACACCGAGGAGCCAAACTCAAAGCTCAGCCAAAGTATTTTCTTACTATTTTTCAAACTCTACCACTGACAAGCAAATGACAACTAAATAAAACTACAGAAAAATAGATTTTTTTTTGTTTTTTTTTTGGACAGTATTGAGCCAGAAATGATTTTCCAGTTGAATTTATTCACTTTAAACCTTTGTTAAATGAGTGTAAGTTTGATCTTGCAGAATTGGGACAGGCACTTTCCACAAAGGATAAAAGGAACAATTGTAGTGTTTATTATAGTGTTTCTTTTGAGCTTTGTTTACAGTTAGTTACAAATTGGATAGTTTATCCCCGTGTGGAAGCAGCCTGTCGTACTTATTTTAAATTGACCTTTGATAACTGCTGATTAACTTTTAGCTTGTGGCTTAACTGCAGCTCAAGGATTTTACTAAATCTTCCCAACACTAGAAACATCCCACAGCTTGTATTATACTCCAAAGATTGTAGACCAGACCTAAAACATTTCAGCTGATCATGTCCACCTCACGCTTTGTTTTTTTTTTTTTTTNTTTTTTTTTTTTTTTTAGAATTCATTTTCCAGTCTAAAGCATTTCCCACTCACCCACCACTGAGTCACCATCGCGTGGTCCCCTATGTGCTGTGCTTTTGCTTTTTTATATGTTGCTGTGTTTTTCTCTCCCTCAGTAAGAAAGCTCAATTTCTTCTGTTTTTTTTTTCCATTTTGGTTTTCAGACGTGACACATTTTCACTTTCTCTCTTCCTTTGTTCTCCCCACC
Organism: Lucifuga dentata; assembly: GCA_014773175.1. Lineage (NCBI taxonomy): Eukaryota > Metazoa > Chordata > Actinopteri > Ophidiiformes > Bythitidae > Lucifuga > Lucifuga dentata. The sequence continues at coordinate 73,867 of VXCM01000055.1, read as the reverse complement.
CTTCTCTTTTTTCCCCTCTTTGTTTCTTTTCATTTCCCCCCTTCCTTTATTCTTTTTCTCTTTCTCTTTGTCCCTCTCTCAATGTTCCTGCACCCTTGCCTTGGTCCTGGACATTGGTGTGGTGGACCACCTGAACATTTTCGTCCTGACCTGTGTGCATTTTGGTGTGGTCGGGTGTGCTGTCCCCAGCCACTCAGGGCTGTTCATCTGTGACATACACTTTGGTATCACTCATCCTGTCCCTCATTACCGTACTCCTGCTTTCATAGTCCGTGAGGAATTTTCACAGTCACTGTAGAGGAGAGGTTGCCTTTCTCTGGCCTGGATGTCTCTCTGGATGCTTTCACTCCTTCAACAGACTTTGTCCATGACAGATACTTCTCTGTTATGAGTGAAAACGGTGCTGTAGCTTCAGAACAGATCAGACAGAAGCGCGGAAACAAAGGCAGTGGAATCCTCCATTTCCCACAGATGCACTTTGCTCAGCATAGCACAGCTTGTCATCTGCACTAGACAACAGAAAGACTCTTCAATTTACAGTAATGAACAATAGGGGCATTAAAATGAGGTTATATTAAAAAGCATTTTGCATAGAACACACACACACACACAGAGTGAATGCTGAGCACTGCACATGCCAGTTTACATAAACACTTATTTTATCACTCACAAATAATGTGTAATGTATGTAAAGATTTGTAACATTAACATTTACACGACTGATAGAAAACTGTTCATAGTCTTAATATTGACAAGCTGTATACAAAACTATCAGAAGTGATGTTGATATGCAACCAATTATGTTTTGTTTGTGTTGATTACTAAGGACATATCTGAGTATATCTCATGTATATAATCTCAAATCAAATTTCATTCAAAAGTACCTAACTATGTTTTTGTACATCATTTGTATTTGGATGGCGTGTTGCTCAGTTGCATCTTATGCTGAACTAGACTGCTGATCATTGATATCTAAAGAGTTAAATCCATATTTAAACAGAGTGGGCATCAGCGTGGCGACAAACACTGAAGATACATGGCAGCCTTTCAGGATATTTGGGAGCACCCCATATACATTTTGCTCACAGAATATAATACATGTCTGGGGAACTAGAAATATAGCAACACATTTTAAGCATTCCTTTGGTCTTTCTAATACCAAATAAATGGGTTGAATATTTTAATATATATTTTGGTTGAGTAATTTAATGCAAAACATTTAAAACACATTGCATCTAAATTCATGCTGAGACCTCTAGAACATTTCTGTGTTCAGAGCAGGTGAGTTGTCTCTGCTTTATGAAACTATATGTGGTTACAGTAGTGCAGTAGCTCTTCAAAGCGTCGTCCTGCCATTGCTCAGTGCCTCTCCCTCCTCTTTTCTCTTTTCTGACAGATTTGGGTGATGAAGCACCATTTCCCATGGGCGTAATGCTCTGGGCAGGGATCCTTGTTGTAGCTTTTGTACTCGTTCTCCTGGCTGTGGATGTCACCTGTTACTTTGTGAACAAATGCGGCCTCATCATGTGCCTCTGTGGCAAGTCAGGCACAGGAACTAAAGGACACGACATGGAAGAGGGCAAGGCTGCTTTCATGTGAGTATCGGAGCGTGTTTACACGCAGGCCAGCAGCTCTCTGACCCTGATTTAAAACCCTGATGTAAAACCCAGTCAGCCTGGGCCAGAATGAAACCATCAAGGACAAATTACAGGTCCTAACTTTCTATTTTAAAGTCTTAATACACATGTTTTATCTTCATAAACTGGCAACATACTCGTTCTGCTTATGTTTCCTGTTTTAAAGAGGACATCACCCTCATGTTTATTTGTTTAGCCCATATCACATTCAGCTTCTAATAGGTCTTTACAGGTCCACACAGCAGCCGTTCCTAACCCAGCCCAACAGCTCCAGGAAGACGAGGAAAAACTCCCTTAAAAACATTAGTGTAAGGCAAAATAAGCCTAAAGAGACACCGTTAGGAGAGATAGCCCCTCTGCTCAAACGGCTAGGGCGTAACAGGAGCTGCAAATGTGGAAGTACACAAACACAATAATGGAAAATACATAATACAATAATGGAGCCAAGAGGATCTTAAAGTCCCCTAATGATGCAGTAAATTCAAAAAGATCCTGTCTAGTATTGCCTGATCATGTATTTAAAAAAATATATCTGCAGGTTCTATGTTTAGTTTGAGAGAGCAAATAATAAGTGAGAATGTAAAAGCAACACGTTGTGTGATGATGTTGCGTTATGCGTTATGTGATAGCTGTTTTGTTGTTTTTCTTTAGTCTTCAGAGTGGATTTTTTTTTTCTTCAGTGGTAACACAAAGGATGTTAGGTGTAAGTGAAGCACTGAACAAATATTCTCCTGTGTGCAGTACGGCAGAGTCAGATCAATTTTGCAGCTTGGAATGGGAAGTTGAATCATATATTGATCTGTACTAAGTTTACACTACAGATTTCTCTAATAATGCCTTGTGGAGCTCTTTACAGGAGAGCCCCTCAGCATTACTGGGATTCAACAGATAATCCATTCGCCGCCTGTGGAGATATTATCACTGCTCATGTATTACTTTTTTACTGCTCACTGTGGCAGAAATGATGAATGACAACAGTTCTGTCAGGTTGATGTAATCCGTTGCCTTTATTTCTGCATATTTGTCGCATCGTGTTTATGTCCTCCAGAAAGGACGAGTCGAAAGAGCCAATAGTGGAAGTCAGGACAGAGGATGAGTGCACAGCCAATCATAACGCGGCAGGACCGACAGAACCCAACGAAACCACACCGTTAACAGAGCCAGAGTGAGTAAAAGCTGACAGACAACAAAACCGTTTGTCGCTCAAGTCGTTTTTAGCTGTTACACATTGCACTCCACTTTAAAGAATAATTCACATGTTCTGAGAATCAATAAGATAAAATTTGACATTTGTGCTCTACATCGGCTCTCTGAATTTTTGCAAAAGTTCGCATGCTGGTTATTCTTTAGTGGAGTCCACTGGATTTTGTCGCTTTTGTTGGAGTATTCTGTGTTTTTTCCCTATGAGACAGATTATTGTATTTTGTGTTTGTTCTCCAGCATTAGGAGATTTTATGTCTCATTATATGAAGGTTGAAGCAATACCAGTTAAAGACATGGAAAGGCCTTTCGTCCTCTCGAGTGTGGTCAATTCATATGAAGTCATTTGACAGCCTTAGCAAGCCATCTCTCATATCAGCATTGTGGAAAACATAATAAGAGATTGTGACTGGTACTGTTTAACCCTTATAGATGGTTTTTGAGTGGTTGATGTAGTTTCCTGCAGGAAGACTGGTGCTTTACGTACATTAGTATTTGTAGTCAGTGTACTCTATGTTGGTGTGTTTATGAGCTGTATCCTTTAATGTCCACTCACAGCATGAAACCCTTTTTCTTTTTTTTTCGGTTTTATTTCTTTATCCTTTTTTGTCATTAGTTGCTGTTTTGGTTGCTTTTTGTTTTCTGTTTGGATGACTTTCTAAAGCTAGCTAAACCCTCTGCATGCTCGTCAGGGTCACCCTTCCTCTGTCACAGTCACCCTGGTGTCTAGTCTGTGTGTCTCTGTTCTCTCTCAGGCTGGCGGCTTACACTGCTGCTCTGGCACTGGACACGCTCTCCTCCATAGCCACCAACTCCGCCACAATTGACCCCACTCAGGATAGCCCGTGTAGCGAGACCACTACCCTCACTAGTAGCCTGTCTGCCCCGGCCAACGACCCCTCACCGACACCTGTCCCAGCCCCGGCCCCGACCCCAGAATCAAACACAGCCCTGCCAAACCCCCTCATCTGTACCTCTGCCGTCACGGCTAAAATGGCGCCGTTAGTAGAACAAAGAGGAGGTAGCGCGCTGGAAGAACAGGAAAAAAGTAACACTCCTCCTTTTACTCCTGAACGGACTACACCTCAAAAATCTGTGACACCAATACCACCAAAGCGCAGACACTCTCCCAAACTTGCCGCTCTGAATTCCAAAGGTAGCCCCCCTGTATCTCCACTTGCTACGTCGTCCGCATTCGCCTCTCCTGCTTTGAACCCCAAGAAACCAGCTCCCTCCCCCCCTGTCACCGAGCATCCCACGCAGCCAGCTCCTGTAGCCCTAGACACCGAGACGCCAGCCCAAACTGCCTCCACTCCAGCACCCACTGCCACTGCTGAACTGGACCCTGATCCGAGTCCTACTGTCCTCGACACTACGTCCTTTGATGCTAACAAACCTACTGACCAAATTGCTGATGATGACATAAGCACTGCCAAAGATGAGATCATTCCCACTGAAGCGCCCCCTGCAGGTAGCTCTCCTTCTGGCTTCCACAAGGACCTTCTGGATGCTGAAGAACCTGCTCCTCTAATCGCAGATGTCGGCTCTCCTGTACCAGCTCTGCCAGTCACTCCGACTACTACTACCCCCGCCCCCGCCTCCTCATTCGCCAGTCTTGATGCCCCCATCTCAAATGACCACCTCACAACGCCGTCGGGCACGTATGATTTGTTAACCCCAGACGTAGACGCCCCTCAAATCACAGTACCCACAGAGTTAGAGTTAGATCAGACAAACGGGACAGAAAGGTCTTCGCAGCCCCCAGCAGACCTTATTAGCCTAGACAGCCCCCCCTCTGTCCCCTTTCTGCCCAACGGAGATGGAGCAGACCTCCCCCCCTCAGGCCCAGCTTTGGAGGCATCAGAGAATCTGGCCAAGACTGCTGTCAACGACGAGTACGGCTCCCTCTAGAGGTTTATCTCTGTGTGTGTGCGTGTGTGTGTAACTTGTATGCCCATTCATTCACCACCGCATCTTGCCATTGACCACACGATACAAAATACTGTAACGGTAAATTGTGGTGATGACAGTGGGATAATGTTGTGGATAATGATGGATAGAGAAATGATGGTTGTGTTTTCACGCGCTTAATTCTGTTTCTTTACTTACTTACACTTACAAGAATAACTACTTTAATGACACGGGCAAAAGTTTAAAGTACTTTTGCCTCTGACTGCTGTCTCAATCCTCTCTAATTCTACAGCTACTAAACAGAACAAATGGAAGATAGAGGAAGAGGAGCTTTTAAATAGGACAGGATATTGTTTTATCTGTCTGTTCAGTTTTGTTTAACTGTCATCGTGGTGGTGAAGAAATATGTAAGAAGGCCTCCAAATGTGTAGTGTCATCTTACATATGGGGTGAAGAAGTCATAAAGAATAAATGTGTTTAAATTGAATTGAGTTAAGGTGTTTCTTAGAATATCTCTTGCTGCAGTTTTCCTGATTTGTAACTTTTTCCTTTTTCCCCTTTCCATTTCAGGAAGATTTTTTTTGATGAGAAAGGCAAAGCAGAGGAGGCAGAATTATCAAACGCCCTGACGGAGATCACTGCAGAACACAACAGTATCATACAGACAGATCCCAGCGACAGCAAAGCATGATGGGGCAGGGAGAGCCTGATCCTTATAAAATGTTTGCAGCAGCAACACTGAGAAACACTGCGGGAGTTTTGACTTCCAGTGCCCTTAACTGCATATTCAAATACATACACCTGTTGATAGTTATTGCTGCAATCTTGGGTTTCATTTATGTTCGCTACATCCAAGGAGTTCCACATTATCTAGAGGTCATAATAGATTAATTTTTATTTTTTTATTATTTTATTTAACCAGTCATAGAGTTAAGAACAACCTTTTATTGTAACAGACACTAAAAATATATGAATTTGCTTACATTTTGAAGTGTGGTTGCACATAAGTATTGGATGACCATGGGAAATGTAAAAAAAAAAAAAAAAAAAAAAAAACCTAACACCATATAAATTATTTTTCTTATTCTTATGTTAGACTGTTCAAATGTAAATTTGTATTTTTCAGCTGAAATTCTAATTTGAGGGCTAGTCTCAGTAAATAGCTTGTTCTGCATGTCTGACCTGCAAGTGGTTGTAAAGTTTTGTTGGCAAGGTTTATTGTTTCACCTTGTTTGTTCCAGGGGTGTTCCATCTGTCAGATACACTGACATTGACTGGAAATGGGCTTCAGTTCAGTGTTTTGACATTATTTGTTTTGGTTATAAAAATGCACCATTAAGCCACATCCAGCTGCAGGGGAATCAGAATATCTCATCATTTGCATGATTAGATCAGATTTGGCCTGCGTTATGATCTGGCTAAAGGATCAATTCTTATCCAGTCTGTTACTGCCTTAGCACAGTGTTGGTTAAGAGTTATTTATGAGTTATTAATTAAAACATATTTAAATAAATCATTAAAAGTGACTATTGTACTAACTGAATTGTAAATTTATACAGAAACAGAAAAAATTCCAGAACTGCTGGTTCTCAGCCAAGGGTTGGAGAAATGTGAATCAAGAGAATGTCTTGTGATCCTGAGCTAAATATAAGCCACTTTTTGTTTGGGGCAGCAGCTATAGTAATCATCATTTCTTCTTTACTTTGAAGCAGATCAGAGGTCCGGCTTCATATTTTGAGTTCTGCTTTTGAAGCAAAAAATAAAAACTTTTAAAAAAGCATTTCTGTGCTATTTAAAACTACAAACATTTATTTTTCATTCCTGCCTGCAAGCTTGTGCACTGTACCTGTGTGTCAGTAGATTGTCTTGTCATCAGTTTTTATGATAATCTGCATAGCTTTGTCGTGAAATTTAGCTGATTTTTTTTTTTTTTTTAATATATTGTATCTTTAGAAGAAAAATACAATAAATGGACTAATGTGGTCATTATAACAGGTGTAGTGTATAAAACTGTTCGTCTCTGGTCACAGCACTATATATTGCCAGCTAAGGGAAATGTGATGAGCCTTGGCATGAACTCAGTCAGTACTTCATAATGTGTAACTACAAGGCAGATGGACGTGCCCGTGTTTGTTTGGGGCTAACTAGATCTCAGTTTGAGTTAATGAGTGTTACCTTTGGGGCTTGTTCCAGCATAATTACACTCCCCCCCCCAGTTGTTATTCAAGTGTTCTGTAATGTGGTCTTTGAATTTCTGTTTTAGTTTTTTGTCCTTTTGTACAAACTCATCAAGAGCGACTGCTTGTCAAATTCAGGATACCTTTGGCAGGAAGCAGGGTGGTCTACCTGAAACTAAAGATGAAGGTTTTCTAAAAATGTTAGATAATAGACACAACAACATCAAGAGAACTAAGCATATCAGCTCCTCTGAACAAAAAGAAAAGCTTTTCTCACCTTGTACTCTTGTTACCGACCACCTTGCTCCCTCTTCTCTCCAGGCTCCTTTTGCTTTTATTGGGTCAAACTCAGAAAATATCTGTTGTGTACAGTCTGAGCGCTAACCCATTTACAAAATAAAAATGGTTTCTGAATCTAATTTTGTACTGGCCCATTTTGTCATTAGTTTCATTTATGTGATTTTTTTTTTTTCTTCTTTTTTCAATNTTGTACTGGCCCATTTTGTCATTAGTTTCATTTATGTGATTTTTTTTTTTTCTTCTTTTTTCAATGCCTGTGTGCTTTGTCTGAGTTTGAGCCTCTGCGGCTGCAGTGAAATAGTTTTACCACTAGATGGCAGTAAAGAGCCTTTTAAATTCTTTGTTTTTCGCCATGTCATGACACTGGACTATTTACAGAGAGGTTACAGTGCAAACAGGTGATGGTTGGCTGGAACTTCTTTAGGCTGCATGTTCAGAGCAAATAAACAGGTCTTACATAATGCAAGTGTGGAGTAAATTTGATACTTCCAGGCTTAGATTTCACAATACTGCGTACCAGTGAGAGTTATATATGGATGATATTTTTAGATGTGGTCTTCCAGCAGAGCAGAAACCATCTAATGTGACTTGAATCCCCAAACTGCTGCTGTCAACAAGCAGAGCAGCCAACGCTGACCTGACATGGCATCCTGTTTCAGTCTCTGTCCTATTACACAATTAGTGCCCAGATAAATACCAACTGTTTGATCTTCGTATTATTTACATTAATCAATCTCATTTCTGCCTCTTATTACAGGGACAAAGCTGCTCATAAGCTGGTAGCCTGTCAGCAGTTCAGATGCCCTGTAGATGTCTCTGATTGCAGCCCTGATGGAGCGATCATTCGGAGCCGTGACGTCGCCTGGGTGACGGACGCAGCCGCGTGAAGTCAGCAGCAGACAGAAATGACTGGAGGGAAATCAGGAAACGTGATCTTCAAAATAATAGGGTAAAAAAAAAAAAAAAAAAAAGATCACGTCTATGGGGAGGTGTGCTGGAGTGTGTCAGGCTAAATAAGTTACCACTGAAGCAATTAGTGAAGAAATTTAAACTATTTTAATTATTTTTGTCATTAAACAAGTCAAAAGGCTAGACATTTGCTATTTCCAGCTTCTCCATTATCAAGATGTACTTTTCTCACTATTCTGCATTGAATCCTTTTGGGTTTTGGGACTTTGTCAGACAAAACAAGTCATTTGGAGACATCACTTTGGGTTCTGGCAACAGGTGATGGGCATTTGTCACGATTCTTCCAGATTTTCTATAAATTGAACAAGTATAGCTTAATCAATAATGGCAATTGTTAGCTGCATCCCTACCAAAAAAATAAAAAATAAAATCATAATGCAGAAGTTGTGTTGAAATGTCCATTCAGAATTAATTTAAACACTATTAAGTACTTTTAAAAATGGCCATATCACTGCTTTTAAATTTAAATCATAAATCAAATTGAAATGATACTATTCAGGTACTGAAACCTGCTATAAAAATAAATAAAATGTAAATGAAATCTGAAATGGAATTTATTTTTTAACAAAATATATAAAAAATAAAAATCTCCATTGTCAATTTTTTATATATGTAATTACTGAATTTTCGATAGTTGAACTGCATACAGTGCCCTCCACTAATACTGACACCCAGGTAAATAAAAGCAAAATGGGCTGTGAAAAAAAATGTCTTTATGTTTATCTTCTTGATCTTTCATTCAAAATATTAACAAAAATATAACCTTTANAAATGTCTTTATGTTTATCTTCTTGATCTTTCATTCAAAATATTAACAAAAATATAACCTTTAATTAAAATAAAAATATAGAAAGGAAAAAGAAATTCTTATCATGAAACAAATATTTTTCTCAGTCAGCCTGGAAGAAGATGTGTGTCTATATTGAGCACACACAGTGAGTTTAATGATAATGATGGTGGTTCGAGTGGACAACGACATTAGTTGGGTCTTGGGGTCAGAAAGTCTCCAAAACTACGATTAGATGCCACCAATTGAGAAAAATATTTGTTTCATGATAAGAATTTATTTTTTCTTTCAATAATTTTACTTAAACTAAAGGTTATATTTTTGTTAATACCTTGAATGAAAACTCAAGATGATAAACATTAAAGACTTTTTTTCACAGCCAGTTTTACTATAATTTACCAAGGACAATATTAGTGGAGAGCACTGTATGCGCTACACAGCTTGAGTTGGAAGTCAGAGGACATATCTTGTCTCAATTATTCTCTTGTTAGTATAAAATCATACTGTAACATCAGCATTGAGGAACCTTTAAATCTGCTGATTGTGGTAATTTTAACTGAATATCTTAACTCTTTAATTAACAAACTGGAAGAACAGTGTCCATCTTGTCACCATCCTCACTCTTTCTTTTTTCAACCAGCTTTGCAACACGTGGTTATCCAGACAAGTTGTATTTTGAAAGTTGAACCCGGAAGTGTGGTGGTCCTCCTGCGGGTTGACTGCCGCGGCTGGCTGATGGTTTGCTTACTTGGAGCAGGACTGAGTTTGGAGCGGGTACTGTGAAATGTCTAACCATGATGTTGCCCGGATAATCATCGGAGGACGTTAGAAAACAGAGGTAAGCAGCAGTCAGAGAGCTTATGCCGCTCTTCTGCTTCTCCTGATATTTTAAACAGGTGATTCTGATGCAGTCAACTACTTTTTATACTATTTCCAACAATCCTATTTTTAAATATTACCAATTGTGCGGCAGGTTATTATAATTTAATGAAATCGAATTAACTTTGCAATCGACCGCAGCATGAATCGGGTTTTGTTTGTCTTTTTTTTTTCTTTTTTTTTTTTTTTTTNTTTAACAAACTTGGTTAAGCTGAAGATGAAATCGCATTCTCTTCAGGCTCCCGCCGTGATATCATGTGCTATTTTGGATAAATTCCATTGTCGGACAGGTCACGTTTCCTGAACACCGTGCAGACGGTAAATAAGAGAGATGTGAGAACGTGTTCGGTTAATAAAGGTGGATTTGTGCGTCTGCACCTGATGCGCTCTGATGTTGCGGATAGTTCAGGACGGAGGCTGCAGCCCGCCAGCATCACGGAGGATCCCCGAATCTTTATTATAATACCAGAGGTGATTACATATCATAACAACGGCTAATAATCCGACACCTAAAGGCATCATTTGACTGTTATAATGCGTATTGGATGATCATGGATGCGAGCCGGGATTTCGCTTCATTTTTCATGCTTTGATTATTTTCATAGTTTGATAACTTATTTAGGCTTTATGGGTGTGTTTGATTACCTTTTATACAAGATGGAGCTTAATCGGGCTTTCAAGACGGGTGTTAATAGCAGACCTACCTGTTGAGGACTCTCTCTCTCTCTCTCTCTCTCTCTCTCTCTCTCTCCGTGTGTGTGTGTGGCTTGATAAATTGGACCGTCACCTCTCAGTATGCAGACGTTATTACAGCGACGTGACCGCTCTCAACTAGACCTCAAACTAATCACCTGCAATGGCAACTGTTGCTTTGCGCGTATCGACCTGTTTGTTGTCTGTGTTTGGTGTTTAATTAAAATAAATAAACAAATAAATGCAAAAAAAAAAGGCATGAAATTAAAGCAGTGCCACATGGAGATATCATTTAAATCTTTATAAGTCATACAATGTGGTCTTATCATTTGCACTCTTTTAAAATATTCCCCATGGATGACTGAAGTATAATTAGTCCTTTAGTCCACATTGTACATGATTCAGGCACTAATGATGCTCTGCACCCCCCACTCCCACTCCCCACCTGCCCAAATCACAGACCTACAACCAACTGAGGGCAAGTGAAGAAAGCAGCCACACCTCATGCGTGAGCTCAGCGAAAGTCCGAGAGGATACAGGTCTGATAAAAATGGGTGTGCTTCAGCTCCACAACCCGACTCACCCCAGCACGCTCCTGCAGCGGGCCAATCAGATGCGTCTGTCTGGTACGTTGTGTGATGTCATCATCACAGTGGATGGTCATGAGTTCCCAGCTCACCGCACCGTCCTGGCCTGCACCAGCAAAATGTTTGAGATTTTGTTCCACCGCAGCAGCCTGCGCTACGCCCTGGACTTCCTGTCGCCTAAAACCTTCCAGCAGATCCTGGAGTACGCCTACACTGCCTCTCTTCAGGCCACGGCCGAGGACCTGGATGACCTGCTATATGCTGCTGAGATCCTGGAGATCGAATACCTGGAGGAGCAGTGCCTGAAGGTGCTCGAGACCATCCAGGCTGAGGAAAGTGAGCCGGTGTCTGTGAGGAATCACGGCTCCGGAGACCACGGTGACCACGGCCGCGCCCGGCACTGGAGGCACATGTTGATGTCCAAGAAGCATTCCATAGGGGATAGACCCAAATGCACCACTCCAACTGCTCTCCACCACCTCACGCTGTACCATGTGACAGAGAGGAGTCCTCCTGGCCCAGAGCCCGAAGATGCTCCAGAATCAAGCCCCAAACTGGACAGAGAGGTCGACATGGAGAGCGTCAGTTCACAGCAGCCTCAGCACCATAGCCCAAGTGCAGAGGTATCTCAACCCTCATCCATGGACCCCGCTAGAAGTATAAAGTCAGAAAGCATGCAGGTGGATGACAACACGGATGGCTGCGAGGGCAGGTCTTCCAGTGCAGGAGAGGGGAGCTGCATGTCAGACCAGCCCAGAGATGAGGGCCCGGGGACCCCCCTCAGAGGCAGCGTGATCACCAGCGCCCGAGAGCTGCACTCAGGCCAGGACGATGGAGGACAAGTAGGGAACTCTCCCGATAGTTTCCCCGGCATCTCTGAGAAACATCTGGCCTCCCTTTACTCTGTGGCCTCCAACCACACAGGGGAGGGGATGATGCCAGTGTCCATTTCAGTGGCCCCGTCCCTGGGCATGCCGCTGGATCCAAGGGCCTATGGTGGCCTGCTGCATCAAGGCTTGCTCCACCGTGAGCTCCTCAGCAGGCTGGGCCAGTTCGCTGCAGGGATGCGGCAAGAGGGCCAACCTCAAGGCCAGCAGTGCTGCGGTGAATGTGGGCTTCAGTTGCACAGCAGGCAGGCCATGGAGCAGCACAGGTAACGTGCACCAAACATCTAATAACACCACCTTTCTCACATTTACCTTGCATTTCTAATCAATTAGTCCAACAAGAAGAAGAAAACGTCTCTCTGATCTTTGGTGTTGGAATGTGTAGTATATGTAATTCTTATTACAAATGTAATAATTGGAAAGATGTCACAGATTTAATCTCAGTTTTAGAAAACAAAGCTGCTACACTGCGTGACAGGGCAGACATCTAATAAAAGTTGTGAGGAAGGTGCAGGTGCAGGTGTGTGAGGAATGATAGCTAAGCAGTTGATTATGCTATTAATGAAAGCATATGACGTGTCTCCTGAATTAAACAGCTTTGGTCTTGAGATTTCCTTCCCAACACGTTAAATTACTGAGTTATACGCTGGAAGGAGCAACAGTAAATATGTTAATTTATTCCCACAGACACCTGCACTCATGTCTTAACAGTGAGATGTCTTGGGAAGTTTTGAATCAGGTCTTTGTTAAGGATTTGATATAAAGAGGCCCCGGTGTTGCATAATGCTGTTATTTACAAAGCCCCGTTTTCGAAATGCTGTTTGATTATTTCTGCAGACGTGTGCCTCGCGCAAGAGGCCATCTCCCAGACTATTTGATATGCATTCCTTTGCATCAACAGAAAGGAGGCTCTCAGCAGACACCAGGCTGGACGCCTCAGCCTGTTGATGGATCGCTTCTGCTGCTTCGCCGTGTTTTATTTCTCTTTTATTTATGAGCTCATCAGTTTATCGTTTGTCTTGCAGCTCAGGGACAACTCTTATTAAACTCCTATCCAAACACTTTCTAACAGTGTTTGAGGCATCGCTGATCATTATTGACCAATGCAGGCTTTATATCACAGCACCAACCAACCTCTAGCCTTTCCTCGCCCGCACCGGCAGCTGACATTTCAGCCCATGCTGCTGCAGAGTTCCAGCAGCTCTGCGGTGAGACGGAGCATCCTGTGGGATATTTAGTGAATCGCTTTGCTCACTCATGGACACGGGCAGATGTCCGTGGGTAGAATGATTCCTATTGGTGCCACTGCTTGAGGATGTAATGAAGTTGCTGCAGATCTGTAAGCAGGTCACTGAGCACACACCTGGTCTGCAGATTGACATTTTGTAGTGTTGTGAAAGAAATTTCTTCTGCCACTCTTCTGTTCAAAAGTACTGAAACTACTGTATATACTCAAGTATAAGCCTTTTTTTTTTTTTTTTTT
>VXCM01000055.1:0-59499 GCA_014773175.1 Lucifuga dentata | reverse complement strand
TTTTTTTTTTTTTTTTTTTTTTTTTTTTTTTTTTTTTTTTTTTTTTTTTTTTTTTTTCTGAAGACCTTGTTGGGTTTGAAATTGATCTGAAACCTAATAACAGAACATAAAAGAATAGGAAATATATAAATATTGGTGCAAAAAGAGCTATCCCATAACTGCAATGAAAGAATTCACATTTAGTCGCAAAATAATGAAACTTAAGGTGGTATAAACACATATTATTCCAAAACTTATAATTAAGGTTTTGGAAAAGAGTCTGTCATTTTCAAAGCTTGTCAGCAGCCTTTAAATGTATTTCCAAAAACTGTCATTTTGAGGAATTCATTTTGAAAAATGTTATGTTATTTGGCCTTTTATTCAACATTTAAAGGTGGAGATTCATCTGAAACATACAGAGAAAAATGGCATTGCAAAACGGACAGCACAGTCTGTGTTTGTTTTTTTCCTTTCCAAGCTAAGATAATGTTACTCACTAATTTGATGTTTACTAAATGACGTCTTTGGACTGGTTTCTTTAGACCACAGAGTGTGTTTAAGCGTGGACTCCTTTCAGGTCAATTATTGCTGTTGGAGGGGGTGATGTGAGGATAACGGTGCAGATGCCTCACATGCTGGGATGTGTGTGATATGATATGATGTGTTCGCTGCTGGCAGAGCTACAACAAATCATCCTCTCTTCTCCATTTTATGGCAGTTACAGAAGACGCGTGTGTGAGCATGTGTGCATGTGTATGTTAGGTTGTGTGTTTTTGTGCGTGTGTGTGGTGCGTTTGTGTGTGTGTGTGAGTGCAGTATCTTGCTGTGCTGGCGGGTGGAGGCACGTGTATGTCTGTACGCTGAAATTAGCCAGCTATCCTATTGTCTGTGTTCTTTTAGCATTCATGCGTTGTGATTCACAACTCCAAGGGCCTCTTACACTAATGATGTTGCATTCAGAGACGGATTCTTGCCGGAATGAAAACACGCTTCTCTTTTTCTAACCACAAAAATGCTTTTGGGTTTGAAAAGGAAATGAAATACTTTTATTATTGTAAGCATGTTCCCTTCTTCTTCTTTTTTTTCTCTCTTTCTTTTAACACGGTAACACTGGTGTTATCGTTCCACAGGAGGCTGCATAACGAGGAGAAGGGTCACGGCTGCGAATACTGTGGCAAACACTTCCAGGACAGCATGCGGTTAAGGATGCACATGCTGTCTCACACAGGTACTTAATAACTCTCTAACACCCTCATCTCACAGTAAAGGCCATTCAGTGGTTATGAAGCCTCTTGATAGTGCGGCCTTTCACATGCACCTGTTCATATACTATAACCCCCCTCCCTTTTTCTCTCTACACACTCACACAGACACACACAACCCTTTAGTCCTGCTTCGAATACCACCATCACACTTTCTCTGCCACGCTTAGATCTATATACCTCTCTCTCTCTCTCTCTCTCTCTCTCTGTCTCTCTCTCTCTTCNTTTTTTTTTTTTTTTTTTTTTTGGGAGAATCTGGCCGCACGCCAGCTCTGCCCCTTCTGAGTGATGACATCATCAGCTGCCGGCAGGCCTGGGTGTTCTGCCAGTGTTCCGAAGCGTGTGTGATGGCTCGCTCGCAGATGTGTGTCCAGGAACACACTGTACCCAAATGCAGACTTAATCAGACCTGACTGCTCTCCCAGCTACTTTATCCAAAATAGAGAAAGGGGAGTGGGGAGGGGAGGGGGTGGGGGGTGATCGGGGACTAAAAATGAAACTAAAACAGCAACAGAAACCTCAGATGGAATTTGTGTATAGACAAGGAGAGGTCCCTGTCCTCTCTGCCTGCTCCCTGAGGATTTTTTGGGGAATGACATCCTGCTGACAGATCAGAGAGAAGCCTTTGCTTTAAACTGAGCTTATAAAAGGACTTTACCTGAGCTGTCCTTTGCCTCTGCGTAACCCTAAACACACATGTTGTCTTGTATTACTGATGGTTTGATTCTCAATTCTCACTGTGAAATCTAACAGCATCCATCACCTCATTTGAATTCTTGCATACATTCTCTCCATCCCGACGTGTCAACCCATTATAGTACCAAAAAAAAAAAAAAANCAAAAAAAAAAAAAAAGATGCGGATCTCATGTCTTTGTCACTGTGTATTTCGGTATAGCAGCCTTAGATCCCGCTGGTTGCTAAGGAGCGAGTGCTCCACTGCTCTAATGGGCTGATTTGGTATTCAGCTCGATGCTGGCTCTTATTTTGGTATGCCAGACAAAGTGTTTTGATGGAGGACGATTGCAGCCGCGTCTGGAGACAGTTTGATGGTTTATGGATGAGAGCACACTCCGTGCCTTTGACTACACCAGACAATGCACTATGTTCTTTTCCTCCCTTATCACACCATCTCACACAACACAACACACCACTCTGGACAGCGTCACACAACATCGCCGTCTACAACGCTGCTGTGATGTTACTACTGTATAAGATTACTCTCACACAAGTTTTTTGTTTCATGTAACAAAACACACCAATCAAGAACAGCTGCAGAAAATGTTGTTTTTAGAAAAGAACAGAATGGGGTGCAGCTCTGGGAACACGTCTGTATATAGAGGTATCGTAAGAGTTGAAAGAGGACCACATTTAGGCTGCAGCGCTCAGAGTTCCCAAAGCTTGTGGGTGTTTTAATGAGTCATTTTAACTTCATTTAAAGCCAGCTGAGCAGAAAATAGATCACTGAATGAACCCCGGGCCAGTATGGATCTGCAACCGATTTACATCTCTGCGAGAGCCAACCCACATCCAAACATCTGTGTGTGAGACCGCGCGCGTGCGTGCGCGTGCGTGCATATCCGTCTATGTGTCTATCCGCAGGTGTTGTGAGGTGAGTGCAGATCGTGGCTTCGACATTTCTCCGAGCATTATACAAACTTGTCTCTTTCATGTCTTCATCAGAGCGGACGAGGGTATTCCAAAGGTGAAGTGAGAAGTGTAGTTACAGTGTATGCGATGGGATTTGGGGTGTTGACTCTGAAGTTTTTTTTTTTTTTTGTTTGTTTGTTTTGTTTTGATAAAGGGATGTGCCTCAGGCGGGAAGCGTCTGCTGTAGAGAGAACACCCAGTCCTTCTGTGGCCTCTCAGGCAGACAGTCTGCTCGGCGTTCAGAGACTGATAACAGGGCATAGTAAATAAAACTCTTCAGCTCTGCTCGGCTTTGTGAAGGAGCGCGGCCATTGCACCCTGTCTGCTGCTTTTGTTTGTCTTGGCTTGTGTTTTTGTGGCACTTTGCACTGCCCCATTGTGCTGTTGCGTATTTGCTTCCTTGTGTTAACACCTGAAAGCACAAGTGTGTGACTAGTGTGGCTCTTTTGTCACTTTTAAATTACGGAATAAACTACCAACTCTACAAATAGAGATGTTTGTGTTTATTTTCTGATAAAGCTTCATTCCTGTGATTTTATCTACAGCTCCTGCAGAGGCGTTGGTGTGTGATCAGTGTGGAGCAACGTTCTCCTCAGAGGATGCTCTGGAAGCCCACAGGCAAACACACACAGGTATACGACACACGCACAAACGCTCAACACACACACACACACATGTGCATATTACGCTCGACTTGGACAGCATACAGAAGCCGTTGAGTAAGCTGTGACATCAAAACCTACGATCCTGGATCTAAACTTGCTTGTCACGCTGGCTGGGTTAAACTGTTCCTGTCATGATGCTCCATAATTTATCAACATGGAGGTGGGAGGTCCTCTCACATATCACCCACTAATATCTCTTGGCATCTGTACCGATTTCATGCCTCTTCATCGTAGCTGTAGCTTTACAGAGCTGGCATTACAGTTTCATAGACATACTATGCTCCTGCCTGAGAGCCTACATGGAATTATTTGCCTTACACACTCGCACACTCCCCCTCGTAAATGTCTTGAACAGGTTTTGGTTTGCATTAACTTCACATTTGTAACCTTTCTCTGCACGGGGGGAGGTGTTTGGCATTAACTGTTGGCACTAGGTTGAATCCAAATATTTGTGTTCCTGGACGTGATCTGTGGAAGGAGCATCTTTATAAATCTAGATGCTGCTCTCGCAGCTTAGAGCAAGGTGAAGCTACAAAGTCATTATCATCTTTTAGCTAAAATTGGCTTTCATAGACTTTTATATTGTTAGCAGCATTAATATGAATAATAGGACTCTTAGTGTTAATAAAATAATATCATTACTCCGAGTACCAGTTTATAATGAGGCACTTATATAACTAAATTGTAGCAAAATTACTTTATTAATGTTTAATAAAGAATAAGTCATGTTTTGCAGTCATTTCAATGCATAAATAGAATGAACTTTTGGGGTGCTAGGCTGTAAGTAAGGATCATTTCAAATTGTTTCTATTCCCGATCCACTTATACTTTGATTGATAAATTCTGAGCCTAACATGGTGCCGAGATTTTTTTATATATATATTAATATAATCCCTTAGGTGTTTTTGCACGTCAGCTGCATTCATTTGATAAAAGTGATGATAAATTACAAGTTTCAGAAGTACTTAAAGGACCATTGCAGTGATTTTTGAGCCCAATGAATAGATACAGCCCACATACACATTACATTGCAGCCAACCATTTTCCACAATACACTGCTGGAGTGGTACATTTTAAATTTCTTTTCTCCACCTTCCAGTCTGCCACTGGATTCAGTTCATTTCAGTACACTATAAAAATCAACTTGCTGAGACTTGAAACATGCTTGAGATAAGTAATCCATCACAGTGAACACTGTCTATCACATTTTTTGTCGAAGTAGTTTTATTTAACCAATCCAACATGGAGCTGCATGGAAGAAAATATATGTCTCCACCAAATAATATAGTCCCAGGAGAAGACAGCTTTTACAGAGAATTTAAAAACAACCGTGCTTTCTACAGTCTGTTGTAATTGTCAGTTGGTGAAACGTTAAATCTTTAGGGAGGTGTATCACCTGAACATTTGATTTTTGAATGATTAGAGGATTTTGTTTTATGTTTTGGAAAATGGCTGATATTAATGTAACATGTATGCAGGTAGGTAGTTATTGGGCTCAAACATGCAAGATCACTGGTATGGTCCTTTCGGGGCTGGTGAGTTGTACAAGATGGACAAATTCTGTCAACAAGCAGTGGTTACTTGCTTTTTGGACTTTTTTGAATGCTAAGAAAAAAGGGCATCTGTGAAACTTTACTAGAATTTTACCAGGAGAAGAATATTACTACAAGTGTTTTTAAGATGGTTGAATAATAAATAATCCAATCTGTTTGAGTTACATCTTTTTATACTAGGCTCAGAACTTATCAATCAATCCTTGTTGCTTTTTTTTTCTTTCTTTTTTCTTTTTTTCTTTAGCTAGATCTTTCAACCTCCTGTGGGCATTTCAACTCCCTAATATCTGAAAGAAGCTTATAGATCATCCAAACAATAAGCCTTTTAACATCTTGTGAACACTTATAACTGCAGGCTTCACGTTTGTGTATTGTACAGTAGGAAAACCTGTTATTCCGCTTCATAATAATAATGTTGTCTGTAGATAAACACTATGCAAAAGTTCAGGACCACAACCTGGCAATCCAAAAGTTTTGTTTCTAAGCATTATAACAGTTTATTTTTGATCTTTAAAGCATTGTAATATTACCACAAATGAAGTCATTAGTTCCAACATCGAAAGGCTTTATACATACACGGTGTTATAAATTGGCACCTTGCTCTGGATTATTGTTGCATTACCCTGAAGTCAATAAGAACAATTGTGTGACTGGAACCTTTCCGACTGTGAAAAAAAAACCTTTATTGTTGTCAGACAGTATATACCTGATAGTGTCTGAATCCACACCTTTTCTGCCACTGTCAGAGAAAGGTGATAACCCTCTCTGGAGCATCGGCATGTAACTGTAACTCCAGGTGGCACACACAATATGAATAGTTAATGCATGTGGACATGGAGGGGTGTTAACGATGCCCAGAAGTTTCTACCCTCATCTCCCCAAATTGTAAACATCCAGAGCTCGGTTTCAGCTTGGCAGTGTATCCAGTGCAGGGTACAGGAGGGCATTACTCTCTCATTTTGTCATGATCCCAGCCTGGTCTAATGTGACGCATGACCTTTTTTTACCGACGCTCATTGTGCACCTCGCAGCCTTCACTAAAATGAGATACAGACAATTTACTCATATTTTTTTTTTTGCAGAAATTAAGATAATTCTGCAACGCCTTACAAAGCTTTTCATTTATCTGGATTTTACTTTCACTAAAATACATGGGATCTTTCATTGCTTCAGTGCTGACAGTAGCTTTGTTTTGCCATGTGGCATACCCAGCAAGCCAAATGAGTTTCCTCTTAGCAGATTAACACTTGTCAGATCACAGCAGCTGCACGTTGGTGTTCACCTCCTCTGCAGGGAAAATAATACCACTTTTGGAAGACCTTACTCTCAAGTACTTTGGCAGCAATGGCTGCAAGGCTAGTTTACAGTGAAAGTCTCTTTAACCATTTTGATATGTCAGAGGTGAACAGCCGTGGGTTGCTGAAGTTTGAGATCAAAAGGAGGAGGGGGTTTTGGGTGGGGGAGTGGACTGTGGGAAGNGTGGGAAGGGAAAGGGGTGGGGGGTATATGAGGACTTCCTGAGGGCAAGAGGATTGCTGCTGGTGTTGGATGCCAGGACTCAGAGGAAAACAACATCATGTGCTGCTGTTTACTCCTCACCACAGCCCTGTCACACTCTCCTCTGACCTACTTGTCAGCGCCCAAAATAAAAGAATGGATCTGTCTCTGAATTCCTCTCACAACAAAAGGGTTTGTTTCATCAGAGCAAGTCAGGACTCTGGGGCTCAGAGCTTTTAATCATCATCTTACTTAGAGGTTTTGGAAAACTTGACTGTAGCTTATCAACAGCATGCACAGACACTGACTGTATACTTCAAACCATACTGGCCACCTTGTGTTGAAGACAAAAGCCATGAAAGCGCTGTCAGCTGCTGTTTCCACACATTACAGTCTGCCTCATCAAGTGAAAAGTGTTAGCTTGTGTCCAAGCCCTAATTAAACAGTTCTGGAGTTCATTCAGATACAGCGTAGGCTCTATAATGCAGACCTCTTAATGCAGACCTTTTCGCTTGCATAATTATGTGTCTGGCATCATGCTGTGCCGTGCTGTTGATGCCCAGTTGTAATTCATAGAATCTTTACACTGATTTGAATTTCGCCATTGTGCCCTGAGTCTTTATTTGCACTGACAGTCATGATACACAACGACCCAAAATGCCCTTTGTCATTTTACATAAGGCGAAATACGGCAAATAGAGAAAACAGGGCAAACACTCCAAAAATCATGGGTAACAGTGCGTGACCTCAATGAGCCGCTCCATGGAATGGTGGTTAAACACGAGCAACGTATCTGTTGTTGCATTAATTATTGAGTTGGTTGTTCCTCACTCGGGTAGATTAGCAGCCTACTGACGAATGCCTGGGGTTGTTTAAGGTACTGTAGTGTTTGTGTATGTGTTGCTAGTACTTTGAGCCTGTGCCGCCATATCTACAGCTGTCTGCCTGTGCCATCTGCATGAGCACTTACAGTAGCAGGAATACACAAGGTCATATGAGGTGTGTAGAACATAAGGTAGGCTCTATGACTGTGTGTGTTTAACAGTGAATGATATCAGTGACTGTCAGGACACAGTAAGAACAAGCCTCAGGACAGAGTATGATGCCTTCATATGACATTGTGACTGGTGACTGGTGCTATAAAATGTAAATGGTTACATGTTATGTAATATCGTCCACACTGATGTATGTGTGAAATTTTTTTCAGCTTTGACATGAAATTGAAATCAGAATTGAGTCAAACAAAAAACTTGTTAGATCAAATTCTGCAGCAATAAAAATATTTCCAATTATTTGGTACTATTTAATTTAGGTGTTTTGCTTTCAATTTGTTTGTGGTAAAAAGGCATAAGTGGAATAAATGTAATTGATTTAGGTGAGGACCGGATGGTAAAGCTAAAGTAAACTTGGTGGATGAGATTAACACACAGTGAATTTATACAGATTTGCAGTCATGACTGAATACAATCTCTTGTTCAATTTGCAGTGGGTTCACTCCCAGATTCTCAGGGTGGGAAAACTTTTGTTTGCCATTTGAAAAGAAACAGGCTGCGCTTATTTGTGAATGAAGGGATTAGCTTGAACACTTCACCCCAACAAGGACCATGATCCTATCTGGTTGCCTAGACACATGGTTTTGTTTCTTAGGCAGCGTGAGAGCCTGGCCGGCTCCCACCTCAGTTGGACTGAATAAGTGGCAGATGTATGAAGGCAGACCACGCTTAATCACGAGCATACACATCCTCTCAGTCTAGATATGCCGAGATAGCATAACAACCCAACAGACTTGAATTAATAACCTAACTGTGCATCCCACAAGCAGATAAATATGTAGATATATGGTAAATATTTCTATTTTATAATATGAGAACTGCTTGAACATAGCTTATTATTCCCACTTGAAAGTCTAAACTCTACCACAAGACACAATGCTCGGTCAACTCTCAGCCTTTGAGGAATACCATTGATTACATGGTGTTTACCCCATTGAGGGCCAAGGGTCAGGGGTCATCCTGTGCCTTAAAGCCTAACTCCCACGCCCATTGTCTGGTTAAGGGTGAGAAAGCAGGGGCAATGACAGCCAACTTTAGGGCTTACTCTGTCGTGGAGAAGCTCCTCTGCATTTATTATTACCAAAGCCTACTGGAAACCAGCAAAACCTTTTTTGTTTGAAAAGTTAACGGAGCAGATCGAGGCAGGCGGTGCACGAAGAGCCCAACAAAATGCCATCTCTAACACACTCAGACACTTCCTTGTCTCCAAAAGTTTTGTTTACACTTCAGGATATTGTTTGTTATTTTTATTTTCAGCATAAATCGACTGCCGAGCTGTGTGTCAGTGTGTGTCAAGCTGAGATCAAGAGTGACGTTCGTGTGACAGAATAGTTGTCATATTTCTTTTTTCAAGTTTCAGTATTGTTGGTGACAGTCGGATCAGGAAACATCAGCGACTGTGAGTGTGTCAGAGCGTAGAAATGTGTTTTTTTTTTTTTTTTTTTTTACCTCCACAAAGAAACTAGGCTGTTAAACTTTTTGAGCAGACAGAATGACGAGCACAAGGTGCACCCAAACATTTACAAGTTATGATGGTTAATAAGAGGGCATGGAGAGAGGATTATTAAAGCAGCTTTGAAGTATCTACAAGCTGGATAATGTGTTATTCAATGAATTCTGATCTGGCTGCAACTAAGCAACCTGGACGCTTTAGAACAGAGACCACTCCACCTGCTGGCTGCAGTAAAGATTGCAAGTGAAATTGGTTAAAGTGGATCAAGGCTCTATATGACAGGTCATGCAGTGACTGTATTTTATACATCTTAAATGACTTTAGCCATTTTTCGATAGATCATTATCCAGAAGAGTAGAAAGTGAATTGGCATGACTCGGGCAGAAAGTAAAGCTGGTTAGACAGTGAAAGGATTTCCTGTATGGTCAGCGGATAAGGGGAATGGGGAGGGTGCAGAGGCGTTGACAATGGAGGGTCTTTTGTCCTCTACTAAAATATTGTGATCCGTGGGTGAGAAAGGGCCTTGGTCATTAGGCGACAGCATAAAGACAGGGATTGTAGGAGTTGCACGAGGAGCCTATGACTAATGGGCTGGTCAATAAGGACCTGAACCTTATTGTGTGTCTTTTGTGCAAACGTCCACAGGCTAAAGCCTCTGAACAGGTGCAGTTCATTCCGCTGGCTCGCCTCCCTGCAGGATTGTTAAGATTGGGGAATGTCTTTCATCCTGTCTTCTTCTGTTAATGATTACAGATCACTGGTTCAGTTAGTGCTGGTTTGGGGAAATTTCAAAATTACAACATAAGGGAACATTATGAGAAGATTGAAAGGAAAGCAACAGAATTTCATACGCAGACTCTCAAAGAATAGGCTCTGCATATCCATGTCAAACTGTGCTTCATTATAAGCCTTTAGTATCTTGCTTTGTTAGAGCATTGTGATATGTGGATTAGAAAACAATACACAGTGAATGTTTGATTCATCCCTGAAAATGTGAATTTTGCTGATTTGTTGTTTTCTTTATACTTTAACCAGTCTTGTCTGTTAACTTGATTGAACCTAAAGCAAGTGTCTGACACTCTTCCCTCTTAGTATGAGTGTGCTGTATCCCTTTCCCTGCGTTAATTCCAATTTAATTGCCAGTTGCCTCAAGGCACTTCAATAACAGTAGCAAATGATTTGATTTAGTGGACCTCATCAGACTGCATTTTAAATGCGACACAGCAACCCCACTTGAATTCCAATGAAGTGCTGGCACAGCCCTCTGTTTACTAATGATCCTCCGCTGGAGATGTCTGATTGAATCTGAGTCAGGAGCAATGGGACCTGCTAGCATTGTAAATGATCTGCAACCTGAGCAGACAGAGAAATAAGGACCTCATAATCTCACATTAAAGCCTCCCTCTCCAGGACATGCACATTATTTTCAATGCAGCTAATTAACTGCTCCCTCAGTCTTAGCACACATATAATGTGTATGAGTGTCATGCATGGTGGTAAGTGCTGGTGTACAGAGCCTCTAGATCAAGTGTTGATGATATGACAAACGATGGATCTTCTCCTCATAGCCGTTCTGACATAAACTACCCTGCCTGCGACTCCCTATCTGTATTCCTCTCCACACTCTGTGCAACAGGAAAGCAGCCCCAAAGAGATGCCAGGTCACACACAGGATTAAACTGGATTGTGTTTTTCCTGCAGTCCTGCCTTTAATGGCTTGATATCACTACTTAACATTCTGCACAGAGTGCTTAGTGTAGGCATCATTTAGGGTGGAGCTACTATCAGTCGCTCTTTGAGCACAGAGATAGAGGACTTCACAGGCTGGAACTGACTCCTGATGGGGAATGAAGAGAATAATTACACATCTAACACACCAGGAAGAAGCCATTGATTGTGTGATTGGCATGCTGTGCATTGTTGGAAATTCTTAAAGAAAACAATGACTTTTGTGGTTTAAAATAGAACATATAAAGACTCCGGTTGAAAGTGCCTGTGGGCTTTGAGGGGAGTTGGTTTAGGTAGAAGCACTTGGTCTTTGAAAGAAGCTTTTTCCTCTGAGGACTCACACAAAGTTGAAGTGACCCAGTTTCCCCACTCAAGGCCCTGTCTGTGTATGGTACTGAAATAACTGTGTGTCTGTGTCTTGTACGTTCTCCAGGGACTGACATGGCGGTGTTCTGTCTGCTGTGTGCAAAGCGCTTCCAGACCCAGAAGGCCCTGCAGCAGCACATGGAGGTCCATGCAGGCATGCACAGCTACATCTGCAGCCACTGTGAGCGCCCCTTCCCTAGCCACACTACACTCAAAAGACACTTGCGCTCCCACACGGGTAAGAGACGAATCATCATCATCACCACCATCATCATCAGTGTAACAGTCATAAATGGTCAATATATTGAAAAAGAGACAAATAATCCCCTATTTATATTTGTATGTGCTTAATTTGTTATTGGCTGTAAGAGTTTTAGGTAATTTGCATGCATCCTTTCACACCCCTCTTCTTCCTTCACTTGAAGATGACTCACCTCACCGATGAGAGCACTGTACCGTTATGGCCATGCATATTTTGAGCAATTTCATCCTGTTTACATTTTGGGTTCATAGACAGCCTTTGGGCTTCTGCAATTCACGGCTGTCAGTTCTAGTGTGGTTCACCCAAAATGATAGTGGAAACCCAAATAAATATTGAAGGAAAAGCAAATGGAAATGACTTGTCTGTGTGTTCTACTGAGGGAAGAGCCTTAGTGCTGCAGGAGACTGAGAGATATTTACTGAAAAGATGCCCCCCTTTCTTCTTTTACCTTAAATAACACTCCCAGCTGTCAGAGCGGCTTGATGTCTAGACAGGAGAAATACATAATTGATGTGAAGAGACAGAAGTGAAGGGAGTTTTGGCCAAGGCAGCGTGTCTTGTTTGTATGCCATTCTACTTGGAAGTAACATTTTGTAAATGTCATCTGCTCCACAGTGGGGTGGGGGATTGGGGAGACTTGGCCTGTAATGAGGAGAGCAATGTATCCTCTGACTTGGCTGTTGCTGTGGACACTGAGATAATGAGGCACACAGGTCATTGGAGATGAGTCAAACCCTCCTCAGCTGAGGAGAGAAATAGATTAACTACAGTATAGAAAGCAAAGCAGCGCATGCCTGGAGGACTTTTATTAGCTATTAGCAGACCGCTAAAAGGAGTGTCGTCGTGTCGTGACATTAGCAACGTCTGAAAGTACTTTTCCTGATAAGCATGTGACCTGTGAGATATATGCATGCCAAATATGTCACGCTAAAGTTAAATTCACGCTTTCAGGCTGATCACGGTGCTGTTGTGACTTTTGTTGTGGCACCGCTGTGTTTTCAGGCGACCACCCATTCGAGTGTGAGTTCTGCGGGAGCTGTTTCAGAGACGACGGCACGCTGAGAGGCCATAAACGCATCCACACAGGAGAGAAGCCTTACGAGTGCAACGGCTGTGGGAAGAGGTTCAGCCTCAAACACCAGCTAGAGACGCACTATCGTGTTCACACAGGTTAGAGTTCAGACACACACACACACACACACACACACACACACACACACACACACACACACATATACAGGAGAATTCACACAAGGTTTTTTTCTCTTTGGAGCTACTACCAGAGTAGTCTGAAGCGTGTCATTCAAAAAGTTATTGATTTTTCTATAATTACACAGTTAATTCATTGATGCATTTAAGAAGCAATTTCCCCATGACCCTGCACAGGATAAGCAGGTATAAAGGATGGATGGATGGATGGATGGATAGATGAATGGATGGATGGATGGATGGATGGATGGATGAAGTGATAATTTTTCTGCCATCTCACAATTCATTTGTCTTCTGCTTGAAGCAAGACAGACCAATTTATTTGATATCACCCTTCAGATACAAAGATAAAAATATTTAAAGAAAATAATACACAAGAAAATAAAATATTAAAATAAAAAACATGAAATAAAATATTAAGATAGATGAGATAATTAGAAAAAAAAGAATAACATTTTAACATTTACACTTTTTTGTTTTATGATCACTTTCATTTAAAAAGACTTGAAGCCAGCGTGTCCACCCACAGAGCAGAGACAGGAGCTCTGATTGGTCATTCATCTTTGCCTCATGCCAGCTGACCAAGGATCTCTTTTATCACTAATGAAATACAATTATTAATTGTTGCATCTGTATGTTATTTTACAACTTTTTTTTAACCAATGACTTTTTATAGAGCATTCTATTTAAATTTATATTAAATCATTTTATGAATCAATTAAGTAACAAAGAAATTTATTTTTAAAAAAATTTCCAGAATCCATACTGTTATGGCATATTTGGCACTGTTGTTCACTGTCTTTAAAATTTAATTCTAAAAAGTACAAATATTCACTGTGTTTGGTTTAAAAAAACAAAACAAAACAGTATTCTTGCATTCTTTTCAGGACAAATCCCACAAACATCATAGAAGAGGAAAGACTGCCTTTAAATAAACATTATTTACCAATTAAACTAACCTTAAAATGTTGAAATAAAAACGTTTTCCTGATGTTTATCTGATATCTCACTGCTGCCAGACAGAAACCTCGTATTTCGGGATTTGTGTTGGATGTCACTGACCAATATCAAATAAAAGGCAAACTGATATAGGTCTAAAACTTGAGCACACACCCACACCCACACACCCACCCACACACACACACACACACACACACACACACACACACCACGAACAGTACAGTGGATTGGATCATAGGTGATTCCTGTTTCACCTACCAGATCTGTGTTCTGGGTTTACAAGGTTAATGCTGGTTGTTGAATTTTTCAGGTGAGAAGCCATTTGAGTGCAAGTTGTGTCACCAGCGCTCCAGAGACTACTCGGCCATGATCAAGCACCTGCGCACTCACAACGGAGCGTCTCCGTACCAGTGCACCATATGCCAGGACTTCTGCCCCAGCCTGGCCGCCATGCAGAAGCACATGAAGGGCCACAAACCGGAGGAGGTACCGCCCGACTGGAGGATAGAAAAGACTTATCTTTACGTCTGTTACGTCTAAGCAGGACTTGGACCCATTAAACACACACAAACACACACAACACACAATAAATCCACCTGAACACACACAAGCACATTATCACTGTCAGGTGAAAAACTCGTAACAGGTTAAAGTTGGTTAAAACTGGGTAATTTCCTCAAAGTGTGTGTACTTTTGTGGGAGTTTGTCACTGTAAGGACAAAAGATTGTCACCTGACAATAGAGACATCATGCAAGCATAAATGCAAATGTGAAGACGAAGATGCACACACATTCTCTCTCTCTCTCTCTCTCTCTCTCTCTCTCTCTCTCTCTCTCCATGCACATTAAAACTTGGATTCTAATCCGATTGAGGTAATAAATCGTTCCTTCCCAAACATCATATAAACACCAGAAGTTGATTGAAATTGGCACAAATTGATGTTGGTCTACTCTGAGCTACATACTTAGATTATGCAGTTTTAAACAATAAACAATCCATTGGCTTACAATCGCTACAATACCTTTCCTCACCGGCCATACTGTACTTCCTGTCGTAAGCCGATTAAGCCACAAGTCATGTATATTTGGCAAACAACAGCATCCTATTCATTCCATCCACATGTCCAGCATAATTTGCATTTTTGACAAAAATCTGAGCATAGTGCGCATGTAAACGTTCTCATTCTCCCTCTCTCTCTCTCTCTCTCACACACACATACACACACACATAATCACACAGAGTTTTGATAATTGCATCTGTATTGGATCCGCTGTGGTTGCAGCTAAATGCCACAGCGTTTGCGGCTGCTGACGTGTCTGTGTAGCAGTAGCTTTGTGATTGACTGATAATTCAGCTCCTCTGATTGTGCAGTAGACGTTGAAAATAATTCCAAAAAAGGCTCGACTGGTTGAACGTTTTCTCTCCTGATTTCCTGTGACTCAGTTTTCTGCTGTTGGTTTTATTTTGGAGTCGTTTATTTTCTGCATGTTTTACTTGAATGGCTGCCATGTTTTGACCTCATAATCTTGATCTCTTTAATTGCCTTGTCTTTCTTGCAGTGGGTGTTATTGTTTTGAGATAGTTGGCTCACAATTTGCATTTCTCTTGAAATGTAATAGGTTTTGCTATTTATATGTTGTTTTGTTACCAAATATGTGCTGATTTTTATCACCTAGTGTAAGTCTCTTGGGCTTATTTCTAGTAGAGTGAGCTCTACCACACTTTCACTTTTTGATTTAAACCCTCTGCAAACTATCATTTTTTTTCCTTCATGGTTTAATTTTCTAACAAGGCGAATTTAATTTAAATGGTCAAAGAGTGTGTAAAAAAAAAAAACAGCCTCCATGTGGCTTTTATGTGTTTTTTTTTAATTATCATTTCACTATATATAGATGTCTTATAAGTAAATCACAGGATCAGAATTTTCTAGGAGAAAATTGAAGAAATCATGAAAACACAAAGGTTTTTTTTTACAAAACAAGAAGAGAAAATTCTGACATTGAATCACTATGAGCAGGTTATTGTTGGTTGTAGTGTTGCTGTAACGTACAAACTGTCCTGGTATGTTATTCCCTTATGTGAGCCTAACGGGCCTTATAGATTGAAACATGTTGTATTTTTGTATTACAGTAATTTGCTATCTGTTTACATTTGGTATGATTTGAGAAACATCTTAATGTGTGTGTTTTATAAGTCTCTGATTCAATGAAGATCCCTCCCTCGTGCCTCTTTTATAAGTAGAGCATTGATGTGCTTGAGTACATGGGTTTGTGCTATTGGTAGCTGTATCTGGGTGTTTGTTTAATGTTACCTAATTAAAGATAGACTGCCATGTAGATCCACTCGTCTGAACATCGCAACTGGAAGCAACATACTGTGATAGTGACTGATACTCTGATGCAAGTTCCGAGCAATTTTTGATGTTAAAAAAAAAAAAAGAGAAAAAAAACACGTTTCTCTCAAATTGTTCCCTTCAAAGTGGCAACGGACTGAGATTTCTGGGTGGAAACGGTGTGTGAAGCAAATCGTGGCATCTGTGGGCATCACCAATGCCTTCATCAGCAGCCAACGACACTCAGTGCCATGAACACACACATACTCACTGTACCTGTTTTACATGAACATGCACTATAAATGGATTTCCTCGGCGGACCAAAAGAAATAGAGCACTTTTGTTTGAAAAGGGGTTTTTCTTTGATCTTTCTATGTTGTAATAATGCAGATGTCCTTTTATTTGATGTGTCCTAGAGGGATGTGATTAGCATTGTTTAGATTATGTCAATGTCTGTCTACCTCAGGGCCAGATCAAAGCTCGACCTGGTATCCAATCAGGGTTGTTCTTCTTGCCATGTGTGCAGTAAAATCCCTCTTCATTACAGCTTTGTAACACAGTGTGTGGAAGTGTTTTCTCAGTGTGGATTCAGGCACAACTCTATGCGTCAGTGTTCGGTGGCATGGTTTAAAAAAGAATAAAACAATTTACTATTTTATGCATTTTGCCTCATTCTGCCATCTCCTCTTTGTCACCTCTGCTCCTAAATCAACCTGATGATTTTGCTTTTACAGCGGCATCATCTGGACCAGGATAGAAATGCTGAGCCCACTTACATTTTATTGGCTCCAGCCACAATCCTCCACAGTCGCCAGCTGTTTACAGGCTTTATGTGTTGAGCAGGCAACTAGCAAACAGCTGGAGTCACTTCAGGCACGCTGGCGACCTCTGATGGCACACTTCCAGAGCCACAGCTGGATTCCTTCATTCCAGATGTGACTGGAGGTAAGAATCAGATTAGCTGGCCTATCAGCAGTGTGCACTAACTTTGGAAGATTTCTTCCAACTAGCATAAAACTCTACCCACAAAAATGCTATCATACCTCAAAGCAAATAATAAAGAATTAAAGCTTAGCTAAACTTCACATAAGCAATGAAACTTTGGAAATTCAAATCAGTAGTTAATATCTTGAAACAGGACTAGTATTATTTCTAGAATCCTTGAAGTAAGATTTAAGTATAGAAATAAGTATTAGAAATGGGTTGAAATAATCTGACTGCACTAAGAAGATTTGTAACTTGTTTTAAGAAAATAGAACTTTCAGGACTCGATAAATACAAATTGATTGGCCTGATTATTGAAACAAGCAAAGTCATCGTTATTGATATTTGAGGTGAAAAATATACAGAAGCAAAGTTAGAGGCTTGGTTTTAACATTAAGTTTTGAGTTTTGTGTGTGTGTGTGTGTGCTTCCACGCTCTTGCTCTCTCTTTTTCGATGTCATACGCACACCCAAAAGCCTGATTCTGCAAAACATTTAATTTAGTCAAATATGTCACAAGTATAAATTCTCTACAGCTGCTAAAGTTGTTAACTTTTGAGTGATTTCAGAACAGACTCATGCTGGTGACACTGATGGACTGAAATCTGCCATTAATGTCTGTGAGTAATGAATATTGTAGACATATAAATAACACAGCAACCTGTACTCAAAAACAGCATCTCCATTTTGGATGTCTTTATGGGATGCCCATTTCCCAAATGTGACAGTAACATCCCAAATGGACAAAAATCTTCCCAAATGTTAACCCATTTGGACACCCCAAATGAACAGTTTTCCCAATATGGACACCCCCAGATGGACAAAAAATATTCCCGTATGGGGTACCCATTTGGTGTAAAAGGGTAAATGTAAGGGTAAAAATCATGGTAAATGTGATGGTATTTAAGCAGCTTAGTAGGATCCATGGTCTGCAGTTTCTTGGAAATCAGTTCGGGGGCAGTGGTGGCCTAGAGAAGCGAGCTTGTGACCAAAGGGTCGCTGGTTCAATCCCTGAATTGGCAGGAGAAATCAGGGTTGGGGAGGTGAATGAGCAGCACCTGTCTCTCCCTCATTATCATCACTGAGGTGCCCTTGAGCAAGGCATCTAACCCCAAATGCTCCAGTGGAGCTGCTCAGTGGCAGCAGAGAGTCTGTGGTTGTGCTGGGCAGCTTCCTGGTGTGTGTGTGTGTGTGTGTGAGCAGGGGCACTTCCACAAGAGCATTCGATGAAGCATGAGACGTTAATGAGCAGGTGAGTACACGTGCAGGCATGCTAGCTGTTCGCTGTTTGATGATACTCTAAATATTGCTAACACACATGCTACACAAACAGTGTGGTTACAACTTACCTGTGTTCCATTCCTTCAGGGAAAAGATTCTTCTTTTTTTTCAATATTTGGCGGTTGGCAGGCCAACTAATTGGTGCATTACCGCCACCATCTGGACTGGAGTGTGGAGCAGTAAGGTAAAAATCAG
The DNA here is from genome assembly GCA_014773175.1 of Lucifuga dentata. Classification (NCBI taxonomy): domain Eukaryota; kingdom Metazoa; phylum Chordata; class Actinopteri; order Ophidiiformes; family Bythitidae; genus Lucifuga; species Lucifuga dentata. The sequence goes on along the minus strand of VXCM01000055.1, from coordinate 41,073 downwards.
GAAATCCACACCTGTTTACTTCCTGGTCATACCATTTTGCATGGTGGAGACATTTTGTTAATGATTATTATTTTTCAGATACTAACTGCAGTTTATAACTTCTAGTTCTGTTAATGGTTATTCATAAAATGTGTAAAGATTCTGTAATTTCTAGATATGTTCATAAATTGTCTACTTTATTTTTTTTGTGTGTGTAAATATGGGTTAAACTCCCCCACTGTTGGTGGTGTCCACATGGTTGATCACTGGGAGGATATAAAATTGGTGGCTGGTGGAAGTTTGCTTTTGTGTTCTGCGTGTACAAGCTGTAGTGCTGCAGAATAACTTCCCACGCAAGGTCTAAAAAATAAAATCAAATAAAATCTCTTTGCATGATCCTCTTCACTCATCCTGCGGAATTTTAAAGGCCAAGTGTACAGAGTAAGGGTAAAGGTAAGGGTGAAAGTAATATCTAATGTCAAACTTTACACAATTAAAATGTTTGGGCAATTCAGTTACACCTCGACATGTATAGGACATGTCTCAAAATCAGTCTTCAATACCTAAAGCTATGCCTATGCACTCAATACCTTGCTAAGACCAATAAAGATTAATTATCTTGTAGTGATTCTAACCATGTTGATCAGATGGTGATTGATTAAATTATTTGTCTTGGATATATATATATTTTTTTTTAAATAGGAGTGAATAATCATAAAACTAGATCTTGAAACTATCTTGAATTGACACGTTTATAGTGCACACAGCGGTGGACATTGTAGTGAAAGTGACACTAACTATGACAGAGCATCTTTTTATTATGTACTAGTAGTTTACTGCTATGTTGTATTTTAATCTTCACCAAACATCTCAGGGATTTTAACGTCATGCTAGTGGAAAATATTCCCCAGTTTTCCTTTTTTCTTTTGTATTCTTTTTCCCATAAAGTCTCCTCTGAGTAAGCTGTGAATGTGTTCTTTTATTGTATAATCTATTTTCCAGTTATATGACTTCATCCTCATCCGCTAAATTCCAGCCAAGTGTTTACAGTCTCTGTCTGCAGTGTCCAGTCTGTCTTTTTTTTTTTTTTTTTNTTTTTTTTTTTTTTTTTAAATGTGTGTGAGTTTTTCAAAGGATTAGTTTGATTTTAACAAAATGCCTTCATTGGGCCTTTCCTGCTAAATATGTTCACACTGTAGCTGAGAGAGGATATTTGCTGTTGATGTAATATAAAAGATTCTCAAAGATCCTGTTGATGCTCAGTATAATATTCTGTGCATTGACCTTGAACATGTTCTTGTTCATACAGCACTGATGACACAGGAGGGGTAACTGCTGGGAGAAGAAGAACGTCAGAGCCCCCCCACCCCCGCCCTCCCACACACACCACAACTGAGCCATTTCCAGAACCTTCAAAGTGTCAGGTAAGGCCACGACAAGATCTCAGAGAGATCACATTAAACGACATTACATCTATCAGGATTCTCAGTCATCCCAGTCATTGGATGTTTGGATGTAGCAGTTCAAGCAGCTATTTTATTTAATCATGAATTGAGGTGTTAACTGCTTGCGACTGAAGATGCTGCAGGGTCAGAGATGCTAGGACAGCGTTGTAAGTAGGTGGTAAGTGGCATTGCAACCCACCTGTCTGTTCAGGGATGTTTTTTCTAGCCTTTTTTAACCACCAAACCAAGCCAAACCATCTGTCTTCTCTGTCCAAAATATTTTGTTATCAAAATAGCATCCCTGTCTTTTAGGTGTCTGTAGCCAGCTTTGTTTTGGCCTATACTAGTTGGCCCTCCTCTGTTGGGCCATGTACTGTTTAATGGGTGTTTGGTCTCCCCAACGTATACACGGTTCTCCTTGCATTTTGCCATAGACTAATCTTGTCTTATGTGATGCTAAATGTGAAGTCTTAATTTGCAAAGTATCAGATAAAACCCTGTAAAATGTAGTGGAGAAAAAGTGAGAAGTCTCTTAAAATCAAGCAAAGTGTACTTGAGTAACTGAGTTGAGTTACTTTCCAACATTGCATATCTGTAATTTTGACAGTACATAGAATGAGGATCCCCGTGTGACCCCCCACGCTCAGTCTGAGACCACGTTCCATGGAGGGTCAGATTGAGTCACAGCAGCCTTAATGTAATCTTCTCAGTTTAATTAGAGTGAGCGTAGTGGGCAGCTGAAGCAAATCTACGCTTACTCTACGCTCACATTAGCTGCCATCTGGTGGGGTGCAGCTCTGCTCTTATCATTATCTTCTACAAGACAACACACAAACATATACATGACAGCTATTTATTCATCCTGTCACATTCGATACACACACTGCTGCACAGCATTCAGCAGACAGGAGTTCAGCATACCCATACTTACACCTAAACACTATTTCCTTTTCATCATGCTGTACTCTACACTGAAATATCCATTAAGTGCTTGTTATGCTGAACAGGAGAGACCACCATAAACGTCAGTGTGAATAATGAATAAAACAATCTCTGGACCTTTTCTCAGGTTTTGCAACTATTATAGATTTGCAGAGATTTATTTCTATTTTTTTTTTTTTTNATTTTTTTTTTTTTTGTCAACTTTGGCCTCTTAACTACAGATTCAAAGAGAAAAGTCTGTATGAGCAAACAAAAATCAGAACATTTAATTACCTCTGCCAAGGAAGTTATGTTTTTACCTGTGCTTGTTAGTTGGTTTGTTGGTTTATTTCTTTAAGTTTTTCTTAGTAGGATTATTAAACACTTTTGACACCACAGACACAATTTGGTGGAAGGAGCATGGGCCAGGGAAGAACCCATTAAATTTTGGTGTGGACCCAGATTAAGGGGTATATGCAGAGTGTTTTTTGATTTCTCAGCACTGTGGGCACTTTCAATATTTTTGTCAATGTCTTTAACAAAAGGAAAAAAAAAAAAAAATCAGGCAAAACAAAATCAGGCATATTTATTCCAGATGATCAATATGTACAGTTTGGCTCAGATCTGGATAAGTATTATATAGCAGACTAAATACATTTGGATAGGGATAACCACCAGTGTGCATCTTAAGATAATGCTAATTCATTAGTATGCAAATGGTTTTGATGTAGTTAAAGAAATAGATCCAGAAAAATATTACATTTATTATAGCCAGTACTTTCTCTTAAGGCCAATATATTAGAACAAGACAAATTTTGTCTAGGCTTGTTTGGCCTTGGTAGGAATAATTCATGCATGAGCACCATAATATTCAAGTTTTTCTTTTCTTTTCTTTTCTTTTCTTTTCTTTTCTTTTCTTTTCTTTTTATGACTAGAAAAATAGTCTTTTTTTAATTCTAAAGAATAACATAATGGCCATCAGCTGATCATTGCGTGTTTGGTTGCTTGTGGTAATGCAAGCATTTTAATAGAGATACCAGGCATTAAAGCTATTTTTTTCAAAGCTATTTGCACCTTATAGTTTGGATCTGTATGTGGATAAAAGTACAGATATTATATTTTGAAGTTAAATGATACAGAACCAGATAGTAGCTTGGCTTAAACACCAAATGCAAGGCTATGTTTAAATCCTGATCCTGAAATGAAACTTTCCAAGTCTACCACAAGAGGGCAGTGTGTCATCACAGCTGCCTTGTCATCCAGACTGCAGTGAAGGTTTGAGTGCTGAGGATTTAGAGCACCTCAGTAAGCAGAGCCCAATTCTGCCAGCAGAGAAATATAATTATTGAAGCAGGGAGGATAGCCAGGGTGTGTGTGTGTGTGTGTGTGTTTGCCCTCACTCTGTGCTACACGGTGATCTGGACTGCTTTCAGCAGGATTTACTTTTTTGAACACATAATCGTGTCATAACACTGCACACATGCAGGTCCCATCACCTGATCCAGCTTAGGAGATTTACCAGATTTCAGCTGTGTCCTCGATGACTCTGTGGACAATCCGGCCATTACTGGCTAAAGGTCACTGCCAGCAGCATCAATAGCACAACTGTCATGACAGCACAGACATCAATGAATCAGTTTTAATGCCTCTGTGGGTTGAATTTTGGCAAAAGCTGCCTGAGCCTTAAAAGAAGCTTTCCTCTCTTCTGTTCTGTTGGACAGGGACTAACATACTGCATCTGATGTTCAAGGTCTGGACTCTGAAAGAGGAGCACATAGTAATGGTTGAGATAAGCCCAATGCTGATCAAATCTCAGCACACCAAACAGGGCGAGTGTGTGTCCCCTCACAGCAGAAAGAGATAAATGAAGTTCCAAACTGGGCTGCAGCCAGGCACAGACTGTTGTACATGAATAAATGCAGTGGACTGCAGGGCATCTGTGACAGCCCCATACAGGGTGTCACTCTATTGCTATTGTTGTTGTTGTTGTTGTTGTTGTTGTCATCATGATAAAAGGCTTTTGCTTTATTCTTATGACCATAAAATGAATATAAAGTCATAAAATATAGAATACATCAGTAACTGATCATTATTGATTTGGCTCAGTGATAGATATTGCAGTTTTGATATTTAGCTATGTAATATCGAATGATAGAGATATAATAATTCAAAATACCTGTGTTCTCCCTTGGCATTATTTTTCATGTGTGCACCTTATACACAGAGGATCAGATTATGAGCACTTTTTATGTATTTTCCTCAGAAATGAGGAAAACACAAGATTCTGCAAAAATACAGTTTTCATATGATATACATACATCTTTCATAATGACAGACAGAAACAAGGGCATAACCAGGCATACATACCTAAGTTACATTTGCTATATGGAAGAATTGAACAGGGAAAAACATGTCAATTTTTTATTAATGTTTTAAATCATGTACATTACATGTTGATTTTTTTTAATTTAGTTATTCTATTCACTTTAATCCCCATCAGTTTGCTAAAAACACAGATTTATATCTTTTTTTGCAAATAAACTCTGATGACATCTGAAAAAGTTAAGCAAGTAAAATGGCAGCTAAGTAAATAATTTTTTGTTGTTGGCTGGCTGGGAAAAACAAATTGGAGCAGTAGGGGGAGACATGCAGTCAGTTTAAACCATCAAACACATCTATGTTCTCCTCGCTCTTCTATTTGCCACTGCAGGAGAACAATTTAGCACACTGCTAATTATCAAACATAATTAACCTCAAAAACGCAGTGCAATGAATATCAGCCCATCATTTTTTTTCTCCATCACGTGTAATTTATTGTTCTGCCGAATGCTCATTATTCTGTTTGATTTCTACTTCTAATTCCATAAGACACCTGTTAGATGAGCAAAATAGATCTGAGCCATTTCTGGAATTCTGCTTTGACAGTCAGATGAATTGGACTTTTTTTCCTGGCATATATTCCCTTCACCTGCTTTCTGATTAACCCTACCCATATGGGAAATATACATCCTTTAATCAAGCATACCTCTAATTTGATATTAAATTATGTATTTCTTGTCAATAAAAATCCAGTATATCTTTAGTTTGTGAAGTGAAGAGAGGCTTTGAACTCCTTCTGAGCTCAAACAAATTTCCCACCTTTTTGAAATAAAAGGTGGGAAATGTGTTTGAGCATAGATCTTTAATAATGCATCTGCTGCTGCATTGTACTATAAATATTCATACTTATCAAAGATTCCCTTTTAGAAGCGACTCAGTTCAGCTTTTCTCTTGTATCTTCTACTGAACATATTTGAAATGTAGAAAATCAGAAAACAGACTGTGTGCTAGTTAAAAGTGTGAAGAGTGAAGAGAAAGTCTCATCTGTCAGCAGGCAGACAGGGCAGACTTCATTTTCTTCTTGAGTGTTGAGAGACGATCGCTGTGGATTCCAAATGACAGGATTGACATGATATGAGACTTTTCAACAATCTGCAATAATGACCTTTGCTCACAACCATATGAGCGCTCGGGTAATAATGTGTCTTGGGTGAAATGGACAATCTTTTGGCACAGGTAAAGTTGTTTCCAAGCAACACTCCTATCACTAGTCAGCTTGGAGGTATCTCTGGAGATGCTCCCCCCTCTTACAAAAACCTGGTTCAGCTTGCCTCCACCGGCCCCATGACCCCCCCCCNGCCCCCCCCCCAGACAAACAACAGCCTCATTCTCTGCACCACTGCTGACCTCATTGTCTCTTTGTGAAGGGAAAATCCAGAGTTGCATTCTGTTAAATGGCAAACGGTCCGCTGAGCGTGAGCGGGACAGAGCTCTACCTATAGGAGGCCTACAGATGAGCACGAGAACAGCTGCTTTTTCCTCAGGACCGCGCACAAAGAAAACATGGTAAGATCCCACACAAAAACATCCTGAACAAAACGCTCGACACCTTCCTCCATCTGTCTAATTTAAGCAACACAGACAACATCTCTGTGTCTGATAGTCACCTTCAGAATCTATGTAACAGATGTTGTTTACACGTGCAATATTAGCTGCAAACTTGCATAACATGTTTCTTTTTTTTATTGATTTTCCTCAAGTTGTTAAAAATTCATGCACATGTATTTTGTGATCTAATGATCCACTGCAATACATTTATAAATTACACTTGAACGAAATTGACTTTGTGCTAATTCCAGAGGCCAAAATCCTGTTTACTTATGCTTAAGTGCTGCATCGACACATGGGAACAGATGGTGTGGTACTTGCAATTGTATAATAGCAAGTATGCACAACTATATATGCTTATAATTAGTGTAACACACTCATAGAAACAGCTGCATTTACATACACAGGCTGTAGAGATAAAACATTTCTGAAAAGTGGGAGCATGATTTTTTTTTTTTTTTTTTTTNTGTTAAAAAAAAAAAAAATGAAACACCACCTTCAACAGTCTACAGTCATTAAAGATTTTTAATTTGCTGATTATGACTCACACAGAGGAGATATATGACTCATACACTCTGATTCTTTACATCTGGACCGGTCACTCGTGGCTAATATTAGGATTATATTACTTCTAATTAATTCTAACTGAGCCACACACGTGTGAGGTTATTGAGGAGCAGGTGGTGAGAGGACAGAATCTCTTTATGTCTCAAACTTCTCCAAACTTTATCAATGAGAAGGCTAAAATGAGATCTGATGTGCCCACTGTGATCCCTACAGAGTCTTGATGGAGACACATTATCAGTGATTGAGAACCCAGTGGCTATCAGTCAGTCTTTTCACTCAGAGAAACCGGCAGGGATCGGAGGGAGCAGGGGAATCCAGGGCTGCCGTGCTTGGCTGAAAGGAATTCATTCTACAACCCAGGGTGAGATCCAAGCTGATTTTGTCTCAAACTTTTGACAGTACAAAGACTCGTGGTTCATTTGTGCCCAAACCAAGGTGCTAAAAAGAATCAAACTCAACCAAACCATGATCTCTACAGTGCAAAAATAAGAAAAAAAAAATACCCATGAGTTCTTGCAAAAATACACTGAGTAGATTTGCTGGTATATTATCTTGCATAGATGTCCTTTCATAGTTGAACACTGAACATGTATGAAATGTGCTGTCGCTTATTAATTTCTGCCTGTCTTCTTGCTGTGTACTCCATGGAACAGCTGACATTTAACAGTCTCCTCAGCTTATATCAGATAGCATTAAGTCAGTGTCTGTTGTTGCCTCAGCTCACAGGCTGCTGAGGCTGCTGGCAGCTGTGTGTGCAGTCGGACTCCTGGGAGGTTTAGCTGTCGGTGTCTGGTTTCTAGGTGAGTAGCTGGATCTGAATAAGAATCACTAAATGGACTTACAGTAGCCAGTAAAATTCAGCTTAAGGCTACTGCACACAGACTCAACATTTATTTTATTCTTTACTTGGGTAATTTTTTTTTACATTTACTTCTACTAAGACTAGGAACACATTTACAGTCATTAAGTTTCATAGCAGCATAAATGGATTATACTGTAATTGTGGGTATGAATTTAAAGAGAAACAGACCCAGATTTTGCACTGAGGATGATCCATTCAAGTATTTTCACAATTACTTCAAAATGAGTAAGTCAATCATATATAAGACATATGGTAACCCCCTTGATTCCTAATCATTTGAGTCTGTACTTAAAGGAGAATACTGATTATTTTGCATGTTTGAGCCCAATAAATGCAATCCATATACCTGTTACATTACGACCAACCATTGTCCAAAACATGCGACTGGAGTGGTACATTTTAGAATTGTTTTTCCTACTTTCCAGAATGCCGTTGGTTTCAGTTTATTTCACTACGCTATAAAAAATCAACTTGTAGAGATTGAAATATGTTTGAGATAAGTAATCCATATACAGCAATGCCATTATTTTTTTTGTCAAAGTTACTTAATTAATAATTTCATTCATCAAAGTTACTTAATTAGTTAATTTAACCAGTCCAACATGGAGCGACATGGAAGAAAATGTATTTCTCCACCAGGGAATATAGTCCCAGGAGAAGGCTGCTTTTACTGAGAATTTAAATGACTGTGCCTTCAACAGTTGTAAATGCTAGCAGGCAAAACATTGAATTTTAAGGTGGGTGTATCACCTGAACATTTGATTTTGAAAGAGGAATTTGGTAAAATAACATGAAAACTAATATACAGTTTTATGTTTTGGAAAATGGTTGGGTCACATAACCTTTATGCGGGTAGTATTTATTAGGCTCAAACAAGCAAAACCACTGGTATGGTTCTTTAAGCAGTAATGTATTACCTAATTAAAATATTTCAATAACTTCTTCATTATCATAGCATTTTATTGCTCTATGAGACATGGTAGCTTCTGTTGGTCTATTTTTCTTAATGCAAATGTTTTTGGGGATTGAAAGCCTGATAAATTGTTTTCCACATACAGTCAGACTTCTGCTGAGGCCCTCCTCCTCACACAGTCCAGCAGGGCTTGGGGACACCAAGGAGACTTCCTTCTGCAATGTGACTGAGGACGTTTCAGTCTATGACCCAAGAAAAGGTCTGTGTTACCTCTTAGTATGCTGGAAACACATTAGTTTCATTCTCGTATGAGTTAAAGAGCCAGTTTGCAAAAATAATTCCTCCCTGACCTCTAGTGGAATCCAGCCATGCAGATAGTTTAATTTGCTTTTATTTGCAAGTCTCACAGTGAACTGATTTTATTAGAGTTATTAAAATAGCCCCAATAAAATCTATTAAAGTGGATCTGGGGATTATCCAAAGTAGTGACATTGTTTTTTTGAAAGATGGATTTTCAGTGCAAATATCTAAAAATCTTGATAAATAGACCTGTAATTATCTGCATTGCTATACCACCAAGGGGGAGTTTGGAAAATGTAAATTCTTTGTTGTAAATATAAATTTGGGCGAACTGGCCCTTTAACACGCAGGAGAGGATTCTTTGGTTGCATAGAATCACACTTTGCTTTGGGTCACCTCTTCAGTGATTTTTAGGTGAAGAGTGGCAAATTGTCATTCAGCAGCTGTTCCCTGTAGCCTTCTGGTCATCTTGAGATGCACCTATTGACTGACACATAATAACCCGTTTGTATTGACTACATTTGCATATATACCAGTGTTTATTCCTAATCATTTCCCACTCTAATAAGAGGGTAGCTCGTTACTGTTGGCTTTTCTCTGGAGGGATTTTCAATCAATCAGGTTCAGTGTTTTACAGAATCAGCCCGGAGAACTCCCTCCTGGAGATCCAGCTGGAGAAGCCGCCCACCTGGCTGCCGGTGTGTTACGAAAGGTGGAACTCTTCCCTGGGAACACTCGTCTGCAGACAGCTGGGCTATCTGAGGTTGGTCTGTACACTGACAGGATCACGCACTCCCTGCAGAGCTCAGCCTCCGACTCTGTCTGAGACCTGAGTCCCACTCACTGGCTTAGAATTTAGCCTTTAGCCTACATGCTCAGGTTGATGACTTGGCTTATTTATGGCCTTTTAATACCTCATTTACAATCTTATCTCATACCCCGCAGGTCTTTATTATCTTAATACTCACACCCACCAATTTTGAATATTTTCTCTTTCCAGGTTGACCAAGCATAAAGGAGTGAATCTAACTGATATTGGGCGAATGTATACTGATGGCTTTATACAAATTGCCTCAGAACACCAGAGTAGTCTGGAAAATATGTGGCAGTTCAGGTAAGGCAAGTTATCTGGGGACATAATACTTATAATGATGTGGAGAAAATTATGGCTCGTGACACGTTAATTATGCATGATTAGTTGATTAATTTATTTTCATTTAGGGGGAGCTGTATTACAGGGAAGGTTATAGCTTTGCAATGTTTTGGTAAGTAAGTTCAGCTTAACCTTTTGTTTGGCTCTTTGCCTCACATGGCCCTGTAGTCCCTAAATAATTCTTTGGAAGCTGTGAAGATTCATCTCAGTCATCCGGGTGGAAAGATATCTAGACGTTGAAGATGAAGCCTTTTGGAAATAAATGCCGCTAACTGTTCCTGCTTTCTGATGAACAGCGAAACGTTTTCAAGCTACTTTTTCCAGCCTAGTAACACATCTTCATCCTGCTAGACAATTCTTTGGAAGACACTCCATATTAGTGAATGATGACATCAGCTGCACCACTACGTACTGCGACCAATCCAAAATTCAACTCCTCTTTGATGAATGATCTTTTTGTAGAATGTGGAACACGAGCAAAGTTGCCCAGGATAATCGGGGGAGTGGAGGCCACTCTGGGCAGGTGGCCTTGGCAGGTTAGCCTCTACTACAGGAACCGTCACACCTGTGGGGGCTCCATCATCACTAGCCAATGGGTGGTCACAGCTGCCCATTGCGTGCACAAGTAAGATTACTGACCTGACAATAACAAAGGTCAAAGGTTAGAGACTCCACATGGGAGAACACTCAGTTATTGTCAGCTGAGGCACACGGGACAGATGGGGATATGGGGATCGTCTCTTGCTGATACCTGCCTCCTCTTTGCTTGCTCCTCAAATGTCAGCTACAGGCTCCCTCAGGTATCCAGCTGGGTGGTCTATGCTGGTATTGTGACAAGGAGCTCAGCTGAAATGGTGCAGCATACAGGATATGCTGTGGAGAAGATCATCTACAACAAGAACTACAATCACAGGAGCCATGATAGTGACATAGCCCTGATGAAGTTGCGGACCCCTCTGAACTTCTCAGGTCAGTTTAGAAGCCTCTTTGTAGAGATTTGATTACATAAATCACTTTTCAATCATGCTCCAATCTGCCAGAAACAAAGTTTAAAGAGGTGAACTGTTTTGTTTTGTTTTTTTCTTTCTTCTAGATACAATCAGGCCTGTGTGTTTGCCGCAGTATGACTATGATCTTCCAGGTGGCACTCAGTGCTGGATCTCTGGATGGGGCTACACACAGCCTGACAGTGGTAAAGCACAACTGTGCTGCTGTAGAACCAATTTATATCTTAATTTAAACACTGTGTGCAATGAGAGACTGCAGCTTAAGTATGTGTTCCTTTTTCAGTTCATTCACCTGACACCTTGAAAGAGGCACCGATTCCACTAATAAGCACAAAGAAGTGCAACAGCTCCTGCATGTATAACGGAGAGATCACGCCACGGATGCTTTGTGCTGGATACGTTGAAGGCAAAGTGGATGCATGCCAAGTCAGTTTGAGCAGTGCAATGCAGACAAGTTTGAAAGATCCCACGCTGGTTTGTTTGTAGTCAAACAAACTCCAACAAGTCAATCTGTGACTCTCTCTGTCTCTGTAGGGGGACAGTGGGGGCCCTCTGGTTTGCCAGGCTGACAGTGTGTGGAGGTTGGTGGGTGTGGTGAGCTGGGGGACAGGCTGTGCTGAACCCAACCATCCAGGGGTTTACACCAAAGTGGCTGAATTCTTGGGCTGGATCTATGACATGATTGAGGTAAAGACACTTTTTGGGAACATGAGAGAGAGGGAGCCAAATTTAAAAGACCGTACCTTTTGCATGTTTGAGCCCAATAAAATACAACCTGCATACACATTATATTGCTGCCAACCAACCATTTTCAGAAGCATACTACTGGAGCAGTAAATATTAGAATTGCGACTGGCTTCTGCTCATTCCAGGACACGACAAAAATCAACTTGTAGAGACTTGAAACATGCTTCAGTTAGTAATCTATCACAGCGAACACAACATCCATTACATTTTTTTTAATCAAAGTTACTTAATTTAACAAGGCCAACACTGAGCTACCCAGAAGAAAATGTATGTCTCCCCCAGGGAATATAGTCCCAGGAGAAGACTGTAAAATGACCTTCTATAATTGTGTGTTAAGTGTTAGCAGGCAAAACGTTGAATTTTAAGGTTGGTGTATGATCTGTAGATTTGATTTAGAAATAACAGGAAAATAAACACGGTTGGCAGTAATACAAGATGTATGTAGGCAGTGTTTATTGGGTTCCAACATGCAAAATCACCGGTATAGTCCTTTAAGTGTTTATGGCCTTGTCCCTGCTTATCAATGATATGATGACAGAACATGTTGCAAAAGGATTACTCAGATCCTCTCATGGCAGTTTACTTGGTGTTCAAGAGTCCAAAACTATGGAATGCTTTCCCAAGAACCATGAGTGTCCTATGATTTAATAAGACCATACTTGTTGAATTGAACCATCTGGAGTCTGTAGTCATTATATGTTTCATTGAATTTGTCTTTTGTATGCCACCAAAAAAAAAAAAAAAANCAAAAAAAAAAAAAAAAAGCAGCAGTGTAAAAATCCTTTACTTAAAGAGGAAGACAAATTTTGTCTGGTGAAAATCTTGATATTTCTATTTCCCCAACCAAGAATGATGGACTGAATTCAAATCAAAAGAAGGACAAAAACAAATGAAGAGGATTTTTCTGAAGCTCTTCTTAAATTTACAAGATTTTATTACTATTTTAGATAGGATTTATTTCTTGATTTTTTTTTCTTAGATTTTTCTGAATTTTGTTTTTGTTTTTTAGAATTTTCAAGACTCAATTAGAAATCAAGAACATTCTAGAATCAATAATAAATTTTAGATTTGTCTTTTTTTAAGATTTATTTTACAAATGTTATTGTTTCTCGATGTTCTCCTCTCAAAGATTTCTCTAGTCTACAGTGGAAAAAAATCTTCTTTAAATTTTTTCTTTATAAATGAAGACATGAAAACATAAATTAAGTAAGATTTATTTCTCACTTTATTTCTTCCATCACATTTTTTAAGAATCTTAATTTTTATAAAAAAAATAATAGAAATTTAGCTGGCTTTGTAGATTTTAACCAGTCAAAATTTGGTGTTCTGGCTGTTTTAAGTGGCAAAATAACACTTAAGCCAATTCAAAAAAATGCAAAAATAATTCTAAACTACTGCTACTGCAGTAACAGTTTTTAAGGAGATGTTATTTTTTTTTATTTTATTTACATTTTATTTTCCTTGCTTGTACCTATTTTAGTCATGCTTTTCATGCTTGCTATATATTTATCTTTTTTTGTTAAAGTTCTTGATATTTTAGTTCTTAGGTGTTCTCTTTTTTAAAAATTCTGTGAAGAACTTTGTTCATATTTTGTTGTTATCATTATTACCCACAGATCAGCAGTTTTGAAATTGCATGTAAGCAAGCAAATAAGAGCTTTTACATTTCTAGTCAACCATAACTTTCTCTTTGCAGAGTTACTGAGGAGGAACGATGAAGAGATGATGACAATCAAGCAGAGGATGCTCTCGATATTTCCTGTTTGAGACAAAATCATAGTCAATTTATTTTTATTTTAAATGTCAGTCATATAATGTAAACATAAATGCGCTGTGGAAACATTAAACATTTTTTACGTTATATTTGTAATGCATTGAATATATATTTTGCCTCTTAAAACTTTCTTGTGTGGTTACTGAGCTGCTACTCTCCGTTTCACCGTCAGGGGGCATGCGTGCAACATTTCCTGTTATCTGGTTTCTATAGCAACAGAAAGCCGGAACATGAGCTGTTCTTGATTCTCAACGAAATCGAGTTTATCTACATTTGAACGAAATCACGATAGTTTTTTGTTTCTTTTTTTAAAAAAAATACAGTACACAGTCTCTTAGTGTTAATAAGCTAGTTCTCTTAGGCTCGTTAGCTCATTCAGCGTTTTTCCGTTAGTTTTGCTTTGTTTTTGTTATTTTAGCTCGTTAAAATTACAGTCCGTCATTTAACATGTCCTCCACTGGTTGCCCAGATGTTCTGCAGCAGTTGGATCAACTTTGGTCCATGCTGGATGATCTTTGTCAGACTGATCCTGAAGCTTACAGGAAGTTCATAGAGATGCAGATGAAGGAAGGAGCTAAATTCACATCAGCTCCTGAAATTCACTCCTGTCTACGCACCCAAATACTGGTAAGAGCCACGGCTGCGTAAGATCCAGCCGCCTTTTGCGTTTTTGCAGACGAGCCAACAGCACCTACAAATTGATTGCGCACTTGTTCTGAACTATAATAATATATATTTATATCTTGTATATAAACCACTTTGCAACAGCCGTTACAAGCGCAAGTGTACCAATGTATTATAACTAATTACCTCATTTTGATGAAACAAAATTAATTTAAATTTTCATAACTTGATGATAAAACCGGCATAGTTTCAGCACGTCTCAAACTATAAGCACAATTACGATTTTTTTTTTTTTTTTTAAACTGTAGCATTTTGGCGTAATTACTTTCCAAGTTCTCTTTCTGAGAAATACTACTGGCAAAATTTCTCATCCCTAAAAATTAAGATTTACAAAAGCAATAAAAATGGCATCTGGAAGTTTTATAGTCACTTCCAGGACTATAAACATTATGAACATTATGAACATTTTTTACTGTAGCATTTTGAACATTTTTTATGTTATGAACATGCTACTGGAAAAATGTTGCCTTTTTGATCCGCCCTAAAAATTTGAATTTACATAACTAATAAAACTTTCATGGTTAACTTTCAAGAAAAAAAAAAACTTTCCTGGTTAGATTCAGTACTTCCAGAATTATAAATACTTTTTTTTCTGTAGCATTTTGGAGTAATTAATTTCCAAATTCCCTTGCATAGATATGCGATTGGCATAATTTCTCATTTTTGATGAGCCCTAAATATTTAAATTTACAGAAGTAAGTAATGAAAATGGCAATGATGAGCACTTACAGGACTATAAAAAAACACATTATGAACACTTTTTATTGTAGCATTTTGGAGTAATTAATTTCCAAATCTCATCTGACTCAGCATTAAGAGATTCATTAAACCAGAGGTTTACTTACTTTTTAAACCTTGGCAATTTGGTGTATTCAGTATTGACAAGAACAAGTTTTTTGTTTAAGCAAATTGTGTTTGTATATTATTGTGACTTGGATGAAGATCAGGCCACATTTGGTGAGTAATTAAGGCAGAAATCCAGGTAAATCCTAATAGTTCACTAACGTTTTCTTGAAATTGTATTTATTGTGACTTCATCTTTGATAATAATTATTATTTCAACAGTAAAATATACCATCATAACCGCGTTAATAAAGTTTTAATGTTCCTTGACAAAAAATATATATATATTTATGTCAGTTTGTAACAAAAACATCTGTATTTTGCTTAAATAGTCCAATATTTCAGTATGGAATTTGGATGCATTTCCTGTACTGCACCATACAAAATAACTGACTTAACACTGATGGTAAAGCTGTCACACCTGTGGCTGTGGTCCTCACACCTGTGTATTTATGGCTTCGTGATGGCGGATGACCTGACAGCTTGCTGACAGACTGTACATCTGTGTCTGCAACAGGAGCCACAGAAAGGATTGTTGTACATTAATATCTGTGGCTGGAAACGTGTGCCTGCACCTCAGGATCCCAGCAAACCAATTCCTCTCTGTGGAGGCAGACTGGAAACAGACAAGGATGAAGGTCAAGG
This sequence comes from Lucifuga dentata, assembly GCA_014773175.1. Taxonomy (NCBI): domain Eukaryota; kingdom Metazoa; phylum Chordata; class Actinopteri; order Ophidiiformes; family Bythitidae; genus Lucifuga; species Lucifuga dentata. Next base: position 25,306 of record VXCM01000055.1, on the reverse strand, counting down.
TAAAAGTTGCGCTCCATCACAAGCTGATCTGTGTTCGAAGCTTAAGCTGCCTTGACCTTTATGTTGCACAACAGGGAAAGTGATGAATTATGTTTTCCCCCTGCAGGTTTGTACACTGTTCTGGATGTGGCATTAAACCCGGCCATGCTACAACAATGTGAGAAAGGCGGGCCAGAGAGGGAGCAGCTCTATATGTTGGCCCTTAGCTTTGCCCAGCAGCAGCACGGCTTTAGGTTATCTCACCATTACACTGTTGTCGACTGCATTCCGAACAATCGCCTGGATGATTTGCACCGCCGCCTTTGTTTCCAGCAATGGCCTAACAGCACTAAAAAACCTCAAACAGGTAGAGCAAAAAAAAGTTTAAACCTGATAAGCTCCAGCTTTTTTCTTTTATTATGTTCCTTTTACCACTGTTTATAAAAATCTGTTCTGATCTTTTTTTTTTTTTAGCCCCTCAGACCCCTGCTGCCCTCTTACAGCAGATCTCTCTTTGTACCGAGAAACAAGACGAAGACCCAGCAGCTAAAATTACATTAAGGCCTGCAGAGCACAGAAAGGAAGATTTAATCCAGGTCATGTCCAGCACATCTCTGCAGCCTCAAACACCAGAATATAGACTGGAAGTGAAAAATGATGCTCACATAGAGCTGATGGTGGAGCTGCCAAAAATTTGCTCCATGTCAGAATGTCAGCTTAGAATCTCAAAGGTCAGGTGCTTTTTCCTACGACAAACCACTTAAGAACCCAGTTTGTGTGTCATTATGTAAATGAATTTCATTATGAAAATACATCATTTGGCCTGTTTGTACTGTGTTTTAAAATGCGCTGAATGTATTCCCCCTGCAGGAGGATGTCTTATTGGAAGTGGAGAATGTCTACTATTTGCTTTTGGAGTTCCCAAAAATTGTAAATGAAGACAGCGCATCTGCCACCTTCAACAAGAAGACACGGATGCTTACTATGAGAGTGGATGTTTCATGATACATCAAATGATCTGTGGAAATCAGTCAATCCGAAACCATTTGTCTGCGACACCTCAGCACCCTGCTGGCAATGGGCTGAGGAAAGAAAAGGAGGAATAAATTCTGTTACAGAGAATTCATCAAAGTAAATGGACCATAACAAGCTGAATTCCTGCTTCTGGAGGGACACAAGCTATGGCTGAACTTTGACTATCAAACATTAAACAGCTCTCCTGTAAACGCTTTATTAAAACCAAAAACTGGTGCTTTCCTGTGTGCCTGTGTTCCTTTGTGCTGTGTGGGTTGATTTGCAATGAGGCAAATTTAATTCTTAACCTAAAATATGAATTGACCGTACTGACAATCTGTGGGTATTGTTTATGAACGTGTGGGTGTGTGAGTGGAGGTGTAATGCGTGGAGCTGCTGTTCGGTGTCAGTCTACACCAGGGGAATAACTGGCAACAAAAGGTTCCATGCAATAATTCATGTTTATTAAAACATCAAAATTGATGCAGAACAACAATATCACTATTTGGCAATCTGGAACTTGTGAAAAATGTCAGTAACACTTCATTTTTAGGTATGCACAATAAGCACTGATTACAGCTATTATTAGCTACTATTCAGTGTAAATCACCTTTAAGTACTTTGTTTAGTGTTTCTAGTTCACGCCACTGGCCATTAATTGCTAATTCTGCCAGAATAAGCTCAACGTTTATAAGCTGCAAAAAAATGTCTAACATGCATCCCTGCAAAAAAGTGGCACCAAAATATGAAGTGAAATTCTTCATATGAAACATTCACTTTTAAAAGATGGTTTTTATATTAAAAATTGTATTTTACATCAATTGGTCCCAGTTTTAGTACATAGAACTACACTACTCAAAAAAATTAAAGGATGCGTTCATATGTTTTGACCGTTCATGTTTTGATAAAGCCATTTGACTATGTAACTATTATTCCTATTTGGACTGACTTATCTTTGACTGAGTTTTGGTGTAATGGAATTTAGATTCAATATACATTTTCCAGAATCCTCTTTGTTTCTTTAATTATTTTGAGCAGTGTATTTATCTGTTATGGAATCATATGTATTTTCAATGGAATGGCTCTCCAGTGATCAGCTGAGGTTTGTAGCGGTGATGTCTGGTTTTTTTTTTATCTCCTCTCTCCATGGTCCTCCTCCACCCATGCAACAATCTTCCCCTCCCAGCCAGGAACAATAGCTCCATCCTGGAATACCTGAGTAGCCAACATGTAGCATTTAATATCAGAGAAAGACTCAGATCCAAAATAAAAAATTCTGAGGAAAGCTAACTTTCTAGGAGAGAAATCAGACCCTCTGCAGAGTGTTACAGTATAGACCAGGCACAGCTATTCTTAGCATATCAGATGCTATAAGTGGCATGTTGTGTTTGCCCAGTGAAGCTGATCTAAAAGATATAGAGGCTATAATTTTACTGCCACGCCTACCTCCTCCTTCACGGTGCCGAACTCTGGGTCAAGGGCCTTGAAGTGGTATCTAAAATTGCCCTGCCTGTCCACAGCGGCCTTGAAGTCTCGCAACGTGACCTCGCCCAGCCTGAAAGAGCACGCCATCAGTCATCAACACAGATCTGATTTCCCATATGAGCCTTCATCTTCTGAGGTCACTGCTAATCAAGAAAATTATATTTGATTCTACAAAAATCTTACATCATTAAACTTTGTTCTATAAAGCGATGATTTTAGTTTAGTTTTATTTTTAATTCTTAATTCTAGAAAATGAAACAAATTATATTAAGTCCTTGGGGGGAAAAAAATCTTTAAAACATTTTCCAAATTTTCCTTTCTAGAATTAAGAATTAAAAAAAAAAAAAAAAAAAAAATCTGGATTCTATAAAATTAAAACAGACTCCAAAAAATCTGGAGAAATGATTTCTAGAAAAATTTTACACAAACCTCCCCACCCCCACAAACACACATATGCAAACTCTAAAACAAAACATCATTAAATTCTTTTAAATATATAAATATATTATGAATATATATAAAGAAAGAATTCTACAAGAAAATTCTCAGTTTCAGAACTTGCTTGTTCCTGTTAAAGATGAAGTCTCAAAAGAGTCCAGAGAATAAAAATTCTGAAAACATTTTTGAATCTACTAAATTCTTCCTCACTTGATTGTTTGCAGTCTTGACAGAAATTTCAAGACAAAATGTGTCATCCTGTCCACAAAAGGATTTTTTTTACAGTGCAGCTTTTTAGGTGATAGCCAAAAGCAAAGCCAAATTCAGTTAAAGGTAATAATGCAAAAAATGACTTTAGATCCAGAGGGTTAAACTATAAAGCTATAAACTGTATAACAAAAAAAAACCTCCCACATAAACACTTAAGCAGCAGAGCCATTAAAACAACCATAATGTACAATATCACAAATGTATCTAGCCATGTATGCTCTGCTTGCAGCCAATCAACAATTTGCTTAAAATTTATGCATTTTACATTGAAAGAAAATATCCCAAAAATCCAACATTAGAAGACGTGCTTCGTACCTTTTGGGGATGTTAATCAGAAACGGAGTGAGCGAGCGGTCAGTGAAGTACAGCACTTTTGTTGAGACGACGGCGTCCAACCCGGGGCTGCTGTGGGAGTGTGCCACTTCTGGAAATAATTACAAAACACAAAACACCATTTTCACAATAAGAATCTCCGGCTTAGGCTCTATAGTTTGTTATGCACCTGCATAACTGAATTGCATAATTAGATTTAACGAGCAGATTTGAGATGTTGCAGAGAATGACAAATTCTCCACAAACAAGGATTCTGTTTGTCTCACTTGAGCTCGGCGGCCAGGAGTCTCGGTCTGTTGAGTTGGCTCTGCGCCCTGGTGATCTGAATTCCTCCTTGAAGAAAAACAAATTACTCATGATTATCATGTGAGTCATCGTACATCAGGTGCCAGATGTGTTTGGATGCACCGGTGCATGTGTGTCTGTGCATCTTGTGTACCCCTCTGTCCTGTCTGCGCTGCGTGTCAAGAGAGTGCAGACGGTCCATGAGGCTGGCCACGCCCTGCTCCAGGGTGTCCAGGGTGTGATGTTGGGGATCGTGGCCAGAAAAGCTGTCCCTCAAACTACGCAGGGCTTCCCTGACCAGCTGCAGCTCCTCTCCCTGTCACATACACAAATCTTACTTGTCATACAGTTGTCATAAATGGATTGTTTTTATCATAACATGGCAAAAGGGCATCAATACAGGCACCATTTTAGGGGGTAAAACGTGTAGTGGCTGTACCGGTGCACTGTGTTGGAAAGCTAGTGGAGAGGTCAAAACCACTGAGTTGCTGTAACTGCTGCTTTCGTTCCTGAGCGACTATAAAATAGACAAAAATATTAATAATATGCATCTAAAAAGATATGTTGCAACACAAAGGAATGGTAAAGTCTTGGCATTATGATCCATACCCGTCCAAGGTTGACTTCATGTGCTTTATGCTGAGCTTCATCCATCTTTTGCTGCTGTTGATGCAGGAGTCTTTCCTTCTTCCCAAGTTGCTGCTATTGTGACACATGGATGGATGGATAAAAGAAATGCTAAAATATATGCACGTGTCCAGATAATACATTAATAATGTAAAAATAGTAGAGATTACCTCATATTCACTAAGTAATTTGGTCCATTCACTCAGCTTGTGCTTGAGCTCTGCCTGAAAACAGATGGATCAACTTGATATATGAGTGCTATATCGCTCTCACATAAACGGCAGCCACAGGTCAAGCAGGTCAAATATTTTATCATGTCAAATGGAAATCATCACTTGTCTCACATTTTCCCCTTCCAGCTGATCTTTGGCCATGTTGCTTCTCAGTAGTTCCTGTTTAAGCTGCAGCACAGTATCCTCCTGCACTGCTGAGCGCTGCTGCAGAGCATCCTAATGAGACAGAGATGGAGATGGAAATCTTGTGACAGAGGACTTGCATACAGATACACTTTAAACATCTGCTTTATTAATAGTGTATTTCCATCTCTAAAATTTAAATCCATCCATCCATCTAAACCCACTTATCCTATTTAGGGGTCGTTGGGCGAGAAGCAGGGTAACCTGGACAGGTCCCCAGCCTATCACAGGGCTGACACACTCAGACAGACAATCTCATTCACACCTACAGTCAATTTAGAGTTTCCAATTCACCCAACCTGCATGTTTTTGGAAGTGGGAGGAAACTCACGCCGACACGGGCAGAACACACAAACTCCTCACAGAATGGACCTAGTCAGATTCCAACCCAGGACCTTCTTGCTGTGAGGCCACAGTGCTAACCGCTAACCCACCGTGCCACCTTTAAATTTATATATGAAGAACTGAAGAAAAAAAAAACTGCTGAATTATTAGTCTGAGATAGCACAAAAGAGCTTAAATTATAACCTTTAATTATTTTAATTCAAACACAACAGACAAGATTAGTGTTAAAGATTTACCTTGATGGCCTGAATGTGGCGCACATCCTGTTTATGTCTCAGGAGTTCCCTCTAAGAGCCAAACATATGAGCAGAGACGTTAGAGAAGAAGCACCATTGGTTCACATGACAGCTCATCTGTATTAGGCCTAATGATGCTTGCTGGCTCTACCTTAAGATCAAGGGCCTCCTCCGCACTTTGGTCCAAACGACTGCGGATTAGTACCTTCAAAGAGAGAGGGTGTAAGCAGGGTAATTAGAGAGAGGAAAAATGTCAAAGTGTATGAGGAGGTAGTGGGCCTGGAGATCACAGAGATTCATTTGTGCTCTACTGCAGCCACTCTGAAGCCGAGTGATGGCTGGAAAGATCATCACAACAGAAGGCCTGACACACTGACACAGGGAGCAGTTAGCAGGGAGGGAGCACCGTACCAGCTGCTGTTCAGCATTAGCTCGGCTATCACCGTAGCTCACAGATCCATCCTGGTCTTCCTCAGGAAGTGAACCATGGAGCAGCAAAGCCTGAAGAGACACACATACACACACACACACTTAAAGGACCATACCATACCATACCATTTTCTCTCTTGATCTCTTAATCTTTCTAAATCAAATATTCAAGCGATACACCCACCTTAAACATTGTTGTTTCGCTTGCTAATAGTTACGCAGCCTTATGAAGTCATGGTCATTTAAATTTTTCGATAAACACAGGTTTTCTTTTGGGACTATATTCCCCAGTGGAGACATACATTTACTCTGCGCTTTTTATTGCACTTAAATGATAAAATTACATAACTTTGAAAAAAAAAAAACCCTGAATACACGTCTTGTTCACGATGATGGATTACCTATCCCAAGAACGTTTATCAACAAGTTGATTTTAATAGCGTACCAGAATGAACTGAAACCAATGGCGGTCTGGAAGGTAGGAAAAACATTTTAAATTCACCGTTCCAGTAGTATGCTTTGGGAAATTATTGTCAGAAACATTACATGTATGAAAATTGAACATATCAGGTTCGAACATGTAAAATGGCCAGTATGGTCCTTTAAGAGGTGTAAAACTTAACCTAAAAATCATCTCTACATGTCAAAGAAAGGAGTTAGATTTTTCTGTCTTTGTATTTATAAATATATGTATGTATTTTTTATCCCTCACTGTGCGGTAGTGAATGAAATCAAATCAAACAGAGAAGCCAAAATCACAAACAAAATCTAATTATAAAATTATCTGACCTGCTGAAGCCAGAAAGACAAATGCACAATCTAAGCCGGATCTGGTCACCTTGCCAAGAACACTGAACTAACACTGTACGTGGTTTGGACACGGATAGTGTGTGACAGCATTATGTCAGTGAGCAGAAAAGGCTGTTTACTTGGAAGTAGCATGTGTAACGTGTAACATGTCTGCTCACATACTTATATTTAATCACTATACAGTAAGGATGTGTACTAGCGCTACACTATATGATGAAATATATTTTAATACAAGGACTGACTCAATCCATACACACAGATCTATTACCCTCGTTCTTCAAGAACCTATTAAAACATACTGGAATGACATCATCTATTTTTCTTGTATTCAGATGTACTGTATGAAGAATATATAGTACAAAAATGTACAGTACATTGTAGTACGTAATACATAAAAGCTTCAATTATATGTACTGTATATTCAGCAATTATTGAGGATATATTCATCAATGCATTCTACTGTAGAGATGTCATATATTATTAGAAGTTTATGCTAATATCAAATTAATGCTTGAAATTCAGTTTCCATTATTAGAGGCATCTGGCCGCTGACTTTATGATTATTATATATCATTTAACATTTCTGAGTTTGGGATGAGCTGTATGGTGATTTTCCCCTGAAAAAGCACAGATTAGCTGTTCAAACTTAATAGCAAATTTGTTTTAGACAAAATTTTAAATCTCAATATATACTGTATAATATTTTGACCATATGGATTTCAGGTAATTTACGTATATAATTACACATTTTGAGTAATTGATAAAACCTAATATATTTTAATGTTTCCCAGCTGATTATTATTGAAAAAAATGATATTTTATGGTTGTGTTTCCGGTCATTATCATCATTAGCATTTAAAAAAAAATAATAATAATTTTTTGTTGTCTCGTGATAATTCATATCATATATTTATAGACTGACAGCAGTCCCTGTGTTTTGGTTTTGGTGTTGAGGTGATCCTTTGATTACATTTGGATTATAGATACAGTCATATTCTGTTACAGAATGTCTCTGCAGTAGTCGTGCAGTTTGTTTTGTCATCAGGAGTCACCTGTAGGCGGAACACCATCCTTCTAGCCTCCTGCATTTCCTTCTCCAGCTGCTCCTGGTGGATGTCCAGCTGCTCCTCCCAGGACTTCTCCTCTTCCTGCTCATTGTTCCCCAGAGAGGGACACAATCCACAGAGAGACACCTCCTCTGAAAGTGAGAACACCAGAGAGAGAGAGAGAGAGAGAGAGAGAGAGAGAGATGGGAGAGATGAGGCACGGGGCATTTTTGTGTGTATGTGCACTTAGCAGGATACACAGTGCATGTGAACTGTGTCAACCAACCTGTGACAGATTTCTTCTGTGTCGGCTCAGATTTGTCACCCTGTAGTTCCCCCTGGTGCTCAGACTGATCATTGACTGTTTCGTCTCTGGGGGTGTCAGTGGACTGGGTGATAACGTACTCCTCTTTGGGGGAGTGAGCGGGGCTGGCTGAGCTGAGACTGGAACAGATGGTGGGCAGAGAGAGGAGTGTGTTTGGATCTCGTGCCAAATGAATCACCTATATAGTAGACTTAAATTCTATCTGACGGAGCACAAATATATACATTAATCCCATCTGGATTGAATATCTCAAACCGCGTCATTATTTACAGACATAATAGGACTGCTGCATACATATAGATCACAGACTGCCTGTTTAACAGATAATAAAACTACTGAGAGGACAATCAGAAAATAGGATTGAAATCTGTTCTGAGAATACACAGCGAGAGCACAAATTCATGCAAGCCTGTAATTTTCTGACAGGAAATTCTTGACATAGTTTGCTTCGCCGTGGGCCATGATTTCAAAACATAATGCTTCTATATGGTTCTATAGTTTCTGAATAGCTGCTTTTCTTACAGTTTTTGCTGACTAATGTGTTCTGAGTACAATTTGAGCACCCTGAGGTTGAGCTCTGCTGTCATCTTCACTCTAGAGAAAAACAGCTATCGTGACCTGTGTCCTATGGCATTAAACATGGTCCTCTGGGAAGGGATCCTTCCTTTTCCCTCTGAGCCTGTGGACACAGAGCTAAACTCTGTGGCACATGAGGGGATAAAAAAGCATCAGGATTCATCATGCTGCTCCTCAGGCAAAAATAAACTGCCTGCTCTGGGCTTAAACTGTGTGCTGAGAACCCAAAGACTGTCCTGAAAGATTGCATTTGCATGGTTTAAGTGTCCTCCCATTCCATATGCAGCCAGATTTAGATTACTGCTGATGAGATTTTCTGCTTATCTAATAGCATTACTCAGTGTTACCTAAAATCACAACACTGGTTACTTTTGAGTTCACACTGCATCTATTGAGTATGGAACAAAAGTCTGTCAACTGCATATACTCCTGCAGCTATAATTAGGATAATCATGTGAGCCTAATTGCAGCTTATGACTGGTATGAGTAGAGTCCCTGTGAATAGAGTTCTCGTAATTGAAATCTTCAGACTGGAAGAGTTTAATGAGATGTAACACAAAATTGTTTGATAAGATAGCGCATTAGCTACCCTGACCACACTCACAACCTTCCGTTAGAGTTCCTCCCAACGTCTGATAAAGTGTAATTGACTCGGTCACATAGAAACATGGACTGACCCTCTTATCAGATATGGTTGTGATTATCCTTAAATGTTTCTCCAAAGGGATCAAAGCTGCTGCTTCTAATATTCTTGCCATTTCAGATGATATATTATGACATTATAAAGATGCACTGATTGTTATGTCAGTGTTAAGGCTAATAAACTCTAATAATTGTTTTTTTCTTTTGTAAATGTTTCTTGCTGATCTGTTGCATCAAAGATAGATATCATCAGATTAATAGAATCTGTATTACTGGGTATTTTGCAGGTTGCTTTATAAACAGTTATTGCATAAACCGCATGTAGGCTTCAAATTACCTGACTCTCAAAACCTGACCCCATTTTGAAAATGTGCACAGGTAATATTTTGGAGCTCTCATAGCAAACACCGACACCATATGACAAATACACATTTGATATTCTGATGTTAAAATTTAAGATTTATATCAGAATCTTCAGATGGATGATCTGCCAGTGGATGTTGGCCAGTGGTTGCTAGGCAATAGGAGGCTCTTGGCTCACGCTGACATAAACATGCATCTCAAAATGGCACAGGGACACACCCACACCCAACATGCTGTACACTCCAACAAAAGACTGAAGAATTAGGATATCAGAGTCATGGTGCATTTCTAACAGTATAAACATTGACATGTAGATCAAGATGATACTGTGAGACTGAATTTAGGCCTAAAGTATGTCAGCCACGAATCCATAGATGCTGATATTTTGATACCCAAGCACATGCATTGTAGGAAATATCAAAATAACAAGCAGAAGATCTTATTCTTACCATTTCATCTGCTTGGCTCCCATGCTGGTGGACACTCTTAACCTCCCATACAGTCTGTGCCCTGCATCTGGGTGATGCCCTGATTCTGAGTCAGAAGCATAGCCCAAACACAGCCAGAGGCAGCAGGGAGGGAGCAGCCCTGATAGCAGCAGCCAGAGAGGTCTCCACGTCGCACACGCTGTGTTCAGTCAGAAAAAACAGCACAGCAAATCCTCTCCAGCAGCATATTCCTAAAACATAAAGCTCCAAATCCTAATCAAAGCCCTGAGATGTTCCCTAAATCATTACAAGACTCAATTGTAGCCTGAGAGAGAGAGAGAGGATTGGTGCTCAGCAGCACCAGCGACTGAAGTCTGCCTGGTTTCTCATTGCGCTCGCCTTGTGGTTGAGCTCACCAGCTCCCATTCAGGAACACAATGTTTTTTGTTTCTCGGGGACAAGAACTGATGCAGCTCTTGTGCATCTTTTCACCCTTTTTTCTCCACTGCTCTTTTGCATTTGCTCCCTCTGNCCCCCTCCCTCCTTTCTCTTCTGCTCTATCTCCCGGCTTTGTATCAGTCCTTCCTTCTTTCAGTAAGCGAGGATGTCAGACATGGTTCTGTCTGGGTGTGTTTACCCTCCCCCTCCCTCATACCTCCTCCTTCCTTTAGCTACTGCTCTCTCTTTTCACAAGGAGGAGGGGGAGATTTTNCCCTCATACCTCCTCCTTCCTTTAGCTACTGCTCTCTCTTTTCACAAGGAGGAGGGGGAGATTTTCTCTTTCTCCTTCTCTCTCCTTCCCTTCTGTTTTTGCTGTATATCACTGCAGCTGAAATGGTGCAGAATCCTGAACATATGGACTGAAAAAAAGACAAGGAAATCTGTGTGTGTACTCAGCTGGAACACACACACATACACAAAATAACAGCACAGCAAACAAGTGGAAACGTGTGAGAGGTTAATGATATATTCACACAGTCGAAGAAAGTGTGGCTTTGCTTGGAAATATGCAACCAGAAAGGGATATTTATAGAATACACACATCAGCCTGCATTCAGATACTTTGAACACTGTTGTGTTCAAAGAGCCATTTTTACTGTAAGTATAAAAGCACAAACCTTAGAAAAAGTAGATAGTAAAAAAATTAAATAAAAAGAATAAGAATGTGTATTGAATCCACATGTTAAAATGCAACACATACATGTATGAAGACAATGTATTCATTTCTGTGTTCCTTGTCAGTGTATACACATAACAATTTTAAGGGCATAATATCTTGACAATGTGTGCTGCTGCTGCTGCTGCTGTGTCCTTGTCGGCACATCTGTTTCCTGCAGTTATTATCTGCAACATAAATAAATACAAAATCATATGCCATTTTGTTAAAGTCCTTCTTGTTAATTTTTTATAACTTTGTTTTGAATTCACATGCATATTGAAGAGTTGTTGAACAGTTCGCATTTACAAAACTTACTGATGTAAATGCATCAGAAAACATGGATAACTTTGCTTTTCCTGTTGTCTGCTGTTTGAATAGTTATCGGTCAATCTGAGAGTGACATCAGATTCCAGTCCTGCATTTTGAATTTTGGTGGTTGTTTAGATCTGGATCACAGATTGCACCTTTAACTGTGAACATTTATTTATCCAGGATTAGTCTCACTTAGATTAAAATCTCTTTTCAAGAGAAGACCAAGACGGCAGATAATAAAATGCTTTTTATTATCACAGTGTTAACTCTGATCATTAATTCACAGCCAGACAGACAAACAGTAGAATGTTTTAGAAAATGGTTGACAGTGTAACATGTATGTGGGTTGTATATATTGGGCTTAAACATGCAAAATCACCAGCATGTTCCTTTAACATGTGATCTAAATCTGGATATGTTATCTGGATAATGAAAATTACGAGTTATGCAAGGTGTAAATGCAAGCATCATTAGATGTCGCAATGTGTCAATGTATTGAGATCACATTTGGCTGCTTTTATTTATGAGCATTCTTCTTTAAACGACCTGAAGGAACATAAAATGAAACATGGTGGTGAATTTCTTCTTGTCCTGAATAAAAGCTTAAATGTTCCTGTTTGTGTCCAGATTGGGATTTATACATGTCTCATACTTTAAAGATGTAATTTTTTTTCCCCGTGTCTTTTTCCTTAAACACCCACAGAATTTTAACAGAGACCTTGAAGCACTTCCAGCTGTATTGTTTCTGAAAAAGTCAGTTGTTTTTTATGCCAACAGAGATTAAGAGCAATCTGGTAGAGCAATTAGATTCAGCTATCAAATAGTAGTCTTCTTTTTAAGCCTTTCCTCAAAAAGCTGTCACATAGCCCTTACTCTCTTTTTGTGTACGGTCCCTATGTTTTCCATCTTTGTTTTATTGTTTTTTGAACAATATCAAAAAGAAAAGGGCAAAGTCACGTACAGAACAGGCAGAGAACAAAGATTGGCAGGAAGATTGGGGACATGAAGGAAGCTGAGTGTTTCTTTGACAGAGTGAGGAGGTGACTTTGCTCTTCAGAGTGTTGTGGTAAAGTCATTCCACCATCAGGAAGTAAGAAGAAAGCTGGCTTGCCACATGGGGGGTCAATTTGTAAATCAAATGAACTACTCAAATAGAACAAATTGTTTGCATGGTCATTACCATATTTGGTTACAATTTTGGATTGTAAGCCATTATTAGGTAAGTTAAGAAACAAGATTTGCCATTATTTTTTATGTATATAACCTTAGACATCAAAAAAATGATTCAAAATTTTCCCCTGGGAATCCCATTCATTTTTGCTGTCAGATATAATTAAGAAAAGAAGTACTGTAAGTGTTTAGCTTATTTAGGGAGAGAGTGGAAGATGATGATGATTGAAAATCATTCTCAGTCATTTAATTCACTAAATTAGAGTGAATTAAATAACAGTTATGGAGAAATAAACTATTTGCTCTGTGTCTAAATAAATGTTATGACATAACAAGCCATTCTTCCTTCCAAATACACCAAAACATGTAAATACATGTTATTGGTTTGACACAAGGGTCATATTCTGGTCACATGATGCGGGACATTTGTGACATACGCAACTGGTTTCCTTGATGACATTCACTCTGCCACATTATCAGGACATTTCTGGCATTTGCAATAGCAGTGCTGCCAACTTTTTTGGAATACTCTGGAGTGAGATTTTTATTTTTGGGGAGGGGGGACGACCAAAACTTAAGTCATTTCAATATGACAGTTCACATCATAAATAGCAGTTCATCTCTTTATAAATGCACATTTACAGGAATATTGTTACAGGCATTACTTTAAATCAATCAGCATGTGGATCCAGTAACCAGGGTTCGGAAAGTTAATTTAAAAATGTAATTCAGTATTAATTACCTGTTAAAAAATGTAATCAGTAACATAATCCAACTACAGCAATATTAAAGTCATGTATCTTGATTACTTTCCATTATTTTCCAATGCCAAATGTACATATAAAGACAACAGAACAGAAATATCAATCAAATGACTTTTATATACACATTTTTATTGAAGGGTAAACTGTAAAACAACAGAACAATGAAATAAGTAAAGGCCTATAATTTAAGACCACAGAGGACAGCTTACAAGGCAAGAAAACCAAAAATCACTTTCTTCCTTCGCAATTGCAGTTTAGTATGAGGGCACCATTTAGCCAACCCAATCAANAATCACTTTCTTCCTTCGCAATTGCAGTTTAGTATGAGGGCACCATTTAGCCAACCCAATCAAAGACCACATACATGTGCATCTATCTAATCTAGCTTTGGGCAAAACTTTCTGGTATAATGAAGGAGGAGGACCTGCTCCAAGTGGTCATCGTGTTCAGACCAATGCTGCAGATTTCCTCTCCAAACTGTCCTCTTCAGTCCAGTGACATGTCATCAGGGGTGTAACGAATTACCGTGGAACTAGCAGCTTATCAGAACTCGGTATCAAACTGCACAAGCATGCAGAGGTAAGTTAGCTAATGTTATCCTGCTAATTATTCATACTAGTCACTTGCTTTGCTGACATATGTCTAAAATAATATGATTTCACTTGTTTCTGGGTTGCAGTTTTGCTAGTTAGTGAAAAAAATACACGTTAATGTTCATTAGCTTCTTCGGTAATACTTTTTTCCTACTGCTACTGTTCCAGTTTGCTATTAAAATCAACTTGTAGAGACGTGAAACATGCTTGAGACATGTAATCCATCACAGCAAACAAGATGTATATATGTTTTTTTTTTTTTTTTNTTTTTTTTTTTTTTTTTGTTTAATCAAAGTAACGTCATTTAACTGATCCAACATGGAGCTGCACAGAAGACAATGTGCATCCGCCAGGAAATATAGTCCCAGCAGAAGGCGGGCTTTAGCCAGAAATTAAAACGAGTTTGCCTTGTACAGTGTGTATAAGTGTAAGCAGGCAAAACATTGAATTTTAAAGTGGATTTAACACCTGAACATTTGATTTGTGAAAGATTAAGGCATTTGAGAAAAATAACAAGAAATGTAAAATAGGGTTTTATGTTTTGGGAAATTGGTTGTCAGTAATGTTTACATGTATGAAGGTTGTATATATTGGGCTCAAACATGCAAAATTGCTGATAGAGTCCTTTAAATTTGTCTACCGTATGGCCCCGCCCTTCCGCTAGCCCTGACTGGCGGTATGGACTAAACCAATACAGTCAAGCATATACAGAGATCAATAAACTTGGTCAAATACATTTACAATTTATCCAGCTCTGGTGAGATTTACAAATGACTTTTATTTAATTTTACTTAGATTTATTTTTATTAGAGTTGATCACTAGTTTGAGTGTGAGTTTTTTGAAAGAATTCTTGTCAGTAAATTATGGTAGGGCCCAACCATATAAATGTAGCTTGTAGGTCAGCGTCGTCGCTCCATTCACCTAGCTGCAGTGAACAGGTAGAATACATGCTTCACGTCACTTTGCTGCTGTCTGTTCTTAGTTTTAACATGTATGTTGGTTTGGTCATGATGCCGTTGTGGTTGAGTGCTTATAGAACTCTGAAATTGTTGTTTTAGTCAGTTATTTGTTTGAGTTGCCGTGTTTAGTCTTGGTTGACATGTTAGCAAACATGCTCGCAGGTCAGTTGCTGCTTTGGTAGTCGCTGCTGTGTGGGTGGTAGCATGTTTAGCAGTGTGCTAACAGCTTTAATATTGTTTGTTGGGCTGCTGGTCTGTATCGCTGGTTTTACTTGGCGGTTTGAAAATGTTTTAAATGCTGCTGTTGACACCCGCTCACACCACACACCTGCACACACGCTCAAACCAGGACCAACAGGTGGAACTCATCAGATCATCACCGAAGACAAAAGTAGGAAACTTTTTTTTTATATAACCTTTTTGCTGTGTATTGGCTGTATTGCTACTGTTTGTATGTTAACATGTTGCAATGCTTTTGTGCTGTATGCTAAGCTGCACATAGTTTTAATATTGCAAATGAGTTGTTTTGCTGCTGTAAAAATTCCGTTTTGAGCTGTTAATGGCTGAACTGAAATGATGGCGTGTATTGGTGCTGGCCGTGTGGTTGTGATTTAACTCTGAAATTGGATTTAGTCAGTTATTTGTTTGAATTGCCGTGTTTACTCTTGTCATGAATGCTAATGTTAGCAAAGTTGTTGGTGCTTGCAGGTCAGTTGCGGCTTTTAGTCACTGCTGTGTAGGTGTAGCATGTTTAGCAGTGTGCTAACAGCTTTAATATTGTTTGTTGGGCTGCCGGTCTGTATCGCTGTTTTTGTTTGGCGGTTTGAAAAAGTTTTCAATGCTGCTGTGACACAACAGGTGGAACTCATAAGATAATCACCCTCAGACATCAAAGGTAGGAAACTCTTTTTTTAATGTAAGACGAGATTTATTTTTTTCTGAATCTGAGTTTGTTTTATTTTTCTGTCAATTTATATACAAAAGGAATGTTATTTTAATTTATTTTATTTGTTGTTTTAATGTTTATGTTGCATTTATGAAGGGACTAGGTATTTGCCCATGAACACGGTTATTTGAGAGTGATGGGTTGGCAGAGTGATTTGGAGAGTAATGGGGAAGCAGAACGGAAGGTTGTGAGGTGTTTGGTCTTTCGATGAATTTGTTGTTTTGTGGCTCAATTTCATTGCTTGGCTCAATTTCCTGGCATTTTATGGCTCAATTTCTCATTTTATGGCTCAGTTTCTCTCATGGATGAATTTCTTGCATTTGATGGAGGAATTTCATTTGGATGAATTTCTTGCACAANGTTTCTCTCATGGATGAATTTCTTGCATTTGATGGAGGAATTTCATTTGGATGAATTTCTTGCACAAGCCACCTGTGGGAAAGAAGCACCATTCTCAGTGGAGAAGATGGTAAGTTGATATTTAATCAGTTAATGGTCAAACTCATCTTGATGTATGGTGTTTAATGGCCAAGCACAATCTAATGTTATTTAAAGTGACAGTATTATTGCACTCATTCAACACACTCACCTATGCACTATATATTATCTGTCTGTTGCTATTTTAAATTGCATATATATAAAAAACGGTTATGCCAGTCTTGCCATATACCACAACTATATATGCAGACAGAAAAAAAAAATACTGGCAGTATTGTGAGTCTTAAAATGACTGAAACTTGCAGCTAGTGTTAACACTTGATTATTTTGTTCTTAAACTTGGAGTGGCCAAAATTAGTAGCTAATGTTACTGGCAGCATATAACACTCCACACTTTGTACATACAGTTGAAGCCTCCTGGTCCTCCTGTTGGGTGGCAGCTACCTACATGAAGACATCATCACCTGACTGATGGTAAGTTAACTATAATACACTCAGGTTTAAAATGACCTTGTTCCATCAGCACATGTCCTTATGAATTTCTGTGTTTAATATTTTTCAGACTGAGTCACTTGATCCAGCAGAGGCCAGTTTCCTGGACTTCCTGGGGTGGGAACTACCAACAAGATGTGCAGCCATACAAGCAAGACCATAATGGTAAGTGAACTATTCCATACAAGGTTATAATTGTAGAGGTGTTTGGTCTTTGGATGAATTTGTTGTTTTATGGCTCAATTTCTTGCATTTTGTGGCTCAATTTTTTTGCATTTTATGGCTCAATTTCCTTATGTGGCTCAATTTTTCTCCTGGATAAATTTCTTCCATGGATGATTTTCTCCTAATTTTTGGATGCATTTCTCTCGGATGAATTTCTCGCAAATTATGGATGTATTTTTCTCATTTAATGGACAAAAATTGAAGTGGTCCAATTTGGCAGCTATAAAAAATAATTGAAACTTCAACTACTTTACAACTGACTTAGAAAAAAATTGGCAGTAAATAATGATATTTATATATATAATCCAAAAAACTGAGATTGGCATCTTTTGGTGAAAATTTGATTTGTGAGCCAGGATGGCAAGTAATGTTAATTAGTCCAAATTTATGCCTCCCAAAATCCAACCCCGCGTCCTCACCGTGGGAGGTGGAAACAGGCAAAGTACAGGCTTGCCAGACAAAGTGAGTTGTAGCAGGTAGCTTACCTTGCTACCCAGTTACTATGCCATAGAGACCTGTCTGGATTCACCTGGAAATGTTCTGGCAAATGGGGCTCTGGTGAAACTGAATGGGCCAAACCCATCCAGTGGATAAAAATGACTGATGCTTTTGTTTGTGCAGAAATTATTATTATTTTTTTTTTCCAGTGTTATAGGTAAACAAAGTGATTTTTGAACTATAATTTATTGGCATAAAATTGTCAGTTTGTGACTCATTTGTTTTAAGATACTCTGCAGTGGCATCCCGAACAGTGTTAAACTCTTCTCAGATTTCTACATTTATGGAACAAATCACTTGTATAGACAATGTCAAAATAGGCCACANAACTCTTCTCAGATTTCTACATTTATGGAACAAATCACTTGTATAGACAATGTCAAAATAGGCCACACTTTGTGTTTTTATATAAACCGGTAACCTGTCATCCAGAACTTGCTTGCTGTTTTGCAGAGTATCATTCTTGCTTCTCAAGTTGCTANCCTGTCATCCAGAACTTGCTTGCTGTTTTGCAGAGTATCATTCTTGCTTCTCAAGTTGCTAAAAGTTTGATTTCAGCTTTCCAGGCTGACTTGGTGTGCTTGCATTACAGGCGCTTTAACATCACCAGCAGCCTGAGCTTTATGTTGCCTGTAGGATGTTGCAGCAAGCTCACACCAAACTCCTGTGGTGTATCATGGTAACACATCCATTCTGTTCATGGAAGTACAAGGTTCAAGTCCTGGCAGGAGTTGTTTTATTGTCTTGGCAACATTTCTGTTAGTTTACCAAAGTACAAATATGGCTTGAGGATTTTTTATTTTTTTTTATAAGATGTAGAAATAAAATTGTCCAGTTTAGAAAATCATGATGCAGCAACAATACTTGCAGAACTAACAAGCACATTCTGGATCATGGTTAAATATATACCTTGTGTAGAACGTAATGCTATAATACCTTTTTGAGTGGCATGAGTGATCTGTAAGAACTAATGCAGATTGACTGAAGATTGCCTCCATTATAAAGGAATAGCATATGTTGTTCACAAATCTCTTCACGGCTACATCTTCCCACAGCAATGTCAGTTGGCTACAAAAACTTAAGCGCTACTCAGGTAACAAAATGTAAACCGATCAGCCTGAGGGTGGCGCTATAAGAAATTCAAAATTTTTGCATATATTGGCCTATAACTTTTGAATTGTAAGTCCTAGAATCAAAATTCTTTTTACCTTTGATTGGAACTTTACGCATCTATCCATAAAGGCCACGCCCATTTATACCTGACTAGATTTTCTGCCATTTTGAATTGTTTCTGAAACAGTTTTGTCCTCCTCCTCCAGTTTTGGCTCAATCATCACCAAAATTTGCATATGACATGTTTGGACCAAGCTGAGAGAAAAAAAAAAAGTACCATTTTAGATTTTTTTTGATATTCTTTACTGTTTTGCTGCAATTGGCTGACAAAGTTATAGGCATGGCTAATTTTACAACATCTGCTATAAAATGTGGTATATCTCCTGAAGGAATTAATCTCATGTAACCAGACTTGGTAGACATGTTTGTTAAACATGTCTGGAAAAAAATTGAGTCATCAACCAATCGAAATTCTTTTTTTCCCCTGGATCTATATGCATCCAATGGTATATTCCAAACTCTTCCCCCATGACTAGCTTTTTCTCCCATTTTGAATTGTTTCTGAAACAGTTTTTTTTTTGTATCTCCGCCTCCAATTTTGGCTCAATTATCACCAAAATTTGCATGTGGCATGTCTGGCCCAAGCCAGAAAACAGTACCATTTCAGTTTTTTGATACTCTGAATCACTTTGCTGCAATTGGCTGAGAAAGTTGTAGGCGTGGCTAATTGTACAACATGTGGTATATCTCCTGAAGGAATTAGTCTACTATAACCAAACTTGGTGGACATGTTCACTACAAATATCTGCATAAAATGAATCATAAATTGACCTGATGGGGGCGCTATAACACCCACAGTAAACTTTCATCAATAACTTATAAACAGTAGATTGTAGAATCAAAAATCTTTTTTCTCAATATTCCTTGGGCTATGACGCATCTATTCATTTAAGCCACACCCCTTTCCAACTCGTAGCTTGTCTGCCATTTTGAATTTTTTGCAAATTTTGGTTTAAGCATTTCTTCCTCAAACATTGTAAAAACTACGGCAACTAAAACTTAACAGATTGGTTCAACATCTCACCCACTACTCAGGAAAAAAAAATATGCGGATTGGCCTGAAGGTGGTTCTGCAACAAGCATGTTTGCATTTTAGTCCATAACTTTACTATAGCCTTCCTATACACTTAATATAGTCTTGCTATATTCTTACTATACACTTACTGTAAGTCTACACTAGGTGTATAGTAAGTGTATAGTCTTACTATACACTTACTATAGTAAGACTATACCAAGTGTATGTATAGTAAGGTGTAGTAAGACTATGGTAATAACAACTTTATTATAGCACCTTTAAAAACAGTTTACAAAGTGCTTTGACAGACAAAGCAATACAGTATAACAGCAGAAAGCCAAACAGACAAAACAAGAGGACAAAATTCAGGAAGAGTTCAGTTAAGCTACCAATAAAACAAGGACACAAATGATAAACAAGGGAATAGGTAAAAACTAAANAGTTCAGTTAAGCTACCAATAAAACAAGGACACAAATGATAAACAAGGGAATAGGTAAAAACTAAAACATAAAAAAAGTAAAAAAAAAAGCCAATAAAACACTAATAAATGAACATATAAATAAACAACAAATACAGATAAGACAATAAAACCAAGAAAAAGGACAATTTAAGGATGACATCACATAAAAGCAAGTCTATAAAAATGGGTTTTAAGAAGAGATTTAAAAGAAGACACTGAATCTGCGAGCTTTATCTCCTCAGGCAGTTCATTCCAACGTAGAAGGGCCCAGATGGCAAAAGCATGGTCACGTTTGGATTTCAGCCTCGACTTTGGAACAGCCAGAAGGGTCCACCTGAGGATCTAAGGCTGTGAACTGGCTCATATGGAGTCAACATTTCAATAATGTAAGATGGAGCCAGACCAAGGAGTGCTTTAAAAGTGATTAATAAAATCTTAGATCAATTCTAAATCCAACAGGGAACCAGTGGAGGGAAGCCGAGGATTGGGGTAATGTGATGTCGTCTATTAAAACCATTGAGAAGCCTAAGTAAGTGTGTGGTAAGACTATAGCAAGGGTATGGTGAGACTATAGCAAATGTATAGTAAGACAAATAAGACTTTTGTAAGATTATAGTAAGACTATACTAAGTGTATAAAAAGGCTATAGCAATTATATAGTAAGACAAATAAGTGTATAGTAAGACTTTTGTAAGTGTATAGTAAGACTATAATAAGATTATAGTAAGGCCATAGCAAGTGTGTATTAAGACAAATAAGTCTATAGTAAGACTAGTAAGACTTTTGTAAGTCTATAATAAGATTATAGTAAGTGTATAGTAAGACTATAGCAAGTGTGTAGAAAGGCTGTACTAAGTGTATAAAAAGGCTATAGCAATATAGTAAGACAAATAAGTGTATAGTAAGACTATAATGTCTAGTAAGACTATAGTAAGTATACAAAAAGACCATCATAAGTGCATAAAAAGACTATAGCAAATATATAGTAAGACAAGTCTATAGTAAGACTATAGTAAGTGCATAGTAAGACTATAGTAGGACTGTAGTAAGTGTATACTAAGACTGTAGTAAATCTATAATAAGATTATAGTAAGTGTACAGTAAGATTATTGTATGACTATAGTATGTGTATACTAAGAGTATAATAATTGTATAGTAAGACTAAGTGTATACTAAGACTATAGTAAGACAAATAAGTGTATAGTAAGACTACAGTAAGTGTCTAGTAAGACTACAATAAGTCTATAGTAAATCTATAAGATTATAGTAAGTGTACAGTAAGATTATTGTAAGACTATAGTAAGTGTATAGTAAGATTATAGTAAGTGCATAGTACGACTATAGTAAGTGTATATTAAGACTATAGTAAGTGTATAGTAAATGTATAGTAAGGCCATAGCAAGTGTGTAAAAAGTATATTAAGTGTATAGTAAGACTGCAGTAAGTGTATAAAAAGGCTATAGCAATTGTATAGTAAGACAAATAAGTGTATAGTAAAACTACAGTAAGTGTCTAGTAAGGCTACAATAAGTGACTAGTAAGACTAAGTGTCTAGTAAGACTACAGTAAGACTATAGTAAATCTATAAGATTGTAGTAAGATTATAGTAAGTGTACAGTAAGATTATTGTAAGACTATAGTATGTGTATAGTAAGATTATACTAAGACTATAGTAAGTGTATACTACGACTGTAGTAAGTGTATAGTAAGACTATACTAAGTGTATAGTAAGTGTTTAGTAAGACTATAGTAAGTGTATAATGAGACTATAGTAATTGTGTAGCAAATGCTATAGTAAGACTATAGTAAATGTATAATAATACTATAGTAAGTGTATAATAAGACTGCAGTAAGTGTATAAAAAGACTATAGTAAATGTATAGTAAGACTATAGTAAGTGTCTAGTAAGACTACAATAAGTGTATAGTAAGACTGTAGTAAGTATATAGTAAGATTATAGTAAGTTCACAGTAAGATTATTGTAAGACTATGGTATATGTATAGTAAGACTATAGTAAGATTATAGTAAGACTATAGTAAGTGTATACTAAGAGTATAGTAATTGTATAGTAAGACTATATAAGTGTATACTAAGACTATAATAAGTGTATACTAAGACTGTAGTAAGTGTATAGTAAGACTACAGTAAGTGTACTTATATAAAGCCTATAGCAAATGTGTAGTAAGACTATACTAAGTATATAAAAAGACTATAGTAAGCGTGAAGTAAGACTACAGGAAGTGTAGAGTAAGACTACAATAAGTGTATAGTAAGTGCATAAAAAGACTATATTAATTGTATAGTAATACTATATAGTAAGTGTACAGTAAGGCTATAGAAAGTGTATAGTAAACTATAGTAAGTGTATAGTAAGACAATACTAAGTGTATAGAAAGACTATAAGTGTATATTAAGACTATAGTAAGTGTCTAGTAATGTAAATGACCTTCTGCATATTCCAATATATTTGTATTATAATCTGTTGTTTTCATGTTTGTTCATTTTCTAGGTGTATCAATTTTATTCTGTTAGATTCCAGTATAAATGTGGATGCTTTTATTCTGAAGAGGTAACTCTGGTATACAGCACAAAAGCGGCAGCTTTTATTTTGAAAGGGTAATACCGGTTAGAGAAAAAGACGGAGCGTTAAATTATAAAGTGTGTTCTCAAAATAAGGACTGTGTCGAACTCTTTTTGTTTATTTTTGGCACCTGGCTGATAAGGGCACAAGCTCTTACGGTGTCTTCACAGAATGGTCATGGCATGTTTTCTGGAGCTACATTATTTTGAATAAACCCTTTTGTGAACCATCAGTTGAAGAGTTAGACCATCATTCAGCCGGGGATGCTACAAGTAAGAATACAATAATTGTATAGTAAGACTATAGTAAGTGTCTAGTAAGACTACAATAAGTGTATAGTAAGACTATAGTAAGTCTATAATAAGATTGTAGTACGATTATAGTAAGTGTACAGTAAGATTATTGTAAGACTATAGTATGTGTATAGTAAGTGTATAGTAAGATTATAGTAAGACTATAGTAAGTGTATACTGAGTATACACTTGTGTATACTGAGTATACACAACTGTATACAAGTGTACACAACTGTATACAAGTGTACACAAGTGTATACTGAGAGTATAGTAATTGTATAGTAAGACTATATAAGTGTATACTAAGACTGTAGTAAGTGTATAGTAAGACTATAGTAAATGTATAGTAAGGCTATAGTGAGTGTGTAAAAAGAATATATTAAGTGTATAGTAAGACTATACTAAGTGTATAGTAAGACTATAGTAAGTGTATAAAAAGCCTATAGTAAGTGTATAGTAAGACTATAGTAAATGTATAGTAATACTATAGTAGGTGTATAGTAAGACTATAGTAGGTGTATAGTAAGACTGCAGTAAGTGTATAAAAAGACTACAGTAAGCGCATAAAAAGACTAGTAAATGTATACTAAGACTATAGTAAGTTTCTAGTAAGACTACAATAAGTGTATAGTAAGACTATAGTAAGTCTATAATAAGACTGTAGTAAGATTATAGTAAGTGTACAGTAAGATTATTGTAGGACTATGGTATGTGTATAGTAAGACTATAGTAAGTGTATAGTAAGATTATAGTGAGACTATAGTAAGTGTATACTAAGAGTATAGTAATTGTATAGTAAGACTATATAAGTGTATACTACGACTGTAGTAAGTGTATAGTAAGTGTTTAGTAAGACTATAGTAAGTGTATAGTAAGACTATACTAAGTGTATAGTAAGTGTTTAGTAAGACTATAGTGAGTGTATAATGAGACTATAGTAATTGTGTAGTAAATGCTATAGTAAGTATATAGTAAGGCTATAGTAAGTGTATAGTAAGACTATAGTAAATGTATAATAATACTATGGTAGGTGACTATAGTAAGTATATAGTAAGTGTATAAAGACTACAGTAAGCACATAAGACTACAGTAAATGTATAGTAAGACTGTAGTAAGTCTATAATAAGATTGTAGTAAGATTATAGTAAGTGTACAGTAAGATTATTGTAAGACTATGGTATATGTATAGTAAGACTATAGTAAGTGTATAGTAAGACTATATAAGTGTATACTAAGACTATATATTAAGTGTATACTAAGACTAGTAAGTGTATACTAAGACTACAGTAAGTGTACTTATATAAAGCCTATAGCAAATGTGTAGTAAGACTAAACTAAGTATATAAAAAGACTATAGTAAGTGTGAAGTAAGACTACAGGAAGTGTAGAGTAAGACTACAATAAGTGTATAGTAAGACTATAGTAAGTGCATAAAAAGACTATATTAATTGTACAGTAATACTATATAGTAAGTGTACAGTAAGGCTATAGAAAGTATATAGTAAAACTATAGTAAGTGTATAGTAAGACAATACTAAGTGTATAGAAAGACTATAAGTATATTAAGACTATAGTGTCTAGTAAGAATACAATAATTGTATAGTAAGACTATAGTAAGTGTCTAGTATGACTACAATATGTGTACAGTAAGTCTATAATAAGATTGTAGTACGATTATGGTAAGTGTACAGTAAGATTATTGTAAGACTATAGTATGTGTGTAGTAAGACTATAGTAAATGTATAGTAAGGCTATAGTAAGTGTGTAAAAAGAGTATATTAAGTGTATAGTAAGACTATACTAAGTGTATAGTAAGAGTATAGTAAGACTATAGTAAGTGTATAAAAAGCCTATAGTAAGTGTATAGTAAGACTATAGTAAGTGTATAATAAGACTGCAGTAAGCGCATAAAAAGACTAGTAAATGTATAGTAAGACTGTAGTAAGACTATAGTAAGTGTCTAGTAAGACTACAATAAGTGTATAGTAAGACTATAGTAAGTCTATAATAAGACTGTAGTAAGATTATAGTAAGACTATAGTAACTGTATAGTAAGACTATAGTAAATGTATAGTAAGTGTAGAGAAACACTATTTTAAGTGTATAGTAAGACTATAGTAATGCAGCCTCAAGGGGGCACAAGCCAGTGTCCTCCTTGTGCCGGTCCCAAGCCCGAAT
>VXCM01000054.1:376333-396490 GCA_014773175.1 Lucifuga dentata | reverse complement strand
CCCCCCACTCCTTCTCTGACTAAAAGTTTACCACTGAGCCAGAGCTCTTGGCTTTATAAACTCCAAACCCCTTCACTTAAATCTGATAAGAGCCCCAGCGTTATTGTGATACGATTTTCCCCTCGGAAGTCCGTCCATGATCCAGCATTTCCCTGAGTCCCTCTCGCTCCACTTCCTGAACTGGGGTGGATTGTCTGGAATAAACTCCAATCCTCCTTAAAAGAAGAGAGCAGGAATGGGGGGGTGGGGGGAAGTGGTGGCGGTGGTTGAGTAAAAGACGAGAGGATCAAGAATGTGAGGGCCAAAGGAGGATCCAAGAGAGAAGAAAGTAGAGTTTGCAACTTAACATCTTCCCGTTACACTGTATCCATCCATCCATCCATCCATCCATCCCTGCGCTTCAGCCCCTGGCCACTGGGCAGCGCTAGCAGTGTGCTGCTTGTGGAGTTTGGTTGCAGCGATGGCACTGATCCATTTGTTTATCTGAATCCAGGATTTAGAGAGATACAAAGCTGATTAAACAACAAAAGCATATGGAAAAGATAAAGAACACTTAGGTAATGGGTTTTGGCAGCCTCTCTAGTACAGCAAAGAACTCATCCTCTTTCATATTCTCATCTCTCCTCCTTTCTCTCTGCTCTAAATATGTTTTTCTTTTTTCCTACCACAAACATCCTGAGAAAAGAAGAGGACGGAAGGTTTAGCTTGGAGAAAAAGTGGTTCAAAAGTAACTCAGAAGTTGTGTATCGCAGTTAGTGTGAGTCAGTGGTTCTCAATCCTGCTCCTGGAGATCTACAGCAGTGCATATTTTCCATCTCTTCCTGCTTCACCCACACCTGACTAGCATGTTTACTTCAAGAGATGGTGAATCTCAGATCTAGCTAAAAGCAGCTAACCAGGTGGACAGAATAAGGATGGCTGCAGGAGGAAGCTTCTCTGCCTTCACCTAATCTGTTTTCTATTAAAACACCTCACTGTGTACTTCTACTGACATTTTGACTTCACAACCTCGAAACTACACATGAAAAGTGTCTTGAGTAGGAAATACAACGTTTGGGTGCCTCAAAAAGTCAAATCTGGGTGAAAATTTGTTAAAAAGTAGCTGTTATTTTTTAAAAAGACTGTAAAATTCTGAAAAAAAAGTGAGCCTTAAAGAGGACATAATATACAGATTTCCATGTCCTTATTTTCATTCCCTTCCATGCAGACAAAAAAAACAAAAACAAAACAAAACAAAAAAAAACATCAGAATATCATTTGCATGTAAACGTAATCAGGTTGATCATAATCATAGAATTGCAACTATATTCAGCTTATACTATATATTACATTATAAAAATATAAAAAAAATACTACCAAAAGCATAAAAAGTCCCCTTAAAGAGGTTAAAATGTCATAAAAAAGAGTGATTTTAACTGCACTGTGGAGAAAGTCATTTTGATGTAAGCTACTGCAGATGATAATAGATAAAATACTTTTTTTCTTTAGATCAAATAAAACTCAACGAGCAATAATAAAAACTTTGTTTCTCTCAAAAGAAAATGATCAGTAAGGAGAGATCAGGACCAGGTCAGAGGTTGATGTAATGTATTGACACACTTTTTATTTTGTTTGTTGACACTCCCATCCATTAGAAAGCTATGTTTGAGTATTTATAGATAAGAGGGAAAGCAGCTGCTGTGGATTAGAGCTCACAGTGGCTAGTGTGTGTATATGTGTGTGTGTTGACATACACGATGTGAATAATCTATTAAGTCTTATAAGGCCACGAGAACTGGACATGTAAAGTGTGTGAGCGTGACATTTAAGCAATGATAATATCTAAACTTCTGTGTGTGCTTAGCAACCAGGCGTGTTTTTAGGATGTGGATCTAGTTAAGGATGAAGAGACGATTAAATTCCAGCTTGGAATCACACATTTTGGTCAAACAGGCACCATGAAGGAAGCTGGATAAGAAGAACTGAAGCCTCCTGCCTTTCAGTTTATACACTTTTATCCAAAGAACTAAACCAAACACCAACAATGCAAAAACACCATTTAACAGTCTGACACCAATATTTTTCCTGATTCAAATGCTTTCTTCAATTGTTTTAATAGAAAACTTAATAAGAAAAAGGAACAGGACTCCAAAATAATAAATTATATTGCACTTAAATACAATTTTGTGGTACTTCTACTTTCTTTGATTATTTCCTTCCATGCAGCTTTATATTTCCACTTTACTACGCTGCTTTTCTCTCTTTTTTTAGTCTTCTCCTTTCTTTTTTGTAACATGTTATTAAAATGTAATTCAACATTTTAAGGGCCAATTTTAACCATTCAGCTAAGAGACAACTAACAATTTAAGTTAGTCTTGGCAGTCTCTGGCATTTTAATAGTTTGATAATTTAATGTGCTTAGTATTAAAACAAATAAATACAAGCTACATGTCACATAGAAGGCTTGTACTTTTTTCTCTGTCTCATTTATCTGACGGCTGTTACTTTGAAGATAAAGATTTTTATGTACAAAACATATAATTATCTTATAAAGTATGATACATTATGAAACCAGTGATTCTTGGCTTAGGGTTCAGGACCCCCAAAGAGATCACAAGATAAATCTGAGGGGGTCCTAATCTGATTAGCATGATAGCAAAGAAGCATTAAAATCACATTTAAAGCATACATCTGCAACACAAATTTAAGCTTTTTTTTTTTTTTTTTAANTTTTTTTTTTTTTTTTTTAAATGCTTCTAATTTTACCCCAAACCACTGGCATAGTGGCATCTGAAATGTAAGTAATTAATTATTAAAATAATAAAACAATTTATTATTTTAATAATTAATTACTTACATGCAACATGTTTTTCATACATTTTGATCATTAATGTTTTTTAGTATTAGTATTACTCTGACCACCATGTAAATAACTAATAATATAAGAGTAACATTCATTCATGTTTAACTTTTGACAAACTGCAATTTAGATATGATATAAAAGTCTAAATCTGTTTATAAGTAGCATATGCTGCATTTGTACTTTTACATTGTAAGTTTGATTTTGAATGCAGGAATTGTAATGAAGTATTTTTACATTCTAATGTTTTTATTTTTACTTAATGAGCTGAATACATATTCCAAAAAATTTAAAGGAATTTTAACATTGAATTCTTTACAGTTTGTCATTAATAATAATAATAATAATAAAAATCCAACCATGATTTCATAACAATTTCTGTTTTGTTACATTAATGACTGAACATTAACTCGAGCTCTTGTTCATCGTGATTGAGTTTAGAGTTTAAACAATACTTGGAAAATGATTAGATTACCATGAACAGATCCAAGAGAGTTCATTAGTTGATGTGTGAATGAAGGCATTGAAGCCAACACGCACGCACACACGCACACACACACCCACACCCACACACACACAAACACACGCACACATAACATGGAGCTCTTTTAAATAACAAGTAGCAAACAGCTTCGGTAGCCCACCTCCTCTGAATTATCACCTCCTTGCTCGTGGCTGTTTATGAATACAAATTGAATTTCAGCTGCAACCTTGCACCAGTCATGGCTCATTTGATTTATTCCTTAATGAATATTTCCCCTTTCAGCTCAGGAGATGGGAAAACATTTCCACACTAAATGAGACCTGGCTTTCATTGTGGCCTATTCTTTCCTCTAAATAGAAGTGCATTAACACTTACAGTCGTGTTGCTTTGGATTGAACAAGCGTGTAGCATTTTGTAAGGGCATGTCAACAAAGGCAACAGTAAAAGGCGGGATTTTCCTGCAGGTATTCTTTTTAACAGCCGCATCCTAAAGTTTCTTTGCTTGGTTATTCAGGTACTCAGACAGCGGCGTTCCTCTGTCTTCCAATGAGAAATGTCATATAGTTGGATATAAGTTTGAGTCAGATAAGGAGATCTCATATCGGATTCAGAGACTAAACCCTCTGTATTGACTGACCAATGTGATAAAGATGCTAGCAGCCTCATCGCTCAGTGACTACTGTTAGACAGAAACCACACTAACGCCATTTACCTGTTGATGTTGTGTAGATAATGTGCAATTGACCACATGCCTGTTAAATAATGCAGCAGCTTGTTGGGGCCATAAGGAGAATTTAAATAGTATTGATAAGCTAAGCTGCCAAGGTGCAGAATGGATGCAGTCAGAAAGCCTCACGCCGTATCGATCAGAGAATGAGCTTAAAGCAGAATAACTCCTGAACAAATGAGGAAAAACACGGGAACAGAGGAATGGCGGTGTGGTGTGATCAGTCAGAGAGGAGGAGAAGGTGCGCGAAGGCAGAAGAAGAGGGACGATGCAGGAAGAGACGGAGTGAGAGTTAGACAAGAGGACGTCTGCGGCATCTATCCATCCAGCCCATCGCCGGGGGCAACGGGGCGAGTAAAGTTGTTAACGAGTGTGTGGACAGCGGAGTCAGACAGAGTGGAGGTCCATCAGGGAAATGAGACGCGGGGCTTCTGTTATGGCCCCAGGTGCATTATGGGAGGACAAAAGGAAACTTTGGTGGAAATAGATTATATACAATAAAAAGAACAGAAGAGAATTCACACATTTTATTTAGTTTGTTCTAGGATGTTAGCTTTCAGAGTGAAAAAAAAATACAAAGTAAAATTTGCTCCCTTCCTGTCCTGCGGCAGACGTAAAGGCTGACATTTTTTGTTTCTCTGCAAATCTGTAGCTACAAAACTGGTTTGGATCTCTTTATAAATGAAGGCTCTCTGTAAACCTTTAACATTTGCTTGAATCTATACTTGAATTACCAAAAAAAAAAAAANAAAAAAAAAAAAAAGAAAAAAAGAAAAAAAGAAACTTTTCATGACAATCTTTCTAGATCTCAAACAGGATCAAATAGTCTGAATGATGAATGATAACTGTGCAT
Organism: Lucifuga dentata; assembly: GCA_014773175.1. NCBI lineage: Eukaryota > Metazoa > Chordata > Actinopteri > Ophidiiformes > Bythitidae > Lucifuga > Lucifuga dentata. The sequence continues at coordinate 391,587 of VXCM01000054.1, read as the reverse complement.
ATGCATGATGGCTGCCACGTGTCTGCCTTTGTTTAAGGTGCTGGTTGTGCACGATTTCCACAATTAACGTTAGATGTCCAGAAGATACAAAACCTACAACAATTGTGGCTGAAACAACTTTTGTCACATCAGCAGTGCAGCAACAGCCCCACAGTAAGTAAAATGTGCCTGATTGTCTCTTTGTTTAAGCTGCTGAGTAAACTGGGACGTGGTTTTTAAGATGTTCCTGTGGAATGAGGAATGGTTTATGTTTCCATCATGCATTGCCCCACAGTGGAAAGTGTATTTAATCCTCCAGATTGACATAAAGTACGCAGGTGAGTATGTGAGCAACTGCTAGCATAACAACAGTGACCGCAAGTGTAGTTCAAATCAAATATAATTCTGGCCTAGCCCAACCTGCTCGAAGATACGATGAAGATCTGACATTTGTAGTTTTAAAATGTCTAAATTATAATGAAAGTATAATGAAAATGTATTAACAAGACACAAAATGTTACAGTAAATCCTAATTTACCGTTTCATTGGTGTGCTGTGTAAATACAGATTTGAATCTGTTTTCCTCTGTTTTGTTTCATATGCTGATTTGGATAAATCTGGCTAAAATCCCTAAATGACTGACAGTCACCCTACTTTTATGCATGATCTGATGAAAATATTTGTGGTGACAACAGATTACAAGACCAACAAAGCAACATCTCGTGTCTAAGGAAGAGAATTTCCCACCTCTTAACCTCGACAAACAGCTCTGGATATTATCGCCACTTAAAACATTGCATGACAAGTCTGCAAAAAACAACCAACTTACAAAAGTCATGTGTCATCCTTCACTTACAAAGAACCTCAGATTAATCTGTTATGATTAGTATCAATAAAAACATGTTTCTCTGACTATTATGGGAGAGTTTCTGTGCAGCGGCCTGATGCTGGGTGCTTAGCCAGGATTGTTATGTTGCAGCTTTAAAGGAGATTAATGCTGAATGAGGAAAACACTCCTGCAGCACAAACACACAGTAATTAGGACTCATGCCTCGCAAGGGTCAAATTTGAAACATATTTTAAATATTTGACAGGACGGTCAATATTTTAGTCTCCAGATGCTACATTTCAATACGTTTCACCGTGAAAATACCATTTAATACGGTCAGCCTTGCTGTTAACTAAATTTTGGTGTTTAAAGTCTTCTTTTCTCTCTCCTTTCATCTTCACATATCCCCAAAGATCATAAGTTCACATTTAATTTCCAATATTCTAATATATTCTAATAGTTTAGCCTATTTTAGCCACCTCTCCTCATAGCCTCTGATGTTTCCTCTTTGCATGATAAACAACTTTCCAGCCCTCAGAATACGTATGTGGCCCATATTTATGCTTATAGGCACTATATGAGAGCAGACGATTCTGCTGCGGCTCTGAGAAGAAGTAAATAAACAGCAAAAAGTAAATAGCCATAGTAATAAGGTTAACTTTTTGATATTGATATTTGCAACAGCTACAGGAAAGGGCAAAATTAATGACCGCCGACGTAATTTCATTGGGATACTTAGGAGTGTGTCCAATACTTTAAATAATAGTGTTAATGGCATATTTGAAGGAATTCAATTTTCAACATCAAACGGCAGCTCTTTAGAAGGCCTCCTCCCTCTCTCCTCCACGTGTTGAGCTCCGTGAGCTTCCGAAGCTGAGAGAGGAAGAAGAGGAAATCATCTTGGCGGCAGGCAGCGGGGCAGGCGGCTAAAAACTTCCAAGCAGAACAGCCTCTCCGCTGCAGGGTGACGCTTGTTAGGCTCAGGCCCAGAGGAGGGAGCATGGCCAGTAAGTAAGGTTATTGGGAAATAATTAGCCTAGCCCAGGAATCAGCGGGGATAGCAAAGTCCTCTGGGGTAGAAACGCCAGTGCCCCTGGCCTCTTTTCCACAGCTAATTAACTTTGAAGAGAGCCTATTAATAAGGTTGTCTTCACGGAAAAAGACTGAAAGTATATGCAGAAGGAACTTTTTGGTGTTGAGGAGGTAAAGATTGAATTTATAGATGCAACACAGCCACACACACAGGACGTCACTGTGGAAATTATGGACGATGAGAAGGTGTTTTTGTGTATTTCTGGGCTCCATGAAAGCATCGAGACGTTCTTTCGCTATGCACTCCCACACACACACACACACACACACACACACACACACACACTTGGAAATATTACCAGCTTCCCCTTAAGCATCAGATTGTGCTGTCAATTTCAACAGGAAATTTGCTCCAGATCACTCTGTCCCCACTTCCACTCGCTCAGAGGACGTCTTCCCCAAGTGGCCAAATGTCCCCTTACCTGTCATCCTACAAACAGCTGCTCAAGAAAAAAAAAGAAAAAAAAGAAAACCTACCCTCAGGCCTTGGGGGAGCGACGCAGGCCTCAGTGCCTAATCACCCCCTCCCACGACAGCACTCATCAAGACAGCAGCTCCAACAAATCAATCTCCCTCTGACAGTTCATTTAGACTGAATTAATTTGGAATTAGGGGCCATTACTGCAATTGGCAGGCGTGGATATTCCCCTAACGCGTGCCGTGATCCTGCTTTGAGGATAAAGAAAAGGAGCCAGCTTTTCTTTTTTTTCCGTAGGATCGACTGGATAAGGTGTTTTTCTGTGCTGATCGCAGGGCTGAGGGAGGGAGCCATTGGATTTCCACTTTAACTAAATCATTATTGTTCTCAATCAACACTCAGACTCTGCTGATTGTTTGTATTTTGTCCCGATATCAAATGGAAGTGAAATAGATGTTTAATGAGGGTTGTCGCTCTATATCGACTATCAAGATTGTTACCAGGAGCCAATTAAAAGTCTAATAGTCTGCTGTAAGACTAAAGAAAGCTACAAATCTGGAGAAAGTAAGATAACTCTCATGTTTGATAAATTCCAATCTCTTTCTGATGAGGTTTAAATGTGGAAAAACAGTCTGAAATAAGTCAAAAATCTTGATTTTAGTTACATTTTTGACCTGAACTTCTGAAAATCTCGACATGTGCTGCAGAATTCTTGTTGTTTTATGAGTTTTTCCTCACAGTTCATCAGTTCCGATGGTGTTTTTGCCCTATGTAGCATCAGTACGTCTGATCTGCTGCAGAACATTCAGAGGCTCCTCCTGCTGCGAGGCTGCAGCTTAGAGTTTGCTCAGGGTTCACGACCCCGTGACCTGGAGGTTTGACCGAAACAACTCAGCTCCATGGAGACGCTGCTTTGAAAAGATAAACATTCTAACATCACACATACTGCAGAGGGACGGACACACACACACACACACACACACACACACACACACACACACACTGAGTTCAAGAAAGCCTCAAGCCTTGTTGTAAAGTGATTCTTATCAAAGAAAAATAATCATATCAGGCATTTGCGCTGTATTATCAGACTCTTTTTGAGATAATTGTATTAATTAGTCTTAATAAGTTTTCCAGTCCGTTTTGATTGGATGGTTACCACATTAATACCTTTGGTATGTCTGAGCAGGCCTGAACACAGTATTTGCACCTGGGTGTGAACCAAAACAACCACACCCAGGCTGTTTTGAGGAGGTGGTCTCGATCCTGTTCGTTTGCGGCGTGAACACGATCTGAACTACTTCTGAGCTGATCTGGAACCGGATAAGGTTCACGGTTTAATGTTAAACTACACTTTAGATGAGCAAAAATCTATGGATGCTTTGAAAAGGTTGTAACATCTCAAACTTACCTAAAACATCTTTAGATGAATATGTTGAAGGTTAGCTTGTTGCCGTATGTGCTAAATATGCATCTAGTTTCCTGTTCAGCCGTCTGAAGGCAGCAGGTATTGTGTTCTTAAAGATTACCAGATGAGATTAACAGATGATTCTTTAAATAAAACCACACTGATCTAGAAGAGTTCAACATCAGCAAAGCTTATTGTCATATATCTAATATTTTTTGGAATCCAGCATTTAATTTCACTTGAAAACACGGCAGACCTGCAGTTAGAGGTGCCAGATTGGCGACAAGCAGGAGCTACTGCATCCAAGCATGAGATCAGAGCAAATATTAACCCTGACACCCGGCTGTGGAAATATCTCACCGACTTACAGGGGCTGCAAGAAAGGGGAGTGGGTGCAGACGTTTTGCTGAGCCAAAAAGGTAAATGCCAGGACACTGCACACATATAATCCTGAATACACACACACAAACACACAAACTCATCCTCCCCATTAACGCTCCAAGCCCTCTGATGACATGATCCCTCATCACCTGCACTGAGCTCATACAGCCAAATCCTCAGCTGACAGTTTGAACCACGCACACCAAAAACGACATGTTTAGAGCTGTTTAAAGGATAAAAACAGCCTCATTAATTTTCCAGAATAACATTTGAAACAATCACACTTTGCAATATTAGACCTGTAGTATATTAATAACAATAGTTTGTGTACATGTGTAGGTATATGCACAAATATACACATATCTGTGTAGCTGGAATGAGGTTTTTTTTTTTTTTTTTNGTTTTTTTTTTTTTTTTCATTTAGACTTGGTGTGTAGTCGCTGTGTGGGAAAGTACATTTTCTCAAGTAAAGTTGGATTAGTGGTACTTGACTTGAATTTTTCCATTTTCTGCTACTATATATTTTTCCTCCACTAAATTTTTCAGAGTTACAGTAAATGTACTTTTTACTCAACTACATTTATGTGTTGGCAGGTGTTACTACTTAGTTACTTTGCAGATTCAGATTTTACATTTAATATAGATTTAAAAAAATCATTAAATATCATTGTTTTGTAAAATCTTTGAATCTCAGACTTTTCAGGAAACCAGCCTTGTTCTATGAACTTGATTACTTTTTTTTCCTTTTTTTTTTCTACCTGCATATATAGTTGTGGTATATGCCAAGATTGGCATAACCGTTTGGTATATATATGCTATTTTGATCTTGCAACAGACACATAACATAAAGTGTGTAGTAACTTGATTACTTATCTAGATTGTTTTTCTTTATCCTTCAATATTCATTTCTTTTTTCTTTTCTTTCAATTTCCTTCCAAGTTTGTTCCTTCTTTTTTCCTTGATTGTTTCTTTTCTTCCTTCATCCGTCTTTTTTCCTTCATTTCCTTCTCCAGCTGATCTAAATCTGCTCAAACTGGACATAGTGTTTTCTCTTTTTTCGTGTGTATTGCAGAGTTCATTTACTTTTGATACAGTACATTTAACCATTCCTACTTGTTTACTTTTAACTCAATTTTTCTTTTTTTTCTTTTTTTTTTTTTANAAAAAAAAAAAAAAAAAAGAAAAGAGGTAATTTAGGAATCAATAATGTACTGTCATAAATGAATATAAACCACTGAAACATGAAACCCTCATCGTGACACACGGGAGGGATGTTTGGGCTATTTGTGTCGTCTTAAAAAGCAGCTTTGAACCTGAGGGAAGGAAGTTATGATGTGAGCCAATGATAAAAGCACATGAGGAGGTTGTGGGTTTGAGAATGATCACATTACGAATACATGCTAAAGCTCAGAGCAGACAGGGCGACCCTCTATTTATTATGTTTTCAGTCCTGGGCAGAATGTTCCATCTCCATGAGAAATATGACAGTGATTCCACCAACACACTCGGGCTTCAGTGCAGGTAAGGTGTGTGTGTGTGTGTGTGTGTGTGTGTGTGTGTGTGTGTATGTGTGTGTGTGATGTACATATGTGAGTCAAGTGTGTCTCTGTGAATGTAATGCAATGCAAAGAAAGGACCAAATGAAAGACTGGAGAAAGAGGCGAAAGATCAGAGAGAGAGAGAGAGAGAGAGAGACGAGGCGAAAGGAAGTTCATGTTACGTATTTGCAGTTGAGGTGTAACATTTCAGCACAGACCTGATAATAGAGTCAACACACTCTGCACACGTTTAGGGGCAGAAGGATGTATATGAGGAATGCAAGGGGGTCAAAATAAAAGCACGGCTGCACCACAACTAACACGCACTAACACACGCTGACACACACTCTCATCCTTTTTCCTAAATAAAACATCTGACTCAAACACTGATTCAATGTCAAAGTTTTTTGAGACGAGGAAATGCAATACAAGTAGCTCAAAATTGTATTTAAATATGGTATTTGTGTAAATGTACTTAACTTCAGCAATATGAAAGTACAACATGTTCCAAATTAGAACAAGTTTAACAGGAATTAATTAAAGAACACATTATTAATCATAAATGTTTGCATGAGTTCATTTTTCACAGCCTGATCATTAAGTGAAAGGCAGAGGAGGGAGGTTAAAAGAACAGCCAATGTATTTATTTAACTCCAAAATGGCAGAAAGGGTAAAATAAATGTATGTTATTCTTAGCTGGCCTTCATTGGGTTTTCATGGCATCATCTTGCTATTCGACAACCAAGATTTAAAGATTATGAGCAAATCGCTGGATTTGTTGTGGGAAATGCCAGAAAATCCTGGATTTTCCCAAAGTGGTTTCATTTTAAATCCTCTCTGAGATGCCCAACAGACTGACTTTTTTGCTCGAACGACCTCAAGCCATCACAAGTTCCTGCTGGCATTTGGCTATCATTACTGAAAGAATCATAAATCATGTTAAAAAGAACAGCCAATTAGCTTAAATTACATAAAGAATGCCCATTTTCTGCTCAAACACAATTCAAATCATACATGATATAATTTACACACCATCCTAAGGCACTTAAAGCTCTCAAAATGCCAGTTTCATATGAACTTTTGGTCTCCTGCTGCAGCCAAATTCCCAGTGAGCTCAGCTAATGGTGAACCCTTGGGAGAAAAAAAGGTGTCAGGGGAGAACAGAAAGCAAGAGGTGGGGAAAAAATGAAGGGAGAGAGGGGGGAACCCAACAAAATGGGAGATGGAAGTGAAAGATGGGAGAAGGAAGGAGGTGCAATGAAGGGGAAAAGGGTGGGTGGTATGGGGGGNAAGGAGGGAAGGTCGCGGTTCTCAGCGGAGGGAGCGCACTCTATGAGGTAGCAGTGAGGAGCCACTAAGGGCCTTGTAATAGTTAAATCATATCAATTAACCACAGAACATCAGGGGATTAGGGGTTAATCTCTCCCTCGAGAGAGAGAGAGAGAAACAGTAAATTAGAAAGAAAAGAAAGGGGAGAAAAAGAAGAGGGGATCATAAATGGCTGTGCTGAAAAGCAGAGAGCCTGAGATGATGAATTATGTTTGGAATAAATAAGAACATGGCCTGAAGGATGACTTCTTGTTCACTTATATTATAAAGACTGACATGGTAAATTACTATACAGCGAATGAACAGCACAGCGCAAAATTTGCATTTGACGGGACCAGAAGTTGCATCCAGGGATTAAAAACAACACAAAACAAGAGATTATCTCACAACTCAGCCACACCCGCCTGGGAGCTGACTTATTTTCAATTCGGGTGGAAGGATGAAGGGCTGGAAGTAAAAAAAAAAAGGGAGTAAAAATTTTACCCCTCCTCTTCTCACCTCGCCTCTTTAAGACAGTCCCTTTAGATTTAGAAACATGCTGATTAAAGTGAAATACGTATACAATAAGATGGTATATGAGGTTGAATTTTGGGGTGGGGGTTACATATGGAGAGATTGGAGGAGTGAGCTTTTTNAAGAGAGGGGAGCCCCTTCTTCTTTGGTGGCTGGAGTGGGTAATGGAGCCATGAGGTAAGAGGATTAAGATGAGCACTGGGTCAGGACTGATTGTGAAGTAAGGGTGATGGAGGGACAAAAGGATGAGTTAAAGAGAAAGGAAAAGGAAGCAGAGAAAAAGAAACGGAGACAGAGAAAGACAGGTGATGGGTTGAGAGAGAAAGGAGAGAGAATGAGAGCATGTGAAGAGGAAGAGAGGTCTGGGCTCTGGATGCCCCTCTGATAAGAAGCGGTTGCGTAATGCTTAACCTGATACTTTGATTGGATCTGGAGACAACAGGGACCTAACGGCATCTTCAAATGCTGAGGGAAGACCTTGAAGGCAGCAGGAGAAGGCTGACAGTTTAAATCTGAAGAATCAAGAAGGTACACAGATAAGGTAAATGTGTAGAATTGAGTATTTAAAGATGCCAGAGAAGGATGAGGAGCTTGAAAGGCCAGGTTAATTCTACATACTCACATTTGCTAGGCGAGTGTTGCCACTTACATACTCATTTGATGTCACAAGAGTTTCTTTTAAGTTTAAGAAGAAACCCTGTCAAGAGAGTATGAAGCAATAACTTCTACCCGCATAAACGTTATTTTACTGACAACCATTTTCCAAAGCATGAAACCATATTTTAGCTTTCCTGTTATTTTGCCAAATCCCCTAACCTTTCAAAATCAAACTTTCAGATGATACACCCACTTTAAAAATTCAGAGTTTTGCCTGCTAACCAATACATCTGAATGCAGAAGGGACAGTCATTTTTAATTTCTCAGTAAAAGCAGTCTTCTCCTGGGTCTATATTCCCTGGAGGAGACATACATTTTCTCCTGTGCAGCTCCACGTTGGACTATTAAAATAAAATTACTTTGACAAAAAAAAAAAAAAAAAAAAAATGTAATGTGATAGATGACTTATCTCAAGCATGTTTCAAGTCTCTACAAGTTGATTTTAATAGCTTACTGGAATAACCTAAAATCAATGCCAGTCTGGAAGGTAGGAATAACAATTCTAATATTTACTCCAGTAGTATGTTGAGGGAAATGGCTGTCAGTAACTTAAGGTGTAAAAGAGGTGGATTAGGATCAAACATGCAAAACCACCAGTGTGGTCCTTTAAGGCAGCAAAATTGAAAATTAAAGTCACTTCTAGAAGTAGGGGGTTGAATTGTCTAAAAGTTCCTAGAAGTGGCTTTAGTTTTTAAACTTGTATTCTTCAGCACCAATACTAACCTGTGAGGTCATCAGAGTATTTTCTTTGCCTTTGCACAGCGCCTCTACAGCTACAAAAGCTTTTACGGCTGCTTTCACAGGCTAAATAGTGCTCCCAAAGACCTGGAAACTGAATTTGATGTGCAAGCTTGTTGGAGTTCCCCTTTAAGGACAAAATCAATGTGTTTTGGTTAGAAAGTTGAATTTAACAGAACTCCACAGGGCACCTTTAAGTTTACTTTTTCCTCATACATGTCTGCCTTAGTGAAGCGTTAGCGTGATGAACGATCAGCAGCAGGGGCCGAGGGGTTCTCATTTAAATGTTGCCCTGACTGATGCATCCTTCCATTAGCCAATTAACTGCAGTCACAAATCCATTTTAGTTCTTATTTGCCTCGGCTGTGCGACCCCACCAGTCGTCTCATGGAGCCACGTTGCCTCTTTGCACCCCTTCACCCCTCCCAGCTTCAGTCAGCCCACCCCAAGTCTTAATTCCAACACTTTGAAGTATCTCTGGCTGTGGTGAGGAGCCACTCAATCAATTACGAATAAAATAATCTTCTTATGATATTCCAAGGTTCTTCAAGAAGGGGAGGGGGGGAAGCAAGAGGAGATTATGGAACCTAAATCAGTCTCTGAGCTGCGTCTAAAGTGACGGGGGAATCAGCTGAGAGGATGGCGGGAAATTAAATAAGAAAAAAAAAGATTATGTCTCAGTGTGTTACCTCCGAACACTGCTGTGAAATCTCTAACCTGATCCACGAGGATGTGGTGCTGGTGGGGATTATTGCGAGCTCCATTAAAAAAGGACCCAAAGGTGCTTAAAAAGCTTTTGCTTACTACTAAGAGTACACACATATCAAATATCTATCTGATGTATCTGTTCATGAGTTGCAAAGACAAAGATTGTGGGAGGCAATTACTGGAACTCCAATATTATCTGATAAACACAAAAAGCTCTGCTGATATTTCTAATGTACATATTGTCAAAGGCCACACTTACGCAGTTACGTGATGCAAATCTGATACTTTTGCTCACATTTGGCACATTTCAGATATGTACAGCAAATAGAAAGGAAGATCTGTTTTGGATCCGATATGTCAGATATCTGCCAATGTGACCATCATCTAAATGCACAAACTGGAATTTTCTTGCTATTCTGACCTGCACGTCATAAAATGTGAGACTCTTCTGCTTTGTCCACATATGAATTACATAAACATTCTACATTATGGGCCCTAACTTGCATCTAGCAGGTATTATTGCAGCACACGACACACAAGTACTCCAATCCTTGCTGCAGACCTTTGGATAAATTGGAAATTAATAGCTTGTATAAGTATTTCTGCCTCATCTGTCCCACAAATTAAATCTCATTTTCACAGGTATCAGGGCTACTGAAAAAAGATTCCTTTAATTCCACTCACTCCAAAATGCCCTGACAAATGCCAGGTAAAATGCATCTGAAGCCTGAAAGAAACCGGACTTTTCTTTCCATCCCCCACAATCTCTTCTCTCCTCTCTCTCAGTGCTGTTCACCCATCGTGCCTCCAGCCCTTTGTGATTTTCTCCATGGCTGACTGTTGTTTCAGCTGCTGCAAGCTCAGCCATCAGCACACATTGATCGCTCGCCTTCATCCTCAGCGTCCCCTCCGTTATACCTGACTATAGCGACTAATTCCCCCCGTTCTCACCCCTCTTCATCCCAGATTGAGAGGGTCGGAGGAAAAATCAATAACAGTGCCAAGTGGGGCAGGGTCAGGGGTCAACGAGGTCCTTGACAAGTGTGTCAGGGGAAGGAAACAATGAGAGAGGGGAAAAGTGCTTGTCTGTGTATGTGTGTGTTCATGTGTGTGTACATGAGTGTATGTATGTTGCATAAGGAGTGGTCAAGAGAAAGAGTGACCAAAAGCCTCGTGGGTGAAAGTGTCAGCCTTGTCAGGGATCAAATTTATGACCATTGATCGGAGGTGTGTGTGTGTGTGTGTGTGTGTGTTAACTGGTGATGAATGTGAGGGTTTGTTTGGATCATGGTGGAATATGACAGGGGTGAGGAGTCATCACATAAAGCCCATTATGACCAAACAAGCCAATAAAGCAAATGAATCCCATGAGATGTCATGGTAAAGGCCCTGTTATTCATCCATCCATCCATCCATCCATCCATCTGTGCTGAAATTTGTCACTTAAGACAAACCAAATACTACACTTGCAGCTCTGTAATCCAAACTGCTTTACCAGAAACTCGGCTGCGATCGTGTCATTAGCACTTAGCTTAGCAATCTCCTGCTGCTGCTCAATTTGGCTTTTCACTCTTTAAATTCCACATCAGTAATCGTTCACTGTAATCTTCCCAGCAACACACAGTCACAGGCTTTTAATGCCCAAGAATTAGCTTCCCAGGGGAGTGTGAGTGTGTGTGTGTGTGTGTCTAAGTGACTGACATTTACTTCATGATACAGATAATTACAACTTTCATAAATCCCTAAAACTGAAGGGAGGTTTTTCAACAAAAAATTGGGACATTAAAAAAAAAACCTTGTATCTCCAGTTTTGGGAATTTTGATGCTCTGAGGTTTGGGATTACATGTTACTCTACACTATAGCTAATAAATTCTCCAACATCTTTTCCTTCTAAAACTTTCTCAGATTTTTTTTGTGCCATTAAGCTGAAACAAACCTGAGATACAAGGTTTTTATACAATAACAATATTTTATGCATTGAACCCCATGTTGAATTTAAAGTCCTAATTTGCAAAGTAACAAGTAACTACAGCCATCAGCACTTGAGTAAGGGTACTTAGTGACTTTCCACCTCTGACACACACATTACGGCGTTATGTTAGAAAATGGCATGTAGCATGTGAGCTTCAGGTGTCCACAGATAAACACACACACAGACACTCAGATGGATACTGTACATACACACGCAAACACACGCTCAGGATAAACATGACAGGAGATGAAGCCTCGAAGAAATCCATTTGCAATTTAAATGGAAATGTAATGAGCCCATGTGGCAGTGAATTAGCCTGCTGATCAATTGATCATGTCAAGGACAAATAGGTAAACAAACATATCCATTAGCCTCCTGCTCCTCCTCCTCCTCCTCCCTCTGCTCCCTGCTGTGGAAGAGTACTGGAGGATTACTGAGTGTGTATGTGTATAAGAGAGTGTGTGTGTGTGTGAGAGAGAGAGAGAGAGAGAAGTAAAAGGGTGGCAAACAAACAAGGTCTAAAGTACACTTAAGAGGTGAGACTCCCTTTGCTTATACACAAGTGTAAACACACTCATACACACACACACACACACCCACACACACACTCACAGTTGCATACCCCACTGTGACAGTCCTGCCTACCTCGTTACACACACAGTTGGGCCCAGCAAGGTTCCTTTCAGAGGCGATGGAGAGAGCAGAGAAGGAGGGAGCGACGGGGCCGCAGAGACTCAAACAAGGAGCACGACAGAGAAAACGAGAGAGAGAGAGAGAGAGAGAGAGAGAGAGANGAGAGATCGCCAGTCCTGCTGTGTGGCCTCACCCCAGTCTGTCAGTGTGTGTGTGTGTGTGTGTGTGTGTGTGTGTGAGTGAAAGACAAAGAGAGGGGAGAACCAATCAGACACCAAATTGACAGGGTTCCGCTGCTGTTAATTACGGCTGAGAAAAATACCAACAAATGACCTGTACGCAAACATAAAATTGTGCGAGAAAGTATTTATGCTGTTTTTCATTCACTTTTTAAGAATAAAGGCGGAAAAGAAAAATTTGGAGCAAACCAGGTGGAGTTCAGTCTGCCGTTACTGAAGCAAACACGTTTCTTATCAGTCACAGTTCACAGTGTTTCTGGAAACTCAATCACTACTGCTAATTCAACTTAATAAGAAAGTGATGAAGAGTTTCTCTGGCTTGAAGAACCTGATTACTGATAATCACTGAAGCAAACTGAAAGATTTAAGCTGAGTTTAAAAACACAAGTCTGCAAAAGGAAATCTCTGAGTGATGCAGGTGAAGATGGTTTTATACATGATATTTCCATCATTATTTGGATAAGAGTTTGAATTTCTGGGATCCTTAATAAAAATGTTTCAGACATGACTGAGTCAGTCAGAGGTGAGAGAATAGATGGAGATACAAGAGGATGACAGTATGAGCATTTCTATCAGGACTTATTTCATGCAGACTGCCTGTTCAACGAACAGAAAAAAGTGCCGCCATCTCCACTTCCAAAGCAGGAAAGGATATTACCCTTTGCTTTTGAGGGCAAGGACACCCAGAAAGGCATTTGGAAAATTATAATATCTTGACTATTGCAGTGTGAAGGGTCTATTTTGGTGATATGCTAAGTTACCAAGATGCTACTTCTAGCTAATAGAAAATATTTTGCACTTAACAGAGCAGATCCACCTGACTTGTGTATAATTAAACAGCCCATCCAGAAATTACCAGAGAGAATGGTGTAAGGAAACTGTAAGTACAATACTCATTCTGCAAATTTGACTTACAAAGAAATATAAAAAAAGCACAAAGAATGAAAAAAAAAAACACTGATTCATAAAACAATCCAGATGAAGAAACAACAGGTTAATACAGGATGAAGAGAGAAAACAGGCCAACACAAAAAAAGGAGAGCTTTCAAAATAGAACCATTTGTAAAACAAGGAGTATAAAGCCAGATTATAGGGCAACAATGACACAGTCCTTTATGTTCAATCCTGTAATACGCTGTGAAGAAGAGGATTTATACTTTATTGTGGTGGTGAGGAAATGCATCAAAGATGCGTGGTGTCTCCTTCTCTGCCTGTCTGCCTCTTCGGGAAGCATTTTCCTCCTGAGGCCAGGTGTAATCCCTGCATGGAGGAAACTGAGATGCCTTCAGCTAAATGCTGATCAGCCTTATAATGGTTCAAGTATTATGAGTGATACCACCAGAGGGAAAATTCCTTCAATCCAGTCTAAAGCTTCCTGACTCCACAGAGGACTGTGCTTAGTTTGGGTGGCTGCTTGCTGGATTTTTCCTCGACTACTCTCCTTGTCTCCTAGTCTGAGGTGGATTGCACTGGATTGTGTTAATTGTTCTCTAATGACTAAATTGTCCTCACTACTTGCTTCATTAGCTCCATTTTAGCTCTATTAGGAAGGAACGGAGCCGAAGAGGAGACAGCAATTGAGAGTATTAATGAAGGCATCATGATGAGTGGCTTGCTGAAAGTAGCTGGAAGGAAAAGTGAGATAAGTGTGATGCTTTTTGATTTTGAAAACTCTGACGGATTGATGAGACATTTTAAAATGAAATCCTCTCCTCACATAGGTTATACTTGCCAAGAAAGCAAGTGGGTTCCTCATCCATCTATACACGCTTATGGACAAGGTTGCCGGAGGCTGTAGTCTACCTCAGAGTTCCACTGGACAAGAGTCAAGCTACGCCATGGACAGGTTACCTGTATATCACCGGAGTAAAAGTCTCAGTATGGTTTAGATAGCAGCAGAATCCCATTTTCCATCCATCCATCCATTATCCTCCGCTCATCCGGGTCTGGGTCGCGGTGGCAGCAGACTAAGCAGACCGGCCCACACTTCCCTGTCCCTGGCCAGGCTCTCTAACTCCTTCTGGGGGACTCCGAGGCGTTCCCAGGCCAGCCGGGAGACATAATCTGCTTTTTGCAGATGATGTGGTTCTGCTGGCTTCATCAGACAGTGACCTTCGACGCGCACTGAGCAGGTTTGAGGCCGAGTGTGAAGCGACTGGGATGAGAATCAGCACCTCCAAATCTGAGACCATGGTGCTCTGTAGGAAAAAGGTGGACTGTTCCCTCCAGGTTAGAGGGGAGTCACTACCCCAAATGGAGGAGTTTAAGTATCTCGGGGTCTTGTTCACGAGTGAGGGTAGGATGGAGCATGAGAATGACAGACGGATTGGTGCAGCATCCGAGGTCCTACGGACGCTGTACCGGACCGTCGTGGTGAAGAGGGAGCTGAGCCAGAAGGCAAGGCTCTCAATTTACCAATCAATCTATGTTTCTATCCTCACCTATGGTCATGAGCTCTGGGTAATGACCGAAAGGACAAGATCGCGAATACAAGCGGCGGAAATGAGATTCCTCCTTAGGGTGTCTGGGCTCACTCTCAGGGACAGGGTGAGAAGCTCAGACATCCAGGAGGGACTCGGAGTAGAGCATCAAAAGGAGTCAGTTGAGGTGGTTCAGGCACCTAATAAGGATGCCCCCTGGTCGACTCCCTAGGGAGGTCTTCCAGGCAAGTCCAACTGGGAAGAGGCCTCGGGGAAGACCCAGGACAAGCTGGAGAATCCCATTTTCTGATGGTCAAATTGGGGGAGGCTGTCCAAAAAAAAAAAAAAAAAAAAAAAAAAAAAAAAAAAAAAAAAAAAAAAAAAAAAAAAAAAAAAAAA
>VXCM01000054.1:317154-376291 GCA_014773175.1 Lucifuga dentata | reverse complement strand
AAAAAAAAAAAAAAAAAAAAAAAAAAAAAAAAAAAAAAAAAAAAAAAAAAAAAGGAAATTTTTAATTCCGCCAGTCTGACAGGCATGCCTATTTCGATTGCTCAGTTTTTGTGAGGTGTAAAAGAAGGTAGGGTTTTAATTATGCTCTCAAGTTCTCTTTTTTCTCTGTCATACTGTCCGCTCTGCAAGGAGAGAGAGAAGTGAAAGTGTGTGCCATTATCCCTGCTACATCCCCATTTCTGCTTATGTGCAGACTACAAAAATACACAGAAAACACAGAATTCTTGTTAACAACTCCTTCCTTCTCCTCAAGTGAAAATGTGTGACAGTATATCCCTGTTTATATGATTGAAATTACAAAGACATACATACACACACCCCACCCCCTCCCCTCTCTATAGCAGTAGGCTTTTCACCCACCTTCCAGAGTGGGCATTCTGAAAAGGTATAATAAACACTGATGCTTTCGTCAGATGAAGCACACTGCGGCCCTTAAGATACACATACACTTCCACTCTGTTGCACACGAGGAGTTGCTCACCTTGCTCGGGTATGTAAAGCTGGGGGGGATTAAATAATATATCAACTATCAGGCAATGTGAGGGCTGAAACATAAATCGTCCCTTTTCCAATTTTGGTCAACATTGTAAAAAAAAAAAAAAAAAAAAGATGGTGACAATTGAAGAGATCTGCATTTTACTGATGTTAAGAAGGTGAAAGAAACAGTGGCAGCGAAGACAACAGAGACATTTAAACCTTCCCACAATGCTCAGTCAGCTTCTGGTGGTTGTCACTGTTGTTGAAGTGTCAAAATGTGCCATCTTACTTACACGTCAGTTGTACAGACAGACAAACTCATTCACACTCATAATCAGTTTCCAATTCTCCTGACCTGCATGTTTTTGGACTGTAGGAAGAAACAGGAGCACACAGAGGAGAAAAAAAAAAACNTGACCTGCATGTTTTTGGACTGTAGGAAGAAACAGGAGCACACAGAGGAGAAAAAAAAAAACACACATGCATGAGAAAAACACAAATAGGACACAACCAGATTCAAGCCCAGGATCTGTTTTATGAAAAAGAATAAAATTTATATTCTTGGTTTTTAATGAGGCTTGGCCAGGATAATGTAACATTCAAAACACCAGACAACTCTGGACTGCAAATAAATGTCTATATTTACCAGGAATTCAGAGCTAGTCTCATTGCACCTATATCTGTCAGAGCTCTGACATAATGTCTGCTAAACGTCTGCTAAACCAAGTCCAGATTAGAGACTGATCATCCATAGCCGAGCAGATACAGTGGGATTTTCTGTAGTAAAGACAGATTTTTGAGAGGAAGTGAAGGGATTCTGGCTCAGCAGAGGGGCTTTACAGGGTAGTAATTGCTTCTACGATTAGGCCTCTGAACCCATTGCTTTAATTGGGGAAGAATTTTGGCAAAGTAAGCCACACTCAATGACAATATTAGCAGAGGGTACAAGAAAAAGGGCAACACCTGAATTAAACAGCATTTGGAAAATACAAATCCTGTGGCTGTCTGTGGAGACAAGATACACAGTGTGAGACTGACATCACTTAAGAGAGGAAACACCTCATTATGAATCATTTTTGAATTTATTTGCTAGAACTGTTTTTTTTTTTTTTTTTTNTTTTTTTTTTTTTTTTTTTAGAGCAAACCACAAATATTAAACTTTAAACTTTTAAGACTACAGACTGTCAGCAATCACAATCCCAAGAGGAAATATACAACAAAACTTGGCAGTTAGCAAATGGCTAAATTAATGTCAGTTCATGGAACTAATAAAGGAGCAAATGTAGCTTCATTTAAAACTGTTTATGCTCTATTAATGCCATTCACAAGGCAGGATGAATGAAAACCATAAGATTGCATGTGGAAATAACATGACTGTTGCACTATACACACACACTTGCTCTAATTTCCTCTTCACTGTACTTGAAATGTTAAAGAAACCACTTCCAGATTGTTCAGAAAGTATGAGATCCAAACATGAGGTTCAAACTTGACTGAGGCTTGTGAGTAATGTTGAATTCAGAGCCATGCACTACTAAAGTGTCCGAAAATCTGATTTGACAAAGCTGAAGTATTTTTATCCGATGGCTATAATAGAACCTATAATTATGCAGGAAACTCCTGTGTTTGTGTGTAAGAACACTGAGGTTATCCTTTAAAGAAAACTCTAAATGCAACTTTAGGCTAAACTGGCCCCATCCCACTGTGCTTCTCTCGAACTTGCCGTGCTTCAGCATATCTATAAATGTATGAGGAGAGACGGGAGAGCAACAGTCTTTAGAACATCCACAGAAATCCTGCTATACAAACATTTTTCTTGTCATATCTCTGGCATCAATTGGGAAACTTTGAGCATTTTAAGCCAGATTTGAACTTATATTTCACCTTTTTTGTGACCATGTACCATTAAATAAGAATGCTGAGGAGTGATAAAAAAAAAAGAAAAAAAAAAAGACCACAAAGTTTCCTTCTTGCAGGTGTGGTGGGGGCTTGTCAGCAATGTTTAGCTCCGCCATGAAACTTCTCTCCTTCTATGATCTCTCCTCAACTTCAATCCTCGAGTGTGAGCTTTCTTTTCCACCCATCTCTTGTTCTCTCTCCTTTTCTTTCTCATTCTCTGTCACTCTCTCCGGTTTTTCCTTCTTTTTTTCAACACATAGGTGGATTAAGGCAGAGGGGCTTTTGTTTAGATAAAGCGAAGGATTAAGGAGAGATTTGCCCCCATAAAGTTGTGGGCTTGATGGGCCTTTTATCCCTGCATGTCCCTAAAGCTGTGTTGCCTCTGGATTAGGACTATACAATGGGGCCCCTTGTGCAGAGGGATCCGGGCCAGGGAGATGGGGAGAGAGAGAGAGAGAGAGAGAGAGAGAGAGAGAGAGAGAAATGAGAGGGATTGAGACAAGGGAGAAAAGAGAAGAAAGACAGAAGGGGATGGAGAGAGAGAGAGAGAAAGAGGAGGAATTATGCAGCTTTTAGAGGAAACTGACAGGTTGAAAACTTTTAGAGGGGAGGATTTGCAGAGGAGATCCTGAGATCTTGTCACCAATAAAAAGGATTTCAGGAGGATTCAAAGGCGTGGTGTTGACAATAAACCGCAAATTGTGGCTGCCTCTTTAAATTCATTTATCTAACACATTAAAGAAATAAATAAAAGAAGGGCTAGGAAAGCGGGGCTTACTGTGGAAGTACTGCTAATAGCGTGTCTAAGAGATGGCTCCTGGCAAATTGCTTTGTTATTCTTGTCAAAAAGGTCTCCTGCAAGAAGTCGATTTTAAACTACACATCAAAATGATTAATTGCTGTGGGATGAACAGATGCTGAAATACCCTTGAATGGTGCCGGGGAGGCTGAAGCTGGCTGGATTGCAGGCCTAATGTATTCNTGCTGAAATACCCTTGAATGGTGCCGGGGAGGCTGAAGCTGGCTGGATTGCAGGCCTAATGTATTCATGAAGTTGCAGAAACATCATTAAGAGTATTAATTAGCTATTAGAGAGCAGAAATCAGGGGCGTTAAAGATTGTTTTGTTCTTCACTCTTTTGTCAAAGTTCACACTGAAATCAGGATAAAAAAAAGGAACCTGTGCTTTTATCAGCTGTTTCTCCTTGATGTTTTGTTTTTCATAGGAGAATTATAAAAAGGGGTCAAGAATGAAAAACTAGAAACCATCCTGATACAAACTTTTTTTTTTTTTTTTTTTNTTTTTTTTTTTTTTTTTTTTCAGTAACTGAAAAGTGTGCTCACTTTTTTGGGGTTAATATGAAAATTCAGGATCTCATTCAGACTACAGAAAAAACCTTTATAGCCCAAACGCCTCTGGAGAAATCAGATTTTGGAGAATATCAGGTCTCCGTTTTCCCACCTTGGATTGAGGAGTATCAGTGGCTACAGGGGAATGGGGAGCCTGTTTCTTGGCGTTTAAGCCCTTCAGATGCGCTGGACAGCCATAAGGAGCTTTAGGAGGAGAGGCGCTGAGAAGAAACTCTTTGTCGCTTTAATTGCTTTAGAAACGGTCCTCACAAAGAGACAGTGGCCAGATTTACCTCCCGTTTAAGTTCTTATTTCCATTGGTTCACAAGTTAATCCTCTTTCTTTCTCAGACCTCGGAGAGAGCCGAGTGATAGGAGCGACAGAAGCAGACACACGAGTTTTCCAGGCGAGAGGAAAGACCGTGAAGCGCACATGGAAAACTTTAAGGTGGTTTAAAAAAATGACGCAATTATACAATAATAATAATAATAATAATAATAATAATAATAATAGTCCTCTGATAATTTTTGCAAGTGAACAAAAATTCTATCTTCAAAACCTTTATCTTATTAAAAATGTTACAGCTAATAACCACAAATGTAAATGATTGCAAATATATTAGGTTATTGATATTTCTTATTTATGCTTGGATGATTTAGTTTTAAAGGCCAGTAAACACAATTTAAGCTTTATCAAATTACCTGAAGGTCTATATTGGCAAATTATCAAGATATAAAGAAATTAATTTATCAGCTCAGTGTTATCAATTTCAAATTGGGCTGAAATAGCTAAAGATAGATACAAGACTGGAAATAGCTAAAAATTATACTACTCTAATCTCGCTCTCTCACACGAGAGAGAGACAGAGAGAGAGAGAGAGAGAACTTCCCAGTGATCCATGTAAACTTTGTTGTAACGACCTCAAACCTGAATGCTGGTTTAAAAAGTAGCCTACATTTGGTCGCATTTACAGGCTTCCGCTTTTCCATTTTCAGTGTGAGCAAAGAATAAAATAAAAACGCATGAACATTAATATTCTCTTTGCCATGAGTTCTTTTGTTTCCCGTTTAAATGTCTGAAAATGAGAAACACGGTCAAAGATAAAGCTGCGTTTAGGCCGAGCTCATTCCTAAAGAATCTCCCAACAAAATATGCAAGCTTTACATTAAAAGGCTACTTTGCGCTGCTCTTAATTCCTCACCTAAACGGTTTTGCTCCGGGAGAAGAAATCTTCTCTAAAAACCCTTCAAGAAGAGAAGGGCATTATTGCCCTAATCCTCTTACCCGTAGTCATTTTAAGACAGGGGTTTTTGGAGGCTGAGATGGCGTCTTGTCTTCCCTATCCCAGCCCAAATCCTGCAGGCTGGGAGAGAGTCTAAAGGCAGCGCCCTGCATCTATTAGCCATCTCTGTCTAAAGTCTCTGTCCTCTAGCGTGGAGAGAGAGAAAAAAAAAAGAAGCCTAAAAGCAAACAAACATGAGGGTGGTGGTTTTCCTCACCAAAACTAAAAGAAAAAACTTAATTCATGGACTTCGTGGGGAAAGCCTACATCTGAGCTTTTTTTTTTTAAACAAATATAATCTATAAATAGCAAATTACATGTTAATTTCCAAAACATGCGGTCAACTTGGTTCACCACATTTGTGAAGACAAACAGATTTGGTGTATAATTTCTACAACCATAACGATTAAATACATTGACAAAGAGGTCGTTTTTAATCACTTTATCAAAGTTTAAGCTTTAAGTCTTAAAATAATCAGTGTACAAATATAGATCAAATGCAGCATATTCCTATTAAGCCATCAAATAGCTTTACTGTTTATATTTTGGGAATGTTTAGGAATTAAAAGTAATGTACACAAAGGCTGACGGATTTATGGGACGTAAAGTGATTAAATTGATATTAGAAAATAACTGGACGTCAGTGCACCAAAATCAGCCACTGGAGGATCAACGGCTCCGTGGATTTGATTGACAGCACGGAGAGCCAATAGAAAGCGGACGTAACCCCCACGAAGCACTGCTTAAAATGCCTCCGTCGGGCTGTGGCGCGCCAGCAGATGGCGGCTTCCCACGCCGGAGGATTCTGCACAGAAGAGAGGAGAACCGTATGCACGAGGATCGCGCGTGGACGGAGTGGAAGTGGAGCAACAGATCAGCGTGGAGGAGTTTAGCGTCGTCTCCACAGGACGGGAGCAGTGGGCGATAAACACCACGACAGTGAAGCCTGAAAAGGAGAGGAGCGTGGATTCTCTTGCGTCCTGTGCGCGCAGAAAACCAGGAAAAGATCCACAAGAGGTAAAAACTTTTCTGGAATCTGTGAAACTTTCTGATGCTTTTATAGTTTAAAAAAAAAAATACTTCAAAGTTTTTGTAAAAACTTGCCTTCATCATGCATGCAGTCGTTAGCCTGTAATTGCATCTTTTTTTTCTGGATATTTCATCATAAATCCAGGCTTGTTTATACGGCTTATGTAACCTGCAATATAGACATAAAACTAAAATCCATAAATATGACAGAGGACATGTTAAAAAGTGAAATACAACTAGCCTAAAAGACTCCAGATGCAGTTTTTTTGCTCAGACCTGATAAACTGAGAAGAAAAGAATAAATGAAATACCTTCAAATTTCATCCCTGAAATCCTGCCCAATGAAAAAAAAAATCAGAGATGTCCACGAGTGACAGAGCAAAGAGCAGATTGTCACGTCCACTCGTGCCCCGGAGGAGTGTGAGCAAATCACATTTTTCCTCATTTAGTCGGATCAAAGAGTTGCACTGTACATGCCAATTTCCATAATGACTATTTGATAATCGCAGCACTGATGTCGCTGACTGCCAGGAGGGCCAGAGCCCGCAGGCTTCTGAATGACAATAACACACACACACACTGATGATCTGATGTGACGAATATGACATGGACAGATGATAAAATATAATAACAAAAATGTGGTGGGAAGAAGAAAAGATAAATATGGCTTCTTGACACAGAGAGCAGGAAAACAGATTTTGAAAAAGGTTCATGAACACATCATCATTTCTTCCCTTACAACTTCTTATATGTGACAGGAGGCTTAATCAATAATTTTACAAGATGCAAACATATAACAAATACAAAAGCAGTACATGCATGTGGAAAAATGTGATAGTGTTTATGATATGTCATGCTGTTCTTGACCTTTTCTTCAGTGGCATGTGAGGACTAATGAGATTAATAATTTTACATGTAATATCCATAAAACTAAAACAAGTTTATGGGAAATATTCATACCTTTCTTTCCTTTATAACTTCTTCAAAGTGAAAAAGACTTAGATCAATAATTTTACATCATATGCAAACACACAAACACACACACACACACACACACACACACACACAGTAAATGCATGCAGAAAATTAGAGTTTGATGTCAAAGAGAATAAATGCATAGGCTATATATCAAAAGAACTAAAAAAAAAAAACAGGAAATTATAAGCAGAAATTAATTATGATAAAAGTTTATGGATGTGAGCATTTCTTCCCCTTACAACCTCCAAAGTGAGATTTAATCACATAACAAAAACACATGAAATGCGTAGAAAATGCACAGCAAAGCTGTTTATATCTTCTTTGCATTTTGCCACAGTGTGATAACATGCAGTAAACAAAATAATACATGCTGAGAAGAATAAAGCTTTAATGCACCATGCTTCTGCTGCTTCTATAGAGAGGCAAAATATATATTTTGAGAAAGGTTGGTACAGTATGAATTTGTTTACCTTCTTCAGTGGGATGTGAAGACTAATCAGATTAATAATTTCCACAGATAACACGTAGAAAGAGAAGACAGTAAATGCATGCAGAAAATATGAGACATTCTTTCCCTCATAATGTTTTCAGTGAGGCTTAATATAATTATATATCATATGGAATATATATATTTTCCATATGATCAAAGAACTATTTTTCTCAATTTATTATTATTATTATTATTATTATTATTATTATCATTATTATTATTATTGTGAAATGAGGTTTAATTTGATAGAACAAAAACACAGTATGCAAAAAATATGAGAAAGATTTATAGTAAGGTTTGTGTTACTTTTAGCTTCAGTGTGACATAATCGAATCAGTGACAACAACACACTAAATGCATTTTTGCAAAAACAACAAAAGAAAGTATTTCTTTCCCTTTTATCTTTTTTTTTAAAGTGTGATCTGGGCTTGATTTTGGAGAAAACATGCAGGAAACAAAACCAAAACGCACAGTAAATACATGCAGAAATAAAGGCAGTGGTGAAAAAAATAATAATTCGTGAGCATATTCCTGCAACACACGCGCACACGCACGGCGCAGAACCGTGGAGCTCCAACCCTGAGCTAAGCAGCCAGTCCCCCCGTACGTCCGCCCGTGTCAGCGGTGATGATAAATGGAGGGCCTCGCAGTCGAAACCTATTTGCACTTCCATTAGACGGAGAGCCAAATGGGGATCAACATGCATATTTTTACCCGCGGAGAAGCCATACATCTCAGCCAAAACGTTGCCCCGGGGCGATGGGATAAGAGGCCGCCAGAGAGGGGGGAGGAGAGGGGAGGCAGGGAGGAGGCCCATTCAACTCAAATACTTGGGGGAGTAAAGTAAATGTTTAGCGAAGCACCTTCTGTCCCCGCGAATTAAACTATTCCCCACCGACCTCTGATCACATTCATCAGCCGCCGCAGCCACTTAATAGGCTGGGAATGGGCACTGCGGGCGTGACACACGCACACGCACAGTCAGTCAGTCAGTCAGTCTCTCTCTCTCTCTCTCTCTCTCTGGCGCGCGTGCGCGCGCGCGCACACACACACACACACACACACGCACCACCACACTCGGTCCCCGCAGTGCACCAAAACACTAAGAATTCAGCACATAAAACTGTATTTTTTTGTTTGTTACAGTGAAAAATTACAAAATGAATTATGTAACGTTTAATGCGCCTATAGTAATTGCTCACAATTATTATTATTATTATTATTATCAGCAGCAAAATTGTAAATCGTTCTAAATTACGTGGCTTTAAGCCTATTTTAATCAATTATTCGTTTAGTGATGACCACAAAAAATACAACAACAACAACAATAATAATAATAATAATAATAATAATAATAATAATAATAATAATAATAATAAATTATTGTTATTATTTTGTCATTACAGATTGATCATATGATTGACCTAAAACTTAAAACTTAAAAAACAGATTGTTATAAAGATTATAAAATCAGACAAATAAAATGATTCCTAATTCTGGCCATTAAATATGAATATTAATAGCATTAATAGGATCAATTTACTTTCAAGGTAAAACCACTTCGCAAACACAAGGCTTTAATTGCATGTCCTGCTAATTATAATAAATTGCTACAAGCCTATACAAACTGATGTAAGAAAGAAATTAAATTAAATGAGAATAACATATCAACAAATTATAACCTTGAGGTTGTGATGAAATGTTTTATAAGTTATGTGCAGGAAGTTCAGCTGTGAAACAGGAAGATTTCTGTCCCTGTGGTCATGTGTAATAGTTATAATAAGTGAGATCTGTCTGCTCCTCCATACTAATACATATCTAATCGTGTCCTGAAGCGCTTCATCTATGAAAATCTGGTTCTGAAGGAGAACTACAAAATAGTTTGAGAAATATGTCTTATGAAAGACTAACACTGACAAATTATCTTGCTCGTGGATATATATCGACCTAAATAATAATTGTAAAACATATATAGATTTTCTTGAAATATTAAAAAGGTTTTGGTGCTGCTGAAAATAAAAGTCAGTCACTTAAATTGCGTGGAGAGGAGTGTTTGCTTAATCGTAGCTTATTAAAATAGTCCTGATCCGGTTTCAGGTTTGCCACCGAGACCCGGAACAAATCTTCTTATATCATTTTCCAACGCGTTTCATCAACGTCTTGATCTGTCAAAGCAACGTTTTCAAAGGGGATTTGGCTTCTCCGGGATCACAGCAACGACGTGAAGAAATTCATGAATAAGGCATCCGTCACGGTTCATTACGGGAACCAGCGATAATTACTCCAATTAAAAGCCTTTTGTATAATTAATGGAATGAACAGAGTGATAATTGGATGTTAATGGATAACACTTTTGTCTGAGTGCGCACATTAAAATCTATTGGCCCCACGCGTGGACCTCCTGCCTTTCCTGCGTGTCACATCACAGCTGCAATACTAATATTTTGACTTGTTTCTCGTATTTAACCAATAAATAAATAAATAAAATGGAGAGATCACTGGTTCAACCTGCGCGTTCATGTGCGCTAAACGGTGCCAAAATGCTTTTGAGCAACATAGTGAACTCCCAACCTCCTTTCACGTGAATGATCTGAGAATCAGACCTGTCCTCTTTCCTGCAGGTCGCGGCCCCACGCCATGCAGCACTACGGGGTGAACGGATACTCTCTGCACGCCATGAACTCCCTGAGCGCCATGTACAACCTGCACCAGCAGGCCGCGCAACAGGCACAGCACGCACCCGACTACCGGCCTTCCGTGCACGCGCTTACACTGGCAGAGAGACTGGCTGGTAATTGACTGCACACGCACACACGTTTTATTTTTCCTACACGCATGCTTTGTTTCTGGATGATGGATAGGGAACCGTGTGCATGTAAGTCCTTATGTGTTATTGGTGATCCAGCCACACACTTGCACACGCACACACACACACACGCACGGAAATAAGCTGCAAACTTTTTTTTTTTTTTTTTTTTTGGAAACATTTACAGTTTTTAAACATGTTTGACCAATTATTTAAAATAGTTCTGGGCAAATACACAAAATATCAATGCACATGTTGTTCATTGATATTAAGAGTGACGTCACATCAGCCGTTGCTCTGGAATTGATTGTCTCGTTTGCGTCTTTGGCAACTTTGTCAATTTAGGCCACATCTAAACTCCATTTTGATACACAATCACAAAAACTACATCACAAGCTGCTGATTTCTATAAAAACCGCCTGCAGCAACGTTTAATTTGGAATAACTGTTTAATTTTCAAGATAAATTCTTGGTATTATGTAGGCTATTTTTATGTGACTATTTGTAATAATTTATCTGGAAGCACTGATTAATTTATTGGAAATACTACTTAAAGGAAGTCATTAACCCATCATGCCTATAGTTAAATAAACTTGCCGTATCTTTTCCCTTCCAACGGCTGCGCATTTCAAGACATCATCCTGGAGGCTCGTTATGGCTCTCAGCACCGCAAACAGCGCCGCAGCCGCACAGCTTTTACCGCACAGCAGCTGGAGGCGCTGGAGAAAACTTTCCAGAAGACGCATTACCCGGATGTGGTGATGAGGGAGAGACTGGCTATGTGCACCAACCTGCCTGAGGCCCGTGTGCAGGTGCAACTGATCCCAATGCAAAAACACTACAGAGGGGCTTTATCCTGCTCGATTGTGTTTTATTATAGTATCTCTTGTTATATTTCTCTGATATTAATGCAAAGTTTCTGCAGGGGCTTATAGTTGTATATCCTAATTTAGTTTTGGAATAACTATTGTTTAGGAGTGGTAATTCTTCTTTGGTTTAATAATTGATGAGATGAATCAAAACAAGAAAAACCAGACATTATAATTTAACAACATATTGACACATATTGAGTCAGTTTGACTGTAATTATTATCAATACAGCAGAGCTTTCAACTTGTACCTACACAAAGGCAAATATAGGCAAGTCAGTTAAATATTTCAAATGATAAAAAGAGTGAATGAGTACAATTTATTAAAAGGGATTTTGGTATTTTGACTTCAGTAACCTCAGTTATTCCTGTTAGATCTCTGTGGAAAAGCTTGTTATTGCTGTGAGATGGATCGGGCTTTTTTTTATGAGGTATAGCTCATTTGATGAACTGAATTAGGATGCAGAATCTGGAATCTGAAATATGGAGGACAATGAAATCTAGGCTGGAAATCTAACCTAGAAATCTATAGGTTGTAAAGTTGATACAGGAACATTGAGGTTCATGTATCTGTCTTCTGCTTGTTCTGTCTTCTCTAACACAGGTTTGGTTCAAAAACCGCAGAGCCAAGTTCCGTAAGAAGCAGCGCAGCCTGCAGAAGGAGCAGCTTCAGAAGCAGAAGGAGGTCTCAGGGGAAGGAGGAGGTGAGAAGGAGCACACANAAGGAGCAGCTTCAGAAGCAGAAGGAGGTCTCAGGGGAAGGAGGAGGTGAGAAGGAGCACACACCTCCCTCCACCACTATCATTCCTGACACCCAGCTGCCTCCTTCATCCTCCTCCTCGTCCTCCTCTTCCCTGGAGACAGAAGGTCCCGTGGTCCGTCCTGTCCCACTGGAGATGGATCTGAATATCACGTCAGCAGAACACTCTGGCAGCGAGTCGGCGACGGAGGATAACGCCACAGATAAGGAGGAGGAGAGTAAACCTCAGAGAGGAGAGGAGATGAAGAGCGAGGGAGCGGTGACACCTGGGAACATCTCTCCAGGTTGTAGAAGGCTCAGCCCTAAACCAGGTGAGAACCTAGAGTACTGGATTCTTACACTGACAGGTTTAAGATACTGAAAATGTAG
Organism: Lucifuga dentata; assembly: GCA_014773175.1. Lineage (NCBI taxonomy): Eukaryota > Metazoa > Chordata > Actinopteri > Ophidiiformes > Bythitidae > Lucifuga > Lucifuga dentata. The sequence continues at coordinate 363,923 of VXCM01000054.1, read as the reverse complement.
CAGAATTCATCGTGGAACAACATTTTAGGAGTGATTTTCATCTTTAATAAACAGGAAAAAAATGTTTTTAGTGCCAAGTCCTCATATCAATATGAACTTGGTATGAATTCAAAATATGGCAATGAACAGTTATCATTGATAAGTTTGTTTCATTCCCTTCTCCAACCGTATCTCATCTGCTCCATCTATTAGAATTAAACCTTTTTACTGACTAAAACTTGAAACCATCTCTCTGTCCAGACTCTCCCCTGGTCTCTCCGTCGGTGACGCCCTCCTCCTCCTCCTCCTCCTCCAACGGCCTGACCAGCGCTCCTCTCTCCCAGAGCCACTCTTACTCCTCCTCCCCTCTCAGCCTGTTTCGCCTGCAGGAGCAGTTCCGTCAGCACATGGCCGCCACCAACAACCTGGTCCACTATCCTGCTTTTGACCTCGCCGCCCCGTCTTCACTCCCCTACCTAGGAATGAATGTTAACATGCCCCCCACGCCACTAGGCTCTTTGCCCTGCCAGTCTTACTACCAGTCCCTGTCCCACCACGCCCAGCAGGTGTNCGCCACTAGGCTCTTTGCCCTGCCAGTCTTACTACCAGTCCCTGTCCCACCACGCCCAGCAGGTGTGGAACAGCCCCCTGCTCCAAGCGTCGGCTGCAGGCGGCCTTGCCAGCCACAACAGCAAGACCACCAGCATCGAGAACCTGCGTCTGAGGGCCAAGCAGCATGCCGCCTCTCTCGGACTGGACACGATGTCTAACTGAGCCTTCTCGTTCTGAATGAGGTTGAATCTGGAATATGGAGGACGATGAAATCTAGGCCAGAGCCTCAGCCTACATGTCTCCCCATCCTACTACGTGTCTGTGTGACTGTTATAGTTCTTTAGGAATCGTATACTGCCCTCTCCTCGAGCAGACACGCAAAGGACATGCAGATTTGTCCAAAAATAAAACGTGTCAATGCACACTGGACCTACGGAACTCCATAAAACCGCTTTGTGAGACAGACCCCCACTTCCTGAGCTTCTTTAACTCCTCTTAGCTTCCGTTGCAGCTCAGGGTCCAATGGTATAATATAACCACGAACAAAGAGGACCCATAAATACTGAAGGCGTTAGAGTGAGACGCAGAGGACAAAGTCAATCCTCAAATGGAAAGGACACAACAAATTCCTGACTGTGTTGATGTTGCCAACATACATGTAATGACGGACCTTAACATCTGAAAAAAATGAGAAAAAGCTGCAACGGATGCACTCAGTTTCAAAGACAATGCGAATAATGTTTACAAGAATAATGTGAATTAATGAGGCACTTTTGAAGGAATTAGGCTCGTCGGCCAGGGAATAAAGGTTTTATCGCTTGTGCATTAAAAAGACCATTTCTGTCACCTGACCACTGACATTTCAGTTAAGTAATGTACATAGCATGTACTACATAACAGCACATAAATAAAAATAAATGCAAGCCACAGCATAATTAAATGTAATTTACCAGTTTAATGGCCAGTAATATGCCACTTTGTATGGAGGCTGGCTTGATAATGAGAAAATGATTTCAGTGACTAAATTTGCAAAGCTTTTAATTACATTTTGCCCTGGGCTGCAGGAGCAGAGGCATAATGCAATTATGAGCATCCATACCATTTAACACAGCCTTTTAACATTCAAAACGTCTGCACACCAAAATGTCAGCTAAGGCAACCATGTGATTGACCTCACCGCATATATTTTCTGTAATACAATAATATGACAAACATCTGGATTTTTTTTTGGATCAACGCATTATCAATTCATATTCGCCTTAATATTCTCCTGAGAAACATGCAGCTTCTCACTAAAAGTTTAGCACTTGATGAGGAGAATCACACGTTTCTGTTCATGTGTTCTGCAAACTAATGTCTTCATATAAAAATGCACATTATTTTAATATGTATAATATGAAAAAAAGTCTATCTATTAATGTTTACTGGTAAGGCAAGTGTAAATTTCCTATTAGGTTGTGTAATTGATTATTGACTGTCTCAGATAAAACTCCTTTAGCTGTCAGATTGTAAGATTGTATTTGATGAGCAGCTCTTCCCTCGTCTTCCTGGACAGTCTGTCGCATCTCTGTGTGCTGATCCTGCTGGATTTCTAGTTGCGTTTCTGGAATTTAACTAGAAAGAAGCAACGGTACGAATATGGAACACCAGAAAAGTGCAGCTCCACTTACTTAGTGATCAGTGTAAAACTGACCTGAGTCTTTTAAATGTCCTGCTGTCTTGACTCGATTTGAGTTCTGTTGTTCTGCTGTTGCTGTGATTCTAATGATGCTTCCCCCCCCCCCCCCCCNCCCCCACCATGGTAGCTAGATTCATACTGGTGGAGGAGAGAGAAAGAGGACCATCCTTTCCTTTCCTCCTCACTAACAATGTAGATTTCAACCTGTGTTGTTGTAAAATAATGACAAATAAAAATTGCTTGAAGACGTTTATAATGAAGACTTCGCTGTCTGTGTGCAATACGCAACAAAACTACAAGGGAATGTGTTATTTTAAAAAAAGGGTGTAAAAGAATGGTGTTAGCTCATTGGAAAAAGTTCTAGACAGTAAATTATGATGATATTCTTGATGTTTCTGCTTGAAAAGCCTCTATGAAATGATTAACTATAAATACTGATATTAATTTAGTTTTCCTTCCGTCAAAAAATATGAAAGTACAGATGCGGTGACTGAGCGAGTAGAGAAGCAAGGTAAAGAAAAGCATAAAGACAAAGAATTGAGGTGAAAAACTAAAGATAATGTGTGTGGTGTGTGTCTGTGTGTGTGTGAGAGAGAGAGAGAGAGAGAGAGAACGATATAAGCTGAAAAATCTGAAAATAAAAAGCGGTGTGGAGACATAAGCCATCCCCAATGAATAAGCAGGCCATTATCCTGAAGAATGACGGCCCGGGGCGGTGATTATGCTGCTATTATATCTTAAACAGCATGGTTTGTCAAAATGCACAGACCCCCACCCATCCCACATGCATGCACACATAATTGCGCACACACACACACACACACACAAAGAAGGGCAAACAGGCATCTCCACCACTTCTTCCAAAATGTGCCCTTGCTCTTCCCACAGTAAACTCCATGTAAGTGCATCGCCCTGACTGCGTGACATTGCTCTGCTGTTAATTGAATTGGCCTTGAAAAATACCCCCCCCNACCCCCCCAACTGTGTGTAAATAACAAAATGCTCCTGAGATGCTGTGCCAAGCAATGGATGATCTCTCTAAAAATCTGATAGAAGGTGATAATGATCTCACCAGATTAGCAGCGTTAAAGTGGGTATAACACCTCACCCTAACCTTGTTGTGTTTTATTACCTGCATAGGTGGGTGTGTGTGTGTGTGTGTGTGTGTCCTCCGCCAAGGGCATGCTGGCTGTATCACTGATAAGACTGCGCTGTGGATATGCAGCAGAAGTGAATGTCCTTGTTATCCAGGGTTGGAATCTGTATCACTACATGGCAGGATTTCCTCCCATGGGACTCTGGACCAGAGTACATAACACACACTCTTGTTCCAAATGTTCTCTCCTTTCCCAACACCCATCCCCCGAACAGAAGTCATATACACACACATACACACACACAAAATGCCTGGGGGTTGGGCAGGGATTGGTAGATTGTAGTGCTGCAGGGTCAAGTGTGTTGAGCCCTTGATGAAGGATCAGGTGCTTCCATCTCTAACACTCAGCTGCATGTTCACCACTAAACCGAGCTAATATCTCTCTCTGCTTTCTATCTACTGGAGAAAGTACTCAAATCCTGTACTGCAGTAAAAGCACCTGCATTCAAAATCCCATGTGAGTAAAGCTTACCAGTGAAGTACAGTAATCCTTAAAATCAATGGTTCCTGTTGGAGTATTAAACCAAGCAATCTTTAGTTAAGTGTGTGTTATCTTCTTTGCTAAATAAATAGCCACTTTATAGCCCCTGTTTATATCAATCCAGGTCAGATTATTCAGATTTTGGTTTTCAGGTATGATATAAAAGCAACATTAAATGTCAAGTTTTACTTTGCAGTGTCAAGTTAATTTTGCAGAGAGAAGAGCTTCACCTATCTGGAATCAAGAGAAGTTTGGGTCTGACCCTCTCTTTCTACCTCTCTAATCTTGCTGCCCCCCCCCCCCNACACACACACAAATCACAGTGTACCATTCAATCAGTGCTTTTTTCCTCCCTCCTCTCCATGGTTCTGTTAAAGGTTTTAACCATGGCGAGAATGAAAAGCGCCCGCGTTAGAAACCTCGGCCCATTGAGGATGTGACAGGGTCTGCCAGAATATGATCCTAATCCTGTTTCTAGCATTCTTTTAGCCCGCTGGCATTGCCATTTCGCTGCATATTCTCTGAGCTGTCAGGCCCGGGGAAATCCCTCTAATAGTGCGTTGCCCCGATACACATCAAAGTCCTCCTGGAAACCACCACCGAGAACTTCAGGGAGGGAAACGCACACTTGCACAACAAATACACAGACACAACACAATCTTTCTCACACACACACACACACACACAAAGAGAAGAATAAGACTACAGTACTTCAAAGTGTATACAATCAAGAACTTCAGCTAAACCTGACGCTTAAATTCTTCCAAACTTCTTCAGACTAAAAGGTCAAAGATTGTGTCAATATACTTTAAGACTTTGTAGGCCTTTTTCCTAACATGATCACAAGTGCACGAGTCAGAACAGAGATGGATGAATGCTAGAGAAAGAGAAAGAGAGAGAGAGAGAGAGAGAGAGAGAGAGAGAGAAACAAAGGAAAGTGCGATATCTAGAGGAAGACAACAGGTGGCTAAACTGTGTATCCTGGGCCACCCTCCTTTAGTTCCACTTCATCTTCCATTTTCTTCTTGTTCTTTTTTGCTTAAACACTGACTGCCATCTCGCCCCGCCCTGGGTAATCTTCTTAGAGAGAAGAAAACCCCCTATTCTCTCTCTCTCTCTTCTTAATCTGGCTGCAGCCCTAAAACTACGGTTGCATTTGCAATGTGGGCCTCACTGAACACCGAGAGCCTGAGGAGCGCCAAGTCTGTCAGAGAACGCTTAGATATCACAGCAGGAATCATGTCAGGATATATTGTGCAGGGAAAAACATTTTACAATTTGCTGCAATGAGTATACATACTGTTGATTATTGCTTGAGAATGAGCCTGATGAGCTATGATACAGTGTTTATTCTGAGGCCTTTCAAGTCAGATCAGCAAACATTTGGCCATATATATCATTAAAAACTGCACATTATTAAAAGAATGTTATGATTTTGAAGATGTCAAAATGATCTGAAATGAGATCAAGGCCAGACAGAAAACATACTTTTGCTTCTACTTTGTGGAAGCACTACTACTTGGTGGAAGATTGAAGCATGGTGCAGAGAAGAATCCAGGAAATTTGGATCTGGAGCCTGGAATTTCTAAAGGCATTTCTTTCAAAAAAAAAAAAAAAAANAAAAAAAAAAAAAAAAAAGAAAAAAAAAGACATTTCTTAATACTGCAAGATTTCAGCTTTTTTTAAATAACTTCTTTTTAATTAAAAATAAATATATATATACATACGTACATATTTGTTTTTTGTTTTTATTTTTTGTCAGTTCCTTCAAAAGCAATACAGCAATCTCAATGAAATTAAGCAAATTCATCCAATGATAGACAATTTGGTCTGATTTTGAACTCATGGACTAAAATATGTTTGGACAGAACACATTAACTGCTAATTCAGTAGAATATTAAAGATGCAAACAGATTTTATGCATCTTTAATAGTTAGAGAGGTAAATCCACAAATATTATATTTATTGTAGTCATATTATATTATATTATATTGTATTATATTATATTATTAGAATAAGATAGTTTGTCTTGGCTTGTTTGGCATTGGTGGAGGTATGAGCTCTATAATGAAAGCTTTTCTGTTTACATTACGAGAGCAGATGTGATTTTGTTAAAACAAAACAATTGAAAAGTGTGAAGACCTTTACCAGTATGTTCACACATTCTGTATCCTACAATTATAACATGTTATCAGTGACATATGTGTTTCTGTTCAGTAACTGAATGCTTTTAGACAAAAATGAGCATCAGGAGCAAATTGCAGAGATAAGGAAGGCTGGAGCTCAGGTGGATAAATACCTGTAGGGCTTCTTGAGCACATCCTGCTGGATTTGGTCTAACACTGTGTGTCTGTGACAAAGCCCCCCCACCGGTCAGATCCTCCCTCCCATCCACAACTGGGACACTCATCTTATCTTTGCCTCTGGCAGCAGCATCGCATTAAAGCACAGACTACAACATGGACATTTGCATGTGTGTGTGTTTACTTGACATAAAGACACTTTAATGTTCATCTCTGACCTTTTTCACTGTTTGGAGATTAAAAAAAACAGATCATAATCCATCCATTTGCAGAAACCTGCACGACCTATAACACAATGTTCCACTTCAGATGTTTGAGTTACAGCCTTTTTACCCTTCCTGCTGTCATTATAATAAACTACGTGCTGCGTTTCATAGATGGCTTTCATTAATCAATCTAATTGGTACGAGATAACTATCATTCATTTGGTAGCCTGTGTGGTTTGAGATGAAAATTTAAGACTATTACAGTATTTTGTGTGTTTGTTCACAAGAAATTTATATTAAATCATATGAACAGGCACAACAGGAAGCATGTTTTTATAGTTAAGCCCATGATATTTGTCTTCCTAACACAGGCTTACACGCAAAGATGCAAATGCATGGTCCTTCATTGGCTAATTCAATAATAAAGCAGCCAGTCGAGTCTATAGACAGAAAGAATAGAGAGTAACTCATCTCTAACAGTCTGCCATCTCCTGAGTGTTAAAACATGTAAATTTATGTAAGAGCCCATAGGAAACACATATTTACAATACGTTTAGGTAATCACAAGATGTGTGAACAGGCATCGGAGGCCCTGGAGACGAAAGCCGTCAATACAAAAATAGCTTTTATGTGTCATTAATTCCCTCTGCATTCCCCGATACATCCCCCTTTTACCGCAGTAATACAGTAATCACTCACAATCGCACAGAAAATTATCTGCACTCATCTGTGGAATAAAAAGCGGAGGGGCAAAACAGGGCGAGGCGTCCCATTTTAGCTCTCTGCTGCCTCTTTAATGTTCATCTGGGAGCCGCACGGCTGCTGTCCGTCCCTGCACGGCAATGGGAGTCTGCTGCTGCACTTGGAGCTGCTTAATGATGGTGGGATGTGGATGACACCCTCGCATGCCCCACTCATTAGAGAGACACACACACGCACGCACACCTTTTTCACGCTACATTGCCTGGCCAGTACAACATAAAGGGTCATCGGCGGTGCAATGGAAAAAGATGCACCTCTCTGCTCACATTAGGTTGTGATAAGAGGAAACGTTTCACCTCTGAGTGATGCCAGATGCAAAACGCAGACGATCCTGCTATAATAATGAAAGTTGCAGAGATTCAGATGTGAGAAGCCAAATGGTCAAATAACTCATTACCTATGTGTGTGTTCATTACGTCTTCCTCCTTCCACGCAGCCACATATCGCATTATTAGGCAAAACCATCAAACCTGATGAATAACCATAGAACAAGCCAAACCCATTTTCACATCAGAGTTAAAGAGAGCAGGGAGTTATGGAAGAAATATTTGTATTGGTAATGTGATATTCTATTTTTCTCAAAGCATATAGAAAGGTTAGAGTTTATGTGACAGTTCTACTTATCTCGATACATCTAATGGAAACACTGTACAGGACAGTTTCTGTTAACATAACCTTCATACCTCAAGGTTTGTTTCATTGACGCCCTCTAGTGGGCAAAAAATACACAGGATACATCCCTTTTGCTACTGTTGCCACCTACAGGGCAAAAATAAAACTAAATAAAATTAATTCTGCAAAAACTAGCCTCAAGTCTGACTTTAAAACTACCACCTGGACCCTGATATACATATTGTTATTCTGGCAATCAGTATCACATAGTTTTTGTCAGTTGGGGATTCAATTTAACCATTTCAAACCCACAATTGTTCACTATTTCACTGCTGAGCAGAGCAAAACTGAACCAAAAAAAAAAAAGAATTTGTACTTTAAATTCAGATTCAAACAGGGACGCTTTTATATTTTGCCACAGAAAGTTCCATTTATGTGTTTTAAGCTGGCATGTCAATTTTTCTGCAAATCAAACTTTTCTTCATAAAGTTATTAATTTGCTTTTGTCCAAACTACAATAACCATGTCCACCCTGGGGTGCAAGGATCTGTTCATGCTGGCTGAAAACCACTTTATTTGGGCTTGGGACGCTTCCTCATTTCCTTATTGCTTCTCCTGTCTGACAGTGCCACCAAGTGTCCAATCCGGAAGTCTCTGAAATGTGACGATTTTTACTGTTCCCATTTCGGGCAAATATTTACATTTTTAAAACAAAGGAATAACGTCGGCGTTACCTGTGACTTCTGAGGGCTCATCAGAAATGTAAATGAAAAGCAAAAAAATCCAAAAACTGAAATTCGGCATTCCCATTGGCCAAAACAAAAAAGTCCTTATCATTGTCCACATGATGACACAGTACAAGTCCATCAACTGGTTTTGAGTTTGTGTTGCTGAAATTGGTTAACAGTTAGTAGCTGCAGTCCGGTTTGTCTCAACAGTCCACATCCATGACATCTCCATCCACTCAAACATGTCAGCTACAAGCTATTTGTAGAAATGAAGCTGAAGCTGGCAGCAAAGCTTCAAGAGAATCAATAAAAACCTGTCAAACAGTCCAGTCATGTCAGCCGCCTCAGCTTGCACATGTAGATAGGACCAAAGTTAGCAGCTAGGTGTGGGAGGACCATCTCACCCAGATGGAGGTCAGGAGCAAAGTGAAAGGTTTTCCTAAACATGTGTGTGAGGGGTCGCAGGTCCATGACCTGGAAGCGGATTTGATCAGGACGAGGAAAAAAGAATTTATGTTTAGTCGTACCAGGTGTAATAAGACAAATTTTTTAATATGAGTTTAGATGATCTCTGTGTTCGCAACCAGGATTAGCTGTATCACCGTATCTCTAATGCTTTGTTTTGTTGACTCACACTGAAGATACTGAGTGTGTTGCACTTACTTGAAGGTGGATTCTGTGATTCTCTCGGGCTGAGTGGACGGCCTGCTCCACCACACTCTGGTTCTGGAGTTGGGAGAGCGTGCAAGTGGAGTAGACAATCTCCCCACCAGGACGCGCCGCCTCGATTCCTGCCCTGAAGGGCGGAAGGAGGCGATTCAGTATTTAAGAGCAATTATACCTTTAAAAGGGATGAAATCAAACTGTACTGTATCTGGCGTAATAACCACATGACAATATTTTGATGAGATCATATTAACCTCTGTCCACCTCAGATTATTGTGACAAATATGTTGGTTTTGCTTAAGGTACTCAAGGACAGAAAGGCAGCTTAGTGACCCTCAGTTTGAACTTCACGAGGACTGATTAGGGTCTTTCTGTGCAGAGATTCTTTTCCCCACCCCAAACTTAAATATCAGGCATTAGAAATCTTCTTGCCATTAGCCCTGACCAAGACTCCTAAATATTAAAAATGAGTCAAATGCAGAGGGCAGATTTACTACTGGAACTCACACAGTATAATATAAAAGCTACTGTCACCCCAGTGGATGTTCTGTGCATCAGACGTCTAAATGTTTGTGTCTTCTTGGTTGTATAACAGCTTTCCATTCAAAGCTCCAGTTTGATGTAAAATAAAATTCATACTAGCAGTTTCACACTTTCAAGATTTAAGTCTAAGACAAAGTCAAGATTTAGGTCAAGAAATAACTTTTTAAAAATATAATATGTCATTCCCTTTGCATTATCTGAGCTTGATTTTATCAATTCATAATTAAACTATGGGACACTAAAAATAATTTGCATTTATATTCAAAAGTTTAAATTTAAACACCTGAATTTTAATTTGGAATGGTGGAACTACGCTGGGGAGATTATCTGTTAATTTATTATTTAACTTACTGTAAATAACTACTTTCATGACTTTTCAAGTCGCTCTGTAACGGTGTGAGCTGGCCTAAAAAGTTGATGAACTACTGGTGTTAACATTCTACATTAAAGCAAAGCGCCTTGTTAAAGCTAGTGGTGTGTGATTAGATTAACACATTCTTTAATAATCATCAGGTGACTGTATGAGTATTGATTTAAAATGTAACCACATAAACTGTAATAAAAACACAAGCAAACTATATTCAGCTGATGGTTGGAGTTACTTACAGCAGCAGTTCCAGCTGCAGCTGAGGAAGCTTCCGTCTCTCGCCTGTCCTGCTTTTGTTGAATATATTGTTGTCGTCCTCCATCAGTGAATGTCTGTCTGTGGTACAGGGAACGTCCACAAGGACCTAAAGATGTAGGAAAAGGGGGAGATAGTGGGATCAATATCACTGGACATGAAAAGACCATACCACTCATTTTGCATGTTTGAGCCTAATATATTCAATTTTCATACACGTAATGTTACTGACAATCATTTCCCAAAGCATACTACTGGTACGGTGAGTTAAATTTTTTATCCCACCTTCCAGACCACTACTGGTTTCAGTCATTCTGGTACGCTATTAAAATCAACTTGTTGATACTTGAAATGTTCTTGGGATAGGTAATCCATCATTGCGAACAAAATGTGTATTCAGGTGTTTTTTTGAAGTTCCATAATTTTAGCATTTAAGTGAAATAAAAAGCATTTAAATGCTAAAATGTATGCATTTAAGCATTTAAATGTATGTCTCCACTGGAGAATATAGTCCCAAAAGAAGACTTGTGTTTTTGGAAAAAATTTAAATGACTGACTTCATAAGGCTGCTATTAGGTGAAACACCAATTTTTAAGGTGGGTGTATCGCCTGAATATTTGATTTTGAAAGGTTAAGAGGTTTTGCAAGATATCAGGAAAGCTGAAATATGGTTTTGTCCTTTGGGAAATGATTGTCAGTAACTTTACGTGTATGAAAATTGAATATATTAGGCTCAAACATGCAAAATGGATGGTATGGTCCTTTAAGTAATTTATTTTATTTTTCTGAATGGAAAAATGTGTTTAACTTTAGAAAAAGTTTTGCAACATTAGCTTACTCTGTCAAAAGTGTCCCTTTCAATTTCACCCCATGCAGTGCCATCAAAGGAGGTGATGCGAAGTTTCTCATTTGTCAAAAACTGCTTGGGGACGTAGCTGTGGAGGACCTTTTTCAGACGCAACGTTCGAGACACTGAGATGTCATTTCCGCAAAAAAACCCTTCAGCAGACACACAAACACACAAAGAGTGGGTGATTCAGCTGACACAGAGAAGTGGTACTGTTTCAGACAGTGAGGTGTGTCCTCGTACCTACACGCTGGGTCTGAAGTAAAGCCAGGGTCTTTCCTCCTGGAGCAGCACAGAGGTCCAGGACACTGTGACCCTCTTGAACATTGAGCGCGAGGCAAGGCAGCACAGACGCGGCGTCCATCAGGTAGTAACTCAACAAGCCGTGCACGTCTGGTCTTCAAGGAGGACAAATCAGGTCAAAGAGAGGCACAAAGCTAACCGCATATTTTCCATTTTGCTGTTTTTATTCTAACATCTTTTATAATTTGCCTTTATGCTCAGTTTCTTTATTGACTGATTAAATTTTTTTATTTATCCTAAATTTGTTCCTTTATGTATTTTTTCTTTTATTTTTTCATTGCTTTGATATCAGACCATCTCATCAGCAGTGGCAGATGGAACATTGCTGGAATTTATATGTTCCAGATGCAGGGGCTGAGTTATGCCAACATTTTAATTTTATCAAAACAACAAACAAACAAAAAACACCCCATGCATTACATACTGGCTGAATTGATTAAGAGATCTTCTGATATAAAGCAGACAGTTCTGATAATTACCTACATTTTTTTTTTTTTTACAATAAGAAGCATAAGCAAATTGCAGTTGATTTTTTGGTGTTAATGCAATCATGTCGCAGTAATTCCAACAGAGGGCGGTCACAACTTACTTAATGATGTCACCACACATTAAATCACATCGCTCAGCCCGATTAGATACAACAGAAATATCAGCATACCATAAGTAATAATGTCCAAAAACCCTGCAAATCCAGTTTTTCATCCAGTTCTTGTCATATTTCACATGGTCACATGATCCAGCAACTGTCCAATCATTTAGGTTTATTAAAACCAATTCCCAATCGGCTATGCAAAGAAAAATATGCAGTATGGCGTTCAACCTTTGATTAATTAACATGTTTGAAGACTTGAAGATGATTTCTAGGGTGCATGACACTGAAAACCAACATTTAAGTAACTTTTTGACCAACAAATGCAGATAGTAGAGATATTAAAACAGTCTGATTAGTCCATTACCTTGCAGTCTTGAATCTTATGATATCTCCTCTTGGAAACACGAAGCACTTGATGTTCGGGCTAATCTGCAGAGGTGACAGCTGCTGATTAGCAAAGTCGCATTTCTTCACAGAATCACTAGATTCCTCCTTCACTCTGACCGCTGATTCTCGATCCAAACCTGGCTCAGCTGCAGAAAAGATGAAGTTGGAGAACAGATCATCACGAAGGAGGCGGATTATTATCCACTGATGATTTTTAATGCCATCAAAATGGTTAAACTTATGACTTAGACAAGACTAACACTGACTTTTAGGGCTGAAAAAAATAAGATTAATACTCAGTTTTTTTCAGATTTTCTCTTCCTATTTTAAAATTTACTATATTTGTTTTTGTTTATCTTCAGTATTAATGTATCATGAATGAAAATGTATGTTTTTCCTATTTTAAAAACAAAATCTCAAAATCTGTTAGGCATCTAGAAACTGAAAAGTACACAGCTTTGAGTGTAAACTGGAAAAGCCACAGTCACTGTTTTTAATGTGAACACTGGAAATGTGCCCCTACCCTCCTCATCTGCATGGCTGATGAAGTCTCTGCACCCTTGGGATTCGAGTTCTGCCAGAATAGCATCATGGTAGAAGTTGTTGATAAGAGCTCCGTATTTCCTCTCAGAGAGCAAGGCGGAGCGGACCGAGGGCCACATCTGACCCAGCTGGAGGCTGTAAGTGGCATCAAAGTGCTGCAGGGCCAGAACGGTGGGAGGGTGTTTGATACGTGTGACAGCCTGTTTAAAAAAACAACAAACAAACCCACTGTTTTAAGTTACCTACCTTTATGAGTTTTTATGTGCCTGTGTGTTTCATTATTAGTTAAGCACCTTCTCACATCTGAATCTCTGCAAGTTTCATTATTATAACAGGTTTTGATAGGAAATTATATAACCAACGTTTGACTGATAAGTTGTGAGCCCAGTGTCAACATAATGTACTTCCGACTCCACACACTTCAGCCAGTGTTGCTGAAGAGATTTTATCCTAGTTTCACGTGATGATGAAGCCATAACATAATCATTATCATCAGTTTCTGTATAGTTTCTTATATCATTGGTCAAGTACTTTCAAGGGCTGATTGGTAAATTGTGAGCCTAGTGTAAAAAGATCTAACTCTACTGTCAGACACAACTTATCAAACATTGTAGATGTTGCTGCAGTTGTTACAAGCTCCACATTTTCAAGAAATATGCATAATATTAATATGAATAATGACAAAGTCCATTATAAAATGACACAACTTACTATGATGACTGTATCTCTTGATTCTCTTTCTAATATGGAGAACTGCAGTTTTTATATGTATTGAATTGTATGCTTTTAAAACAATTCTTACAGGTGTACAGGAGAGTACATGAGGCTTGATTGATAAATTATGAGCCTGACACAAAAAGTTATACCTTTTTACGCTAGCCTCAACTTATCGATCAAACCTCGTAGCTGGACAACATGAGTTTTTAAAATGTACATATGTATAGTTAGGAATGGTGACTGTCTTTATAAACTTTATCAGCTATTATAATATGAAGAACTTACCCATTTTTCCTTCACTCGGTTTCGTTTGGGTGTCAGGCATCTTAAATCTTTCACTTCACGGAGCAAAAACCTCGTCGCCACGAGAAGCGCCATCTTGCGTCCAGTTTTACAGTCCGACTTCACTACGACATCCAAAAGAAGGGTTCCGCATGCCAGCGTTACGCTCGATAGGCGGAGCCATGAAAAAAATAGGGCGATGATTGGAGAAGAATCAGTCAATCATCACTTTTAACCAATAGGAAGCTTCATCCGGTGGATTTTCTAGTCGTTTCCTCCGTGTGACCTCACGTCCTCCACGAAAGGATCTCTGCGGACTTTTCTCCTGTGTGGGGATTTTTTTTTGCGAATTTCTGATTCGTGATCATGGTTTTCGAAAACAAAATGCTCACATATGATGAGCCCGATGACGAGGTACTGAAAAATACTGATCTATTGCTGTTTGGTGTGTGTGTTTGGATCGATTACAAACTTCATGAAATAACTCAGACATGATTTCGCTGTTTAGTAGTAGTAGTAGTAGTACTACCACTGGTATTTGCTGCTTGAGGAAAACCCTTAGCAGCAGAAATTTTAACATAAAGTTAATAACAGTCAGTGTGGTTTTATGTTTTAAAGTGCTGCCAGGTTCTGTTCTCGCTGAGATGGTTCCAGGGCACCATGGTCATTTCACTTCACGTGGTTCTCTGCAGTCATTTGTTACTATTTATTACACGTTACTCATCCTAAAGCACCTTCATAATACAAATGTCCCTCAGATATGTTTTAATTTCACTTTATGTTTTATTAAACTGAGCACGAACAAGTTACTCATATAGTTTGTGAAGATATTAGGAGTGTAATAATTAATTTTGCTGATCCATTAATTGGTTAATGTATAAAATATCAAAAATTATGACAAAGACCTATCGCAAGTTTCAAAGCTAACATCTTCAAATTACATATTTTGTCTTAAAATAAACATTATTCAACTTGCATTGTTAACAAAACTAGGAAAAGGAGCAAATCTTCATATTTTAACCAGGTGTTTGACTTTTTACTTGACGAAAATAGTTTAGTGAGATTATATTAATGTTTTCAAACCAAACTAACAAAATGCCTTTGTTACTGTCAATGACAAGGAGGAAGAGGAGGCACCAGCTGAGGAGGAAGAGGAGGAGGAAGAAGAGGAAGAGGAGGAGATGGTGGTAAGTTTGTTTTTTCGTATTGTGAGAACTGTATCATATTCAACACAAGACAGTGAAGGACAAATACTGAATTTTTCAGGTTGATAATTGAGAGAAATAAATATAATGATACACTGGCCAGTATGTGTTTTCTGACTAATACTAGCATAAAACAGACAAGAAAACAGATGGACATATTTATCAGAATTATATATTATCAAACAGAGATTGATTGCTGTATACACTTTGGTGTAAAAAAAAAAAAAAAAAAAAAAAAAAATGAAGTCAAATTTAACCAAGAAATAACTAGTTAGCATCTGAACTTTTTTCAATAAGCTTAATATGATTCCTTATATACTCTTAATATGAATAAATTTCAGTATAATTTGTGATATTAATTCCAAATCCCCTTTACAGTGGCATTTGTTTGTGTTTAATGTTGTATTTAGTACATTTTTGAAGGAGTTGGGCATAAGAATCAGAATCAGAAGTCTGGTGCAAAGCTGCAGACAGAAGCTGTAGAATGTCACAGTTCCAATCATGACTTATTTGACTGGTTAAATTAACTACCAAGTTTCTATATTTCATAAAATTCCTTGTTTTCCAAACAAAATCCTCTTTTTGTCTCTCTCAGGACCCTCTAGACACAATACGAGCCAAATGTGAGCAGACAGAACACTGCGTTCACTACAGGGAGTGTCTGGAGGTATGTGAAGCCCGGGTCGGCTCCAGGTCCAGCACCNTAGACACAATACGAGCCAAATGTGAGCAGACAGAACACTGCGTTCACTACAGGGAGCGTCTGGAGGTATGTGAAGCCCGGGTCGGCTCCAGGTCCAGCACCGAGGAGGAGTGCACAGAAGAACTCTTTGACTTCCTGCATGCACGAGACCATTGTGTAAGTTGTGTGTGTGTGAAAAAAAAAAAAGGTGTAATGGAAGACTGACTTGTTCCAGCAGATTATTGGGAGAAAGAGGACAAAGGCAGGAAATTAGAAAATGTTTACATGTACTACAATTCCCTCCTACCATCTATTTTGGAATAATAAAGTTGATAAAATTTAATGATAAAAGGTTTTGAACAGTGAAAACAGGTTCTGTACTGACAAGACAAATCAACGTGTGTAGCACTGGAGGAAATTACCTTTATCCCTTCTCAACCAAAACAGAATAGATGACATTCATCTCACATGTTTTAAAGGACAATACCAGTGATTTTGCATGTGTGAGCCCAATAAATACTACCTGCATACACATTGCATTACTGCCAACCATTTCCCAAAACCATATTTTAGTTTTCGTATTATTTCACCAAATCCCCTGATCTTTCAAAATCAAATGTTTGGGTTATACCCCACCTTAAAATTCAATGTTTCACCTTCGAATACGCATAATTGTAGAAAGCACGGCCGTTTTAAATTTTTTGGTGAAAGCAGTCTTCTCATGGAACTGTATTTGAAGACATACATTTTAGGAGTATGTAATAGACATTTTGTTCGCTGTGATCAATTACTTATCACGTTGATTTTAATAGCGAACTGGAGTGAACTGAAACCAATGGCTGTCTGGAAGATAGGAAAAACAATTCTAAAAAATAATACTCCTGTAGCATGTTTTGGAACATAGTTGGCAGTGATGTAACATTACATTTATTGGGTTCAAACATGCAAAATCACCAGCATCGTCCTTAAGAGCTCATTTCTCTCTCTCTCTCTCTCTCTCTCCCAGTGATGAATCGTTTTATTTATTCTCTTCACAGGTTGCACACAGGCTGTTCCACAATGTGAAATGACCGGTCTGCCCCATTTCCATCATTCTGCCACTGTGGAATCTATTTAACTGCTATAATTGTAAAAAAAACCCAAAATATATCAGTTTAGAAGTCTATTTTTGTTCTTCTGTGTATTAATGTAAAATTAATTTTTTTTCTTTTGGGTACCTGGACCACATATGCACCCCCTTCCTCTGTATAAACACAATCAGACACAGAATCAGCCACATTATGTAACTTGTGAATTATTGCCTGTATGGGTGATGGATACATCAAGTTGACAAGAATTCTGACGTTTTCCTATCATGATCTATGAAAACATAATTATGCTGCGCCAGTATTACATGGCTCCTCTCAGGTTTGGTCACAATTATCACTCTGACCAGAAAATAAAGTTATTTTTTTGGTTTCCAGTTTGTCTGACTTGCTTCCACTGATGAGCTGAAGAGCATCATTGATTGTTTGATATGAAATATGTGAGGTATGAACTCAGTCTGCATTGATGAATGGATCCATATAAACTGAATCAATTCTATTCTGTATCGGGTAAAAAGGTCACACCTTTATTTGTTGTCAATTCTCAGAAGTGACAATTTGTTGCATTCTGTTTCATAACTACATTGAATCCTTTTGCTTTTTAAAAGTGATATCAATAAGAAATCTGAAACTGACATTTTGGACTATGGGTATTGGCATGATTTTTGACTAAATGATTACTGAATTTGTTTTTTTTTTGTTTGTTTTAATTGGTAAGTTAGTTGTGGTCTTACAAATAGACCTATAGTATCAGAAGAAGCCATTTTACTGTCTAAAATTCAGTTCAGCTCAGTTTTAAATGCATCACTTTTATTAAAACTAATTTAAAAAAAGTTAATAAAAGGGTTACCTGAAACAAAAAAAAAAAAAAAAAAAAAAAAAGGTCAAGAATGCTGTACTCAACATTGGACTATGAAGAATCCTAATTTAATCTTTTCCATGAATTTGAATGGTAACAAATGGCAGGATGCTACAGAGGGCTCAATAAAAGTAGAATACTAAATATATACACTAAAACTTTATTTGAGTTAATACATTCTAATCATGATAATAAATTAAAATCACAGCAATATAAAAATCCACTTCAAAAAAGTTGCACTAATGAACAGATGGTGGCAGTGTGACGTTAAAGCTGATAAAACAAGCCATGCAGCAGATACCTGGTGTTTTCGTGTCAGAAAAACCAGATTGTCACAGGAAAAAAGACAATAAGGACAATATGCAGATGAAATCCTGCACATGATGCAGAACATTAGGATATAACATGATTCTCTTCAACAGTTTTCTTTGTTGTGTTTTCCAACAAAGTCATCCATTGGTGCCTGCAGAGAAGAGCAGAGATATGAGTTTATTTTCATTTAGCAGTTAATTACAGGACTGAATACTTTGCGCTAAATGTCTCCATAAGGATCGACTGCAGCACTCCCATATAACAACTTAATGTGGATTGGCGGCTGGGATTTTTGGGATTCTACAATAAAGTGAGAGTTGTGTATTTGAATGTATGTTCACGCTTAAAGGCAATACTGCAGTTTGTTAGATAAAAGCTTTTCTTTACACACAAATTTTAAGTGTTTAAGTTTCTCAAATGCTAAATATTGGAGATTTAAAGGAGATTCCATCGATTGTACACATTAAATTTGGTCTTGGGAGCATATATATACTGTATATAGCCCAAATTAAGCATTGTAACTGCAGGATCAGGATTCTGTGCTGCATGTACAGACACATGTATGAGTGTTAAATTCTAACACTATTCATAACATGATTTGTTTTTATAAGAATCATATTTATATGGTCTTTTGAAGACTATCCTTGAAGCTAAAAGAGATGTAAATAAGTAAATACATTAATAGCTGTAGGTTATGAGGTTATAAATGACAATAAGGAACGTGAAAGTTTTTAAAGGAGCTCTGCACTCGCCTGCAGCAGCAGTCTCTCCTTCCTCAGCTTCTTGTAGAAAACAAGAACATCTGGGTCCGCACGGACCACGTGGGGGTNTCTCTCCTTCCTCAGCTTCTTGTAGAAAACAAGAACATCTGGGTCCGCACGGACCACGTGGGGGTCAAAGTCCATGACCCTCAGACCCTCCAGGCTCCGGGCCCGAGACAAGGCCACATAAGCCTGTCCGCTCTCAAACACACGCGCCAGTGAGATTTCCACACAATCCAGTGTCATTCCCTAAAATAAAGCACAGAAAACATGTAACAGGTTATGATGATGAACACAGACTCACATGCAAACAAGATAAAAAAAAAAAAAAANAAAAAAAAAAAAAAGAAGTGTAAGGACATTATTTCAGGATATTTGTTAATGTTTGCTAAAAAATAATTTTTAAAAAAGCCACCACTGTATCAAAACAATTTAACTGATATTGCAGGTTAAATTTCTTGGAGAGGAAGAGGAGATCACTGTGCAGAGTTCTTTTGTTGGCTTTAGTGACAAATGTGTTTGCAGTACACTTCCATTTTCTTGACATTAAAATTCATTTTCACTGCATGTGAGGATTTCTTCTCTTTGTCTTTCTGCCGGTTTGTTCCTCTGCGGAAAAATCAAACATTGAAGACACTGCGGTCGTGACCAGTGATCTCAATTACCCTGAGGGACCAATTTCTTTCTCTAACTCATGCTGTGAGAGCAGGAGGGGAGCTGCCAATGAAAAGCTGAGTGAGGTGAATTGACAATTTCAGCCCATTTATTAGAAGTTTTGGATTAATATTCAAGCTGTCTGACTAGGTCTTTAGAGACAAAACACCCATCTTCTCAGTTGCTGAAAATCGTATCCACGAATTCATTACATCCAGATTCGACTACTGCACTAGCATCCTTTATGACAAATCCTCCAAAGTCATAAACTTCAGCAAAGCTAAAACGTTGTCACCCCTGGAATCCTTAAAAACCTCCACTGGCTCCCCGTAGCACAGCAGATACATCTCAAAGCTCTTTTCTCTTTTAGCATGATCTTTTCAGGTATACAAAAGTATGACTTAATTAGCAGTAAAGGAATATAAGAATCCTTTTCTCTCCATTGCTCAGTAGCAAACATGAATACATGAAAAAAAATAAAATAAAAAAGGTGACATGTTATGAGAAGTACACCCAGCATTTTGTGGCCTGAATGCTGGCTGCCTTTGTTTCCCAAACTGAGCAAAATCTGAAAATGAAAAACAGTATCTACAAATTTGTGCTCAAATGTAAATAATATGAAACGTGTTGTTATGTTTCATCATTAAATAGTACAGAATAATAGTAATTCACAAAAGGGCTTTGTGTGGAGTTACTAAAATGCGAAAAGCAAAAGTGCTCCAATTCTGCAGTGTCTGATGAATACGAGTCAAGTGGCATGGTGAGTGTTGGAGTCTAATGACCATCCATTCAGCAGAAACATACCAGAGAAGTAGCATCTAAATACCAGTGTGCATAATGAATAGAGAAACTCTTTAAAAATGCACCATGGACGTAAGTAATGTTCTGAGAGCTGTGCTTAGGTTGAAAATAAATTTGTTAGAACCCATAATAAATGACGAGAATAGAAACTTTTCCTCAAGAGGTAAATGGGAATCTGAAGCTGATTTGATGAAGGCGAGACTGTTTTACCTTGCATTTCCTGTTTATCTTTAGCTTTTGATGGCAAGCAATAATGCAAAAAAGACAAGATTGAGCTGTGAGCAGCAGCCATTTTTAACTGTATGACTACAGGGAAAGCCGAAAGGAAAAGAAGAAAGAAGGAGACTACAAATGAAAAAGTAAAAAATAAACTAGCTGCTGGCCAATTAAATCAATCATTACTTCTGAATGAAAACGGTCATAAATGAAATGAAGTAATTCATTCAATTTAAACACTGGTATCTTACTCCCAGCATTTACACACTGTAGAGTCTCTTTGAGAGAGAATCTGCAGTGTGTTCATCACATTACTGTCTTGTAGCTGAGCGTTACAACACGTCCACATTTCCTACTTGTCAGAAAATCCTATTTTCACTGACTACAGACACAAAAATGTCAAACTGAAGAGGGGATTAAAAGGGACATATTACGCTCTCTCCTATTTTCCCTCATTTTTAATGGTGTAATAGATTTTGGAGAGTTCAACACTGTCAAATTTGCAAAACTTGAGTTTCCAGACAAAAAAAGAAGCATCCAGTAAGGGTTTTGATGAAGATTCTCAGTCATCCAGGCAGCTAGATATATGAAAACTGAATCAAGTCAACTGAGAAACTCGAATCTGGTTGATTTGACTCAGTTTTCATATATCCAGTAAGGGTGTTTTCAGACCTTATTTTCTTTTGCTCTGGTCTGAACATAGACTAAACTGTTATAATGTTGCTTTTACCACTTGTTTTGATTCGTGAACCAAAATATATCAACAAAGGCCTTGTGAGATCAGATCTCTGCTCACTGGTCAGAAATGCCTGAGGGGGCAGGAGAAAGAAAATCAAATCAGGAACATTTACTGTGCTGGGATTGCTAGATAATATGGAATAAAGACAGAAGTGGGAAAATTTACTAGTTGTACTCAAACCTGAAGTGTCTCCAGTTCTAGATCAATCAATAGATGAGCTGTAGTTAAAGGACTGCACCCATTTTGCATGTACTCAATTTTCATACACATAATGTTACTGACAATCATTTCCCAAAGCATACTACTGGAATGGTGAGTTAAATTTTTTTCCTACCTTCCAGACCATCCTTCATTTCAGTTCATTCTGGTACGCTATTAAAATCAACTTGTTGACACTTGAAACGTTCTTGGGATAGGTAATCCATCATCACGAATAAGACGTGTATTCAGTTTTTTTTTTAAGTTACATAATTTTAGCATTTAAGCACAATAAAAAAGTNGTGGGTGTATCACTTGAATATTTGATTTTGAAAGATTAAGAGATTTTGCAAAATATCAGGAAAGCTGAAATTCAGTTTTACCCTTTCAGAAATAATTGTCAGTAACCTTGAAAACTGAACATATTAGGCTCAAACATGCAAAATGGGTGGTATGGTCCTTTAATTCTGAACTAGTGCAGATCATGTTCAAACTACAAACAAACCATGACAGAGTTAGTCTGGAACTGGACCTCCTCC
Source organism: Lucifuga dentata (assembly GCA_014773175.1). Lineage (NCBI taxonomy): Eukaryota > Metazoa > Chordata > Actinopteri > Ophidiiformes > Bythitidae > Lucifuga > Lucifuga dentata. The sequence continues at coordinate 341,913 of VXCM01000054.1, read as the reverse complement.
CGGACCGGTTTCAGTGCATTTGTTTTGGTACACACACACACACACGAGTGCGATTGCTTCAATCAGAACTGCATAAATGAACCGTACCAAGGGGATAAATGAAATCTAGTCCAACTGAACTGGAGTAAGACTTGTAGGTACAGACCAAGACAACCCCAGTAAGTCCTGAACCATCTTTGTTTTTGATTCATTCATTCATTCCTTTATTTCCATCACATATAACACATATTCTTAGACACACCCATGAAGTATGAGGCCAGCGAGAAAGTGTTTGATCTGCAATCCATAGATTGCAGATCAAACAGTTTGGTCATACTGAACAGCTCAGTCTGACCAATCAAAACAGAGTCGGCTTGTGATGATTTCAAAATAGACCTGTAAGTGAAAATGAGAACATGGAGCTGTTCAGTATGTGGCTTTATTGGGGCTGCAGCTGAAGCTTTGCTCACCTGGCTCTTGTGGATGGAGATGGCCCAGGCCAGTTTGAGCGGCAGCTGCTGTCGACTCAGGTGGAGTCCACTGCCAGACTTAAACACCCAGCGCTCGGGCTTCAGCACCTCTGTGACGCCGCAAAGGAAACGCACACGTGGCAGTCCTGAACAAACAGCAGGTGAGTCAGTGCATGTGAAGACAAAAAGTTAGCATGTGCAACATAAATCATTTGATGTTTTTTTTAAATCTCTGATCACCATCTATGATTCTTCTCTAGAAAAAAAGTATATTATTACAAGTGTGCAAACACTATGTCATTACTGGACATCTAATCTACTCTTGCTATATTCACAACTAAATTGTGTTTTACAATGAATTCTGGGCAGAAGTGTTTCAAGGTTAAATCAAATACTGACCATTTTTTCCAGATTCAAAATCCACCACGACCCCTCGCGCTCCGTTCACCAGACCATGCTGGACATCCAAGTTCTTTGTCAGCATGACCTTAGAGTACAATCAGTTCTTTGCAGTAACTGACACAAAAAAACTATCTGAACACATTAAAAGTATGATATCGTGTGTCAAACTTCAGCCGCTGCAGACTGTGTGAAACTACGTAAGTTGGACCTGAAGAGCCACTCTGAATACACAGCACGTATATGATGGGCCTACCTGAGCTCCTGCTTTGAGCTGGATCAGTCTGTTGACAGGACTGTGAGCATCTATTGTCTTGACCAGGGCTGGATCACTGTCCACCGCCTCAAACACATGCACTGATCCTGAAGGACAGAGAGAGGATTTTGAATATTTGATGTTATAGAGTCCCCATCCTCAGTATGTAGACTTAGTGGTCCAGATACAGACCAAAATACAATTGAATCTGGACAATCTGGACCGAGAACAAAAATTTCACAGCTAACAGACCCAGACGGCTTGTAAGTGACACATCACCATCCTATTCATTTATAATTTTTGGGCTTTTATTATAGTACTAGTAAAAACTTGTATTTGAATACACTCAGGATAGAGGAAGTAATCTGCTGGCTATCCAAAATATATGAGAATCATGTAAAAAGGGACGCTGAATCTACTCTCTGACAAGTACAATTAGTTAAGCCAATTATTTTTATTTATTTATTTATACAAAGAAAGACTAATTAAAGCTTGACAACTTCTTTTAAATTGGGTCAAATAACTCACTACAATTTCCACACAATCTGGGTTAAAAAAGTAAATATTTAAAGGAAATAACATCAGTATGAACCCATGAAGTGGCTTTAGCTGAGGTTGTTAAAACTTTTTCAAAAAAAAAAAAAAAAAAAAAAAAAAAAAATCAAGGAAATACTTTCATAAAGTAACCAAACATGACTCATCATACATAACACTGTGTCCTGTTTCACTTTAATCCAAGTCTGGAGCTGAAGTAATATTTGGCGAATGAGCTGTAAAGACAAATGAGAACAAACAAAAAAACACCTGGCAACTGCTGGAGTTTGTTCTCATTTGTGAGTTCCACGTCATCCTTGTGCGTGCACAGCCTGGTTGCTAGAATCCCGTCCCTCTCGATCCGATGATGAGCGCTTTCCATCAGCTTCGAGGTCACTTCCTCTGTCACCCTGCATGGTGTTAATTGGATTTTTATTTAATGTTAGAAAAACTTAATCATCATGCTCTGCCGTCAGCAATCACTACCTGCAGCGGATCTACGTCAAGTGAATACCTAGATAACAATATACGGTAGATTCAGCAGATATAAAACATCGTACAGGGATGACATTATGCACTACATGGCCAAATGACTGTGTTTTGTGGCAACAGTCCTTTTCTGTTTGAGCATGACAAAGCAACATCCATTAAAGCCAAATTTGGTGACTAAGAACTTGGCTGGCGTGCACAGAGCGCTGAGCTGAAACCCTATCAGACATGTTTGGGATGAATTGAACCCTGACAATGAACCATGCCTTCTTTTCTAATATCAGTGCCCAACTTTAGTGGCTGAGTCGAAGCAAATCCCTGCAGCCATGTTCCAAAATCTGGAAAGCAAAGAGGGGGTGACCAATTCCATATCCACGCCCTTGGCTCTGAAATTTGATTTTAAGTAATAACATACAAGAGTAATGTTCAGGTGTCCACATGCGTTTGGCCATGTGGTGCTTTACTCACCAGTGAGAGTTCTTAAGAATCTGAACATTACCTGCCCACCCTCACCGCCTGCAGGAGGGAGATGAAAGACGGGTCTGTCTGCCGCCGCACTTCTGTTAATTCCATGTTGACCTGGATGACCTTACGCCAACACCTGGCCTGAAGGTTCAAGAAGGAAAATGACTTTTTCTGTTTAATCTGGCTTGTTATATTTGGGAGTTACGCAGAGAATCCGTAGGGTTGAATGCAGCTCGTGGCAACAGAACGAACCGTTCATGCAAACTTGGTGGGAACAAGTGGCACTTATTCAACTTGACCTCTGGGCATTTAAGCTAGGCAACAAGCTTAATCTCCAACATTGTCAGAGACAGAGTAAATACATAAACACATGGTGTGAGCCAGATTGTAGATTCTCTGACCTGAAAGCAGAAGCTGGACTTTTCCTTTCCCTTAGAAACAGGAGGGAGCTGCAGGAAATCACCACATACAATCATCTGGATCCCTCCAAACGGTTCAGTAGATCGCCTCACTGACCTACAACAGCACACAGCATCAAGGTGTCGCTAAAGATGAAAAGAGTCGACACGACCTCATGACATTCAGCTTTAGACCCGAGCTCAGAATGTTTGCCTTTCCTTAGTGAGGCCTTCTGTAACCTCTGTGCAAATTAAGAAGAATCCTGTCTGTTCCTAGTACATTCCTCTGAAGGCTCTTTTGAGGAGCAGCTTATTCTCACATTTTTCTGAATAATTCCTTCAGAACACACAGAAATAACAAGTGCAGACTTTGACCTTTAAAAAAAGGTATTTAAGTTTTTGTACAAAGTAGAAATAGAGCTGTTATCTCATTACTAATTAGGAAAAGTTTCTGTCACACCAAGAAAAAAACTCATTATTAAAAAACAAACAAAGAAACAAAAGTAAAACTTTTCTATAAATTAACACATGGCTAAAACCCTTCAACCAAAATCTTAGTGTGATAAGATTTTTTTAATTTTATTTTTATTTTTTAAACAGGTGAATTTGGAAATTGGCTGACTGTTGAATGTTTATGGTGTAAAATGTCTGATGTGCAGTTTCACGTCTGCTCTCACCTTGCCACAGACTCCAGCTTGTCAAAGAACTTGGCCTCCACCATGGAGATCTCGTCGATGATGAGGTGGCGGCAGCTGGTCCAGTGCTGCAGCACGCCGGGCCTCTGAGCCAGCTCCACGCACTGCTCCAGCGAAGCCGAACCCGAGCCGATACCTGGTGAGGGTGAGGAGGGTGGAAAGACAGGTGGACAAATTCAGAGGGAAAAAAACAAAAAAAAACAAAACAAAACACAACCAGTGAAATATTCATATCCACAGTTTACTTATATTCAGATTTATATTGTAAAAATCTATAAATAAATCCACTTTAATAAATACGCACCATGGAGGAAACACACTACACACAAGTAGGCATTCAGGCATACCTCCACCAAGGCCGACAAAATCCCCAATAAAAAAAATTCCCACCCACCCACGCCCTTCCTGTAAAAGCCTCAACATTTATCATCAATCTTCTTTTCTTGCTAAAAACAAAACAAAACAAAACAAAACAAAAAAACAAAGAGCTATGCTGAATTTCATTCAGCACATCAGCATTGATTTTATAGGCTAAAAAAAGCATTCTGAATTTTGGATCCAAAATATAACTTTGGGTCATCTCCAAAATTTAACAACTTCTTCTTTTCGACATTATCTACAGTATCTGCCACCCCAAATTTTATCTAAATCCATTCATAACTTTTTGAGATATCCTGATAACAGCCAAACAAATGTGATGTGATGTGATCACATTACATTTGTTGTGATGTCATCACCAACGCTGGTGATCACATCACAACAAGGAGGTGATGTGATCACCAATGTTGGTGATCACATCACCTCCTTGGCTGAGATAATGTCTATTTAGCATTTGTTCCAAGGGACACAGATAAAGATGATGCTTCATTATGAGGACATAAAACATATTTCTGTCTACTCACAGTGCAGCCTAATGTCTATACAGGCCTTTCTGACACCAACTAGTTGACCAAGTAGATGATCAATGATTTCTTTATGTTTTTTAATCTCGCCACTAATGCTGTGGTGTATCAAACACATTCGTATGACACTCCACTTGTTAATCATCTTTCCTTCAATGACTGACCTGCAAAGCTGTGCAACGTCGTTCCTCCAATGTGGCATGCAGCCACTCCGGTGCTGGCTGTGGCGAATGTGCTCTTTGGAGGAAGAGATCCCATAATTCTCTTGAGTAAGAAAGATTTTCCTGTACCTGAACAAAATGCCACTGAATGTCACAGGAATATTAGGTTCGTGTGTTTCTAAAACATTTCAATTGGTACAAGACCATAAATGGGCAAAGAGTTAAGTAACTTGATACCTGCACTTCCTGTGAAGAAGATGTTCTTTCCGCTCAGCACGGCACTGAGGACAGCAGCCTGCTCTTTATTCAGTTTACGAGCTGCCGGGAGACACAGGATGGGCTTCTTATTTGGGTTGGCTTTAACCTAAAATATTAAAACAGTCATCAACACATTTTAACTGAACAAAGGATTTGGCATTCATTACAGAAGGATTAGGAACTGCTAAATGGATTAGATACAGATGTAGAATCTGAGGTGGAAAATAAGTGCATTTACAAATTTGAGGCTGGCACTTGAAGGAATTTCCATTTTGGAGCTTTCTAATTTTACCTAACTATACATTTCTGACTGAAATGTTATACTTCACTACATTTATTTGAAAATTGTAGTTACTTTACAGTTTTCCCCTTTCTTTTCTTCACCATTTCCTCCTTTCCTTCCTTCTGTCCTTATTTTTCTTCCTGCTTTCCTTCCCTGAACCAACTGATCTGAAATCAGAAACACCTCAAACCTGAGCTTTATAAGATTTTCACCCAACAGTGAAACCAAACTCTTCTAACCTTTCTTCATTATGGATAATTTTACTGCATAAATTCTCCATACAAAGGAAACTTGTTTTCCAGCAGTTAGTAAAACACATTATAAACATGCAGTGCAGTTAAATACTTATAAAACCATAAAACAATGAAACATCAAAGAAAAAAAACTGTGCAAACTGATCAATTTAGCAGCCATGAAAGAAATTATAATTATTTTTAAAAATATCTTTTGTTTTTCATTTTGTGCAGCTCATTAATTGATTCCGGAGGAAAACTTCTTCCACAGTAATCTGCTCACAAAACAAGATATGAAAACATTGACTAAGATTTTATTAATTAGCGCTGTCAACATACTGTATGTGTGTTCTTAACTCACAGGGCTGAAGTTACTGTCACTCCTTGACCTTTTGACCTGTTGACCTGTCCCTCTCTGGGTCATCTTATTGCTTTGGTCTGTCAGCCCTTTGGAAGTCACTTTATAACTCAGCTCATTGATCTTCTGGATGTCTTTTTGCTGCAGAGGGCTGATGGCCTCGAAGCTACGAGGCAGACAGGCCTTGAGCTTCTCTCTGTCGCTTACAGGCTTGCTGCTCCTCCAGGCCTGGTGCTTGATGCTTAGGGTTTTCAGGAAGAGGCTCAGCTGGTGTGGGGGACAGTTGGAGATCAGCACCTGTATGTTCTCAGGGAGCAGTTTGATGGTGCACTTCCCGTCTCTGATGAACTTGGTGAAAAGCTTGAATTCTTTCAGATTGTAGCTTTGTGGGACTTTCCCATCATGGATCCGCAGGATAATCTCCTGGAACTCATTGCGTCCCAGAACAACAGAAGCTTTACGTAAGGCTTGCCTCCGGGTTGCTTGGCCAGATGTGTTTAAGTGTTCCACGGCCACACAGCACTGCAGCTGGACAGCGTCATCCCCCGGTAACATTACAATGTTACTGCACTGTGCTGCCAAACATCAAATAATAGTTAATACATTTAGTAAAATACATATACTGTATAAAGCATTAAACATCCAAAACTTCAAAGAAAATAAAATCAACTGAGTAGTATAGCATGAGAAATAATAATTTTTATACCTTTTACTTTTGTGCAACTCAAAGCCCTTGTCACAAAGGTTAAAAAAAAAAAAAAAAAAAAAAAAAAAAAAAAAAAAAAAAATCCACTTCTGGGAATTATTTTGACTGACCATAATGCATCTGGCTTTGATTGATGGTCAAAAATGACACTTTTCACTTTGTATGACTGGCCTGTTTCACGTTTCAATTTTTGTCTGTTTTGTATACATATGTATTATGACTGTAAATATTAGGAAATAGATAATAGAAACGATTATATGAAATTACCTGTATAAATACAAGCTGGGGCCTATAGTTAATAAGTTATACACTTCATCATTTCCATGTTTTGCCATTTAAAAATTGTAGGTGGTGCTTTATTTTGGGACTTTTTCTTTTGATATGATTTTTTTTTTTTTTTTTTTTTAATACTTGAAATAATCAATGTAGAGTATATGAAGCACAAGGCAATTCTTGGAGGAAAAAAAAAATCGATATTGTTAACACCTACAAAGGCTTTTAGGTATTCCAGAAGGGATGGAATATAAGTTTTTATGGTTACAAAGAGTAAAACAGGTTAACAACTGAACTGAAACAAACAGCTCGTTGGATAATAACGTGACATTTTAACGTAACTTCCTGACCGAAACTAACCTTGCGTGTAGTTAAGAGAGACGTAAAATTCGAACTCTTACCTTTTGTCAAAAAAAATCGCTTATTTGTTATTTTTCCACGTCGTGTTCAGCTGCTTCTCTGCTTCGAAACACCGATTTCAAATCCTCAGTGCGCTAAATCAGCCAATAGCTGAGCAGCAACTCTGACCAATCAGCGGGAGGAGATTTAATATTACAACCAATGAGAAACGAGTGGCGTCCTTGCGTCCGCATCGACGCTATTGTGCTGACGTCATATTTGTTCGGAAGGCACATGGCTTTCTGTAGAGCTTTGTGTAAAAGTTGAGAAATAACATATTTTAACATAAAAATAAAATAATTAAAATATAACGAATACATTTCCGGCTGGTTAACAGAAGATATAGGGTTATTTTTTCTTTCATAAATTAATTATAGGTTCGTGTTTGACGTGTTTTCATGGGTAATCTGACTCTCCAATACGCTGCAGCTTATGTCAACAATTATATAAGATCTCTTATAAATATTAACCAGCCTTATTTAAATTACACTGTACAGGTGAGTGTCACACGATCCTGACATCCTAGTTGACTGTCATTATGAAATGAACTGTGATGATAAATGGACCATAAACAAATGATCAAATGTCAACTTCTCCTTTATTAGAGTGCTATCACAGTGCTGACATGTTTCATGTCAGCACTCTGATGCTAGATGCCCTCATCATTTATTAAACACCCCATACACACACACACGTGATGCAACCAGCCATGCCTTTGGATCCCGAGGGTATGGTTCCAGGCACAGATGAAAGGTCAGCAATTGCCCTTAGACAAGGTTCACCCCAAGTCATTAATTTTAAAGTCACCATTACAGCAAGGGGTAAGACATTATGACAGTGTAGGAGAGAGTGTGAGGAGTGTGTAGAAATCACCTTCTGCCACACATCAGCCAGAAACCAAAAGCAATGAGGAAAAGTCATAGTTACCTTAAGCTGGAATAATTCATAATAACGATAATAACTTAATTTATGTTGAACCTTTCTAAACAGTACTTTACCACATAAAAGGAAAATGAACAAATAGCAAGTGACATGACACTCACTAAAATTAAAACAGAGCAGTCAAAAACAATGACTTCATAAAATAACTGAATAAGGAAGTAGAATTAACTAACATCAGGTTCAGCTGTCTGATAAAATGGTGGGTTTGAAAAGACTGACAAACTTCAGCCAAGAGGCATTCTTCCACTTTGACTGTGGGACAGTTCTGGTTACCTCTGAATGAAGTTGAGCTATGTCTGTATGTTTGTTAGCAGGAAATCTGAAGGCAGATTGCTGTCTTTACATTGCAAGATAGGAATATTGTCAACATTTTGGCTAATTAATCAAAAAATAAGACACCAATCTTAATTAAAGAAATTCATGGATATGTGTCTGTGATGGACTATCCACAGATGCAATTTAGCCTAGTTCCAGAAATTGACAAGAATCTGGTGGATTAAAATATATGCTCAGACAGTTGTTACATTTATGGGGTTTATGTGCATTAAGAAATCTGGAAGAAGATGATGTCAGTGTCAATTTGCATAATGAATTTTTTTTTTTTACACATTATTTCAAAAGTAAGAATAACAAAAGTCTAGCTTAATTGGCAAAGAGAAAAGAAAGATCACATCATTGGGTCTTGGCAGGGGTATGCATTCTCTCTCTCTCTCTCCCTCTCTCTCTCTCTCTCTCTCTCTCTCTCTCTCTCTCTTTGTTCTTTAGCTTGGATTCAAGGACAGTCTGGACTCTGGTGTAGCCAGGCCACTGGAGAATCTTAAGCTGCATGAAGCATCATAAGGCCTTAATAGCTCTGCAATACAGCTAGCCAACAGTCCATGAAGTGCTTTAACAGTTAATACATTTTTAAAAATCGGTTACATTGAACAAACAGCCACCAGCCAGTGTAGGAAAGCTAAAATGAGTGTTATACATTCCTATTTCTTCATTTGGGCAGGTAAAAACAGCGCTGCAGTACTTCAGACGTAATGAAATAACACTTTCAGTATCCTTGAGCACAGACTGAGTCTTTGCAGTACCCCCAAGTTATCAAAAACAAGACTGAAACGGCAAAACAATGTGATAGTTAAAATTAAAGTTTTGGATTAACCAAGATTTTTATCTGTGGCTTAATACTGGAAGATAAAAAGCCTAGCACTGTCAATACCTGTTAGGAGAGATGCTTCAGTAAAAATATAAAGAATATCTGTATCCTCACTGATGTTTGTGAATCTAGGAGAGCGAATGAAAACTGCTGTGTTAAAGCACAAAACACAACACAGTGAGTCAATTAAGTCAAGCTTCCATTAATATTCCAGGACTTAGACTGCTTGAGTTGTTATCTCATTAGTCTCTGCTCCTGAACCTGCACGGGTTACTAGGTGCTGCAGCAGACATGGAAAGAGAAAAATTAGAGAGGAATGTTTTTAAAGCTACAGCTCCCAACTGTGGTAATCTCATCCTTGGCCTTGACCAAAATATTCTTTACTGCTTAAAAAAATGCTAAAGCTTTTTTTTCTTGCACAACTCCTCCTATACTTCCATTATGTTTTAACTTGTTGTGTTACAAGGCAGATTATATTTTTTTCATAAGATCCCATGTTTATACTGAAACAATCTAATTCTGTGCTTTAAATGGGACATATTATACTGGTTTCTCTGTTCTTATCTTCACTTGGGGATCTATTTTGAAACTTTTGCAATGCTTTGTGTTTAAAAACATCCTCCCATGCTGAAGCACCATGTAACATATATGCAGGTATGTAAAAATCACATGTATGGTCCTTTAGCCAGCTATTAGTGTTCCTCTTTCATGCAGGAAATTATCCAAAAAGCAGAACTTTTTGTGTTGTGAAAACTATCACACTCTGTGTCAGAATAAGTCTGACTGAAAATTCATTAAAATTTCCACTGTTTATTTACCTGCAGGAGGTGAATTCTAACATACGGGTTTTAAGTTGACTGTAAGTGTATGATCAGTACAAATGGTACATTTATATATAAATATTGGCCTGTAATGTGACTAGAAACTCTGACCCATGTGCTAAATATGAGCACTGTGACATCACATGACCCAAAAGTATTGTGTATTTCAGATAAACCGAAATTCAAAAGCTGCTTCATTTATTGCAGAAGGGAGAATGGAACACTAAAATGGGAAAATGCATCTAATGTGTATTAGACGACAGTAAAAAAGCTTTCAAAAACTGAAGTACTAAGTGCAGAGTATTCTTTTAATGGATTTTGCACTCATATGGTCAATTTTCCTCAATAGCGAGATGCATTAGGGCACATTTTCATTAAAGTTGAGTGTGTGACGGTTCTGCTTTTACATCAGTGTAATGGGGTAAAGGCACAGTTTGCAATATCCACCTGATCTGACCACAAGAGGTGAACAAAAAAGTGAATATTGTTGGTTGCATTCATCCACAAACTTTAATTATTGACCAACAGGAACTGGCTTATGTTGCAAAATCACATAATAAACCAAATAGCAGTAACTCAAAAGATAAATGTGATGGTAATTGTGGGCATTAATGTTGTGCTGCTGATGTAAATTTCACTTATTATTAAGGCTAGACAGGAGCTGTTTTCCTGCACCGTGTCTTAAATTACTCTGGCAGAGACTCATCAGGCTCTCATTTTGGCCTTGCTTACAAAAAGCTGCATTAAAATGGGTTCGACATTTACATCATGATTTCTTTCTTTCTTTCTTTCTTTCTTTCTTTCTTTCTTTCTTTCTTTNGTTCGACATTTACATCATGATTTCTTTCTTTCTTTCTTTCTTTCTTTCTTTCTTTCTTTCTTTCTTTCTTTTGATAAAAAATCCCCTATACAATAGAATCAGAGACAGACCTTTATTAGCTCCTTGTCAAATAAAAGGTCACCTGATTGCACTCTAACCCCCCNCCCCCCCCACAGATGTGCAGGGCTCTCTACACGGTCCAGCAGATAATTGCATGTCACTGTTTCACCGTTTAAGATTAAAGGTGTGAATGTAGCGGCCTTTCTGCAGAGGTTCTGGATCTCACTGTAAATACCTTGTGTAGGGTTGATCCATGGTGAATAATTTATGCAGAGGATCACGAATAGCACGGTGTAAGAAACAGTGAGCTTATCTCAGTAAACCCCCCATATTGGACCTGTTCCATTAAGAGGGGTCTTTTTGCAACACTTTGTTTGTGGTAATCTCATAGAACAAAAAACCCACCCCTCCACTGAAGCTTAAGTGGTTTCTCAAATGCAATTCCATCCTTGTGTACAATTAGCTTGACTAAAGCCCCAAACCTCTATCTCATCTGTTTGTTTTGAGGTTTCTGCATGCAGGTGGCTCAACCAACTTCTCACACACATATTGTATGTACTTGTATATTCCTTCTTCCTGCCTTTTCTCCCTCCTGTTTTTAATGGATGTTACTTGTGTGTTTGTCAGCAGGATAGCTCAAAAACTAATTGATAGATAGATGGGACTTGGTTAAGGCAGAGCTGATCAGATTTTGAGGCAGGTCTGGATTCGGATGCAGATACAAAAAAACCTATTTTCACTTTCATCAACAATGCAAGATAGGACATTTGTTGAAATTTTTTGTCAATTTTATCAATGAGCTCAACAGGTGAAATGCCCACATATTGATCCAGATCTGCTAGGATTAAAATATATGCTTGGATGGAGGACTTGGTTGAGACATGGTAGGCGTGTGTGCTCTCTAGTTTTTGTTGTGTCCTTTGCGCTTCAAAGTTTCACTTAATTTGTTTTTGATATGGTATTTCCTTTCTTTGTGGAAGGTGAATCAGTTTAATTGCTAAAGGTGCAAGATGATTTGTACTCTTCACAAACCGAGATGATGACAGCAATGTGTGGCTCTTTGCCAAACCAGTCCCTACCCACTATCCTTCACTCCACATGAAGTCACACATGCAGCTATGGAGGGTGCTCCACACCAGGAAGGAGAGCCTAATTAAACAGCTGTGGGAGAAATATGGGACAACCTGCATGTCCAACATAAGCAGGAAACATCTGTTTCCATGATATGAAGTTTGGATGCCTCCCTCAGCCAGCTGTTGTGTTATAAATTCTGCTGCAAAACCTTTTCAAACCAGTAAGTATTTGAAAAACAGATGGTACAGTCTGTTAATTGATATCTGTCTATAATGCTATGGGTGCAATTAAAATGAATTTATGGACAAAATAAAGCATTTTTTAAAAAAATTTTAACGTAAGTAAAGTAAGTTTTCTGCAATTTTTATTTAAATCCATCATGAAAATGCAGCGTGCAGAAAAACGTAGCAAAGGTTTATGTGTATGTGCCTGAATAAATTAACATTTGCCAAATTAGCAAGACCAAACTAAAATTAGTTTGACGTTTCCTCTCATGAAACTTCTGTTTAGGGCACTGTTTCAAACTTGCTGTTTTTTGTCCATGATCCACTCGTCCTTCCTCACTAACTCAGGATGGCCCTTAATATGGAAAATAAAAACGGCTGGATTGGCATTTAGATTGTTGAAGATTGCTATTCACCAATGTATTGTGCAATTGTAACCCCAAAGAAAGTCTATATGCTTCTGCATTTAGATTTCCCAGCTTTTTGGAGCTTGGGGCTAATGCTAGCCTAGCTGACACATGCGGCATAGAATGGCCTTTCACAGTAAAATACCTTTGCAATGAAGTAAAATGACAGAAACCCCATGCATCCATCCATCCATTTTCTGTACCCGTTTGTCCTGTTAAGGGTCACGGGGGGGCTGAGCCTATCCCAGCAGTCATGGGCAAGAGGCGGGGTACACCCTGGATAGATCACCAGTCTATCGCAGGGCTAANCCCAGCAGTCATGGGCAAGAGGCGGGGTACACCCTGGATAGATCACCAGTCTATCGCAGGGCTAATGACAGAAACAGACACAATATTTTGCTGGGTAAGAAGAGGTTTTACACAATTTATGACTTTTTGTCTTGCTTGCTCCTCTCACATATACAGTGGAATTTTTACTCTTTAAGGCTAATTCTCTGCATCGTAAGCAGCACCTGTGAGCTCGCTTCAGCTCTGAGCTCACTAAAGATGCATTTTGGGAAAATAGAGGGCAGTGTTGGAACTTTAGTGATGGCACTTGCAGGATGCAAGGACCAAGTAGGACGAGTGGAAGTTTGGCCCTTCATTATAGCTTTCTCAGTGTTTGCTAGGCCTAGACAGATAGCCAACTATCATAGGCTGACTTTGAAAGCTTAGCAATGTTAAATATTACTAATGAAATATTGACCAGAAAAGGGAACACCACAGTAATATCATTACTGTTGTGCTGGTAGGCTCAGATAATGTCCTCACAAATCATCAAATGAAATATTTTACTAAATGTAGCCATTTAAGTTTATTTTAGACAGATGCTTTGCTGTCCGTTTTATTTGCTTGCTAAATGCTTAGATGCTCCCTCATAAAGCTAAGTATTAGCTTTATGAGGGAGCATAGTATTAGCTTAGTATTAGCTCTGTGGAGATTGTCTATGAAGTTTCACAGTTGAATTTTTCTCCATTAGTGGAGTTAAATGTTCAGCAGCAATTAATTACTGAGCTGGAGACAGTCTCTCTCTCTCTCTCTCTCTCTCTCTCTCTCTCTCTCTCATCTGTTTAACAGATGTCTCAAACAGCTTTTAATTGCCTTTGTGGTTCAGCACTTTCCAATTAGGAAGTGTGTTTAGCATTTTTACAAAATGACTCTGTGACAGTGATGTGGCTGGGAGGAGATGCAAACATGTCTTGACAGTCTATTTCCAACCAAATGTTTTAAAGTAATTTTATTGAATGATTTTCATTGTTGTTCATCATGGAGGTTCAGAATAGCCTGAACTGATAAGGGTGTGAAAAAATAATAGCAATAATATTGGTCAGGACAAAATTTCAACTTTAAGGGATAATTTAAAAAAAAATATATAATTAAGTTTCTTAATAAGAAATAACGCGCAGATTGCCATAACATTTACTGATAATATTCATGCTGCCCGGCGGATGAATTTTTATTTTGGGCTATTTGTTTTTGCACCATCCTCAGTCTAAAATGTCAATCTAACGCACAGTTTCATCTGAAAATCAAACAGGCAGATTACCATGAACTTTGTTTACCACTTCAGGAATACGATAAGCTGTTTTGATTATAACATTTTTTATCCTTACTACTAGTAATATATAAATACCAAACCTGCCAACATTGTTTGTTCCATTCAACCCTGACCTATTGTGATGTGATGATTATCACCTAGGGGCCACAGGGCTTTAAATTTTAGTCTTGTAAGATCAGATCTGATATCTATCACAATGGAAAATCATACCATAATAGATATTTCAGCAGTTGCTTCCACAGAGTAAATAAAAAATAATGTTTTCATTCCACAAATTCAGCTGGTGTTTTCTGCAGATATGTTGTGCAAAAATTCTTCTTTATTATTTGAAATACTAGTAATCTGCTAAATGTGTGTGTGAGGGGTTTGTGAAACACACATTTAACACACACACACACACACAAATCAACTAAAACTTACTGAACATTTGTTCTGGTTGAATCTTATTGTCTGCAACTTTTTGTAGCTCATTGATGTAGTAACATCACTGCTCTGATATTCAGTTTAGTTAAAATGTGTGTGTGTGTGTTCTTCAGATTACAGAAGAGATATCTAAATACCAATAATACCATTTTCATTCCACACAGTGAAAGCTGATGTGACTGTTTTTTATCAGCGTTACTATGGAGACATGACATCTAATCCTAATCACCCTTGTGATCTTGAAACAGTTTTATTAACTGGTGAAATTCAGCATGGTTAAGTTCTCTGTATAATGCGATTGCTCTAATATTTGCTCTGCTCACAAGCTCAATATATGACAAAATGTCATTTGGATTGTGTGAAACTGACAGACACTCTAATGCAATCTTCATGAAATGCTATTACACACAGCGAGGCTGTGGAGGAAGAAGCTAATGCTGTTGAGGAATCCCACTGGAGAAAAGCCTGGAGAGGTGTGATGGCTGTTAATAATACCAGTGGATGTCGTGATCATTCTGTGTATGAAAGTGATGCTGCAGCCAATTACTCAAACTCAGCATCAATTAAAAATAAATAAATAAATAAATAAAAATCACAGTAAAACACAATCTCACACAATTTTTTAAAATTTTTGGTACATGCATATTATTCAGCTAAGGTGTTGCAGCTTTCATAATGAAAATTGTTTTTTTTTCCTTTAAGGAGACATATTATGTTTTTTGTTATTTTGTCTCATTTTATGGTAATGAGTTCATGGTAAACATTGTCAAAGTTGAAAAATTTGTTTACGTCTATAGAAAAGTATCCAGTTAGACCAACCCATGGGACAGCTGTGTTTAACACTCTGTAGGTGTTACCAACTCAAAGCAGGCATTTCGGTAGAGGGCCTTAAAGAGACAGTACTTAAAATTGTCTGTTTTCCCTCAGTATGCACAGTGCTGCAGCAGCAAGGAAGGGTAGAAGCTGATTATGTTTTTTGCAACATTACAAAGGTTTCATATAGGCCCCTAAATGAAAATAAGAACATGGAATCATATTTTTATGTCTCTCCTTTATGACAGTTACAGCAGGGGTTTCCAGCATTTCATGATAAATATTGTTGAGAACATCGACTAACTCTCTGAAACTATGTATTATATTAGAATCTTAGCATGTGACATTAGATCTGCATCAAATTGCTCATTAAGTTCTTCGTCCTGTGGGGTTTCTGTGTGAATTATTAACACAACCTTTGGAGAACAACTACTGCAATGTTATTTGGTGTAAGAATCAATAATAATTAGTAATAATTACTAATTAGTTATATTGTCCCATAATAGAGCACGGTTGTTTAATGCCGTCTTCTCCTGGAACTATATTCCCCAGAGAAGACATACATTTTTTTTTCCATGTAGCTCCTTGTTAAATTGCTTAAATTAACTAACTTTTACAAAATATTTAATTTGTTCGCTGTGATCGATTACTTATCAAGTTGATTTTTTTTTAAAGCATGCTGGAATATAATGAAACCAGTGGCAGTCTGGAAGGTAGGAAAAACAATTCTACAATGTCCCGCTCCAGTAGTATTTTTTGGAAAATGGTTGGCACTGATATGGTCTTTTAAATGCTAAAATCTACACAATTTGCAAAGGATCCTGACAATAACATCCTAATTTTATTTGTATTAATGCTCTCATGCATTCACAGAGGCGCTGACATAAACAGGATTTTCAGTGTTGTGAGCATTTCTCAGCAGATTCTCTGCACCCACAGACCATAAATGAACAAAGCAATTAGATCCATAATTGCACTCACATATTAAACACCACATGTTTTATTCACAAACTTGGTAGACATCCATCAGCAGTGTTTGAGTGCCAGTACAATGATTAGTGTGCTGGTCTTAGCATTAGTTCACATGATAAAATATTTAATATCTGCATCACACAAATGTGGAGGAACATTATCACTGATGGCTGAGCTCTCAGGAGGCTCAACCAAATGTCATCTCAACTGAAGAGGTCTTTTCCAAATTACTGGAGGATNGAGCTCTCAGGAGGCTCAACCAAATGTCATCTCAACTGAAGAGGTCTTTTCCAAATTACTGGAGGATAATGATGATATTCTTTGGGCACAAGTGTCAGAGTTATACACAAACATTATTTCCTTCATTTCATATACGAGTTTTTTTGGAGATAGAAACATATTTAAAGGACCATACCAGCCATTTTGAATGTTTGAGCTTCATATATTCAATGTTCATACTTGTTACGTTACTGACAATCATTTCCCAAAGGATAAAACTGTATTTTAGCTTCCCTGATATTTTGCAAAATCTCTTAATCTTTCAAAATCAAATTCAATCAAGTGTATTCAAGTGATACACCCATCTTAAAAATCGATGTTTCACCTAGTTACTCAGCCTTATGAAGTCACGGTCCTTAAAATTTTTCGATAAACGCAGGTCTTCTTTTGAATGTATGTATGTGTTTGTCTGGTGGCAGCAAACATTCACTCCGCATTTTCTATTGCGCTTAAATGCAAAATTATGAAACTTAGGGAAAAAACCCCCCTGAATATACATCTTATATGCAATGATGGATTACCTATCCCAAGAACGTTTCAAGTATCAGCAAGTTGATTTTAATAGCGTATCAGAATGAACTGAAACCAATGACGGTCTGGAAGGTAGGAAAAAAAAAAAAACGTTTTAATTCATCGTTCCAGTAGTATGCTTTGGGAAATGACTGTCAGTAACCTTATGTGTATGAAAACTGAATACATTAGGCTCAACATGCAAAATTGGTGGCTTGGTCCTTTAAAGGAATAAACTAATTTTAATCTTGTTATTTAAAGGGAATTTTTAAAGGTTTCCATGTTCTTATTTTCATTTAGGTGTCTATTTTGAAAAATTGACAATGCTTTATTGTGCAAAAAAACACATCTATCCACTTTTGCTTGGCCTTGCTGCAGCACTGCTGTGCAAACTGAGTGAAAACAGTGTTTTAGGTACTGTATCTTTAATGCTCCATCCAGAAAAGCCTGCTCTGTTTTGATTGGCCAGCTTAGGCCTGAGCTGGCAACTCCCATGGACTGTAAAACATGGATGCTGGTGCCTTTTAGTTTGTGGTGTGTGTCTGAGCAGGTGTCAGTGTGAAACAAAATGCATAACACATTCTTTAAATTGTCATTATTAATATTATCACCGTGTATTAAATATCTTCATGACGGTACGGGTTGTGGCAAAGGCTTTTGATTCAGGTTGACTAACATGATGTGGGTGCGTGCTAGGCAAAATGAACACAAATGGATCTATTTGAAAGCATTTATGGTTTCATTAAATATGGATTGTTTGAAAGGCTGAATAACTGGTTTCCCAATAGGGGAAACAATGAAATATAATCACATAATTTTCAAACATAACACATTTTTAAACTTACCTACATGAACTGTAATACTAATTAAATTTTTGAGAATTATCAGTATTAAAGCTAAATATTTAAATCATGATAATGTTACAAATAGCAAGAAAATGCACCAACAATATCATACTTGTAGTCAATAATAATAATAGTTAATAAATTACTCATCATAAACACCTCTCAAACAAGCTTTCTGCACTGCTGGCAAACAAATGTCATCCTCCTCCTCCTCCACCAGGTATTTAAAACCTCTAATCATCTGCCAGCTGCTCTTGTTGCTCCTGATTGCAGGTGAAGCTTTACCAGCTCATTTAACCATGCCCATATCAGGACTTATAACGATGTGAACCAATGCTATTGTAATACTGTTTGAACTAAATTATACTTTGTGCGAACTCACTAAACAACTAATTTTTAAGTGAAAATAGGGGAAACCTCCAAAATACAAACTCCTATTTGACTTTCCATTTCCCAAAATATATGACTTTAGCAGTAAGTTTCAGACTTTTTTTCCCCCGTGCTTTTCAGGCTACCATTGGCTTCAGTTCATTCCAATATGCTATTAAAATCAACTTGTAGAGACTTGAAACATGATTGAGATACTCTACGTAATCATCACAGTGAACTACATGTCTATTAGGTTTTTGTTTTGTTCAAGTAACTTTATTTAACCAGTCCAACATGGAGCTGCACAGAAGACAGTTATGTCTCCACCAGGAAATATAGTCCCAGGAGAAAACGGCTTTTACCAAGAAATTAAAATGAGCATCATTTCTGCAATCATGCATAAGTGTCAGAGGGTGAAACATTAAATTTTAAAGTGGGTATATCACCTGAACATTTGATTTTTAAAGATTAGGAGATTTGAAAAAAAAATAGCAGGAAAACTAAAATACAGTTTTATATTTTGGAAATTGGTGTCTGCAACATAACATATATGCAGATTGTATACATGCAAGATAGCCAGTATGGTCCTTTAAATGCCAATCAGGTTTCCTGTACACACAAACACACACATGACATGCCATTAATCATGCTGTATATAATACCAGAATAATCTATCTGAGTAAAATTAATGAGCGTTAACAAGATTTTACCACATTTATTCCAGTAAACAGCTCAAACAGAGAAGAGGCGTTCGATGTATTGAGTATTACACTGAGCTCCGGGCTCCATAACATGAGGTAAGCTGATATGTGGAGATGGTGTGGGATGTACCCACAAAGACACACACACACACACACGCAAATAAGCACACACAGACATGTAACAGTTGACCTATGCTGATATGGGTATCAGGCATGTGTGGGCTGTGAGCCTTCAAAAGCAGCACAAGTTTGAGGCTATAAAATTTAAAGTTATGACAAATGTTTTGCTGGTTTTGAGTGTGGGAGGGAGGAACAGATGCAATCTTTTCATTGCTACCTGTCTCTGTTTTGTGTGTAGCCCCTAATGTATGTAACAGACCATAAATTCACAGAGGATTGTTAACAGGCGTCCTCCCACAACATGCCTGCTATAAGAAGAATAAAATGCAACCACTATATTAACATCTCCTCTGTCAGGGAATCAGCAAGCATTAGCAAACTGGAAAAGGGAAAACGAAGCAAAGGTGGAAGTAAAAACAAAGGGAAGATTAAAAATTAAAGAGTAAAATCGCTGCAGTGAGAGGTGAAAGAGCAAACTGGGAAAATAGGAACAAAAGAAAGGGCTACATATAAGAGAAAATGGACTAAAAGAGAGGAAGAGAGAGATAGAAAGAGAGAGAGAGAGAGAGAGAGAGAGAGAGAGAACGAATGAGCCATATCTCTCTAATGTAATGAGCTTGGCAGGCTGCAGCAGAAACCGCAATATGGCCACAGGTCTGTAGGGAGGAACAGCGGTGACAGAAGAAAAACTGAACGATGCCATCGCAAAGCACCACAGCGACGGTGAGTGTGACGAAAGCATCACCATGGTGTTGCCACAGCCATGCTCACGTCACAGCATGGAGCTATTACCACCTCTCATCTCATTCCTCCACTTAAAGTAGCAACATGCTGTCAGGCTGAAGCGCTTTGGAGCAAGAGGGCATGACTGAAAAACATGTGCTGTCTCTCGGTGTCTGCAGAACTTCCTGCTCTGGACTCATGCAGATCCAAAGCAGATCCATTAGTTTCTGAAAGTCAGATTCAGCCTTTAGGAACTGATGGTAGATATTTCACCTCCACAGAAATGGTTTTCTTCACTCGAGCTGATCAAAGGAAAAAGCAACAAGTTTACTTGGATTCGTCCACAGAGTTCAGAACTTTTACATGAGAAAACATTAAGGTCAACAGGTTATGTTCAAATGTCAGTGTAGGCCCAGACTGCAGCATGGAGAGGATGCCAAAGTCTGACTCAAGCTACAACAGAGAAAAAACAAAGAGTGAGGAGAGAAACTTGAATTTTCTTTTGTTTGCACAGGCTGTCCCTGAGACAAAAGTTTTAAAAGATTTCTAACAATAAACCAAAGGAGCCTGAAAAAATACTCAAATCTTTCAGCAAAAGCAGCAACACCACAATGGCATACTACAGTCAAAATCAGGTAAACTAGTAAAAATTTACTTTGATATCAATTGGAAAAGTGTATAATGTGCCTTGATTTTATATTTTAATTCCCCTTTCTTTATCTTAATTTTATATCTTTTTTACATAAGCACTTTGAATTGCCTTTGTGTCTGAATGTTGCTACACAAATAAACCTCACATTGCCAGCAAGGTCTTCCTCAGACCTTGCTGGCTGAAACGTTGCACTTATTAAACCTTTTGGGAGCTTTAAGTTCAGCGTGCGGTCTACCCTTTCTTTGTGCTGTCTTCTGTTTTAGTCCTGCACCTGATCCCAACTTGGGCTGGATATGCACACCACCCTTCTTGTTTTTGGAACACAAATAAACTTCCTTTGCTTAATGTCTTTCTAATCTTTCTAAGTGTGAAGAAAGCCGAGCCCATTTTTTTTTTAAGGTTTTGGTTTTTTTTACCTGAAAGGTCACAGCAGTTATCATTTGTACCAAATTAGGTTTTAACTAAGGAATTGTTTTAATTTCACTCAGTCTGTCACAATCTTTGAAATTTTTCTCTTTAAATGCATCACACACTGATCAATGCTTAACTTGAATTGACTGCCTTCAGAAAATCAATGATAATGGTTTGTGGGGACAAAGCAGTTTCTGTTGTAAGAAAATATAGAAATTAATGATAATGGTTTGCATGCAATAAACTCAGAGGATCTCAGAAGATCTGTGGATGGTCAGGTAACTCATGGAGAATTGAGAAGCCCACTCAAACAATTAACACCATTACACACTCTTATCCAGCCACTGTGATGACCATACATCAGCCTCCTCACTCTGAAGACAGCCTAATGAATGTGAGTCAGCGTCTCACATCCTCCAGACTGGAGAAACCCCCAAGGACACTTCATTAGAGGATCTGAGAGGAGAAGCACAGAACTAAGGAGATGTAATATCAACAGGGAATCCCCAAAGATCACGACACACACACACACACTCACACAGAGCTATATAATGTATATATACTGTATATATGAACACACATACACACAAAGACATTTTTATTAAAAGCTATGTCATCTGTTCAGTGTGTGGGTGGAGAGAGTCCCTTAGGTAGTTTGTGTGTATGTGTGTGTGTGTGTGTGTGTGTGTGAGTCTGCCCTCCCTGCTNCCCTTAGGTAGTTTGTGTGTATGTGTGTGTGTGTGTGTGTGTGTGTGAGTCTGCCCTCCCTGCTGCAATAACCCTGAGCTTTCAGACGTCAATAGTTCTGATGCCATGCCCACACACACACATACATGCGCACACATACAGAACCCAAGAGGTATCAATCCAAGAAAAGAGGAGAAGAATCCACTTACACAGACAAAGATGAAGAACCTCCACCTCAGTCTAACATTAGATAGACCTTTCCTCCATTGTGTATGATGAATTCTTTCATTTCCTCTGATTGGATTATTCTGCTCTGGCTGCTGAGCTCATAGGTGGTCCATGTGTGCAGATGTGTTTGTGTGTGTGTTTGCTTTAGACATTATCTCAAGCTTTAGAAAAGAAGAGAGGTCTGAGAATTTATCCTTACTATACACTCTGTAATTGAGCTAGAAGCGTCAAACTTCCCAGAAATGGAGATACAATTTTTTTATTCAATGGGCAGGAAAACCTTGTCACTTTAATTTAATGGATTTGTATTATTTAATTCAATTTTTTATTATTTAATTCCACAACCTCCAAAGCTTAAGACACAAGGTTCTTGGATGGAAAACATCATACATGTAATTCTGGTGATTCACGAATCTTGTTTATTGTATCACGTATCACTCTGACTGGGTCCATGTTTGACAGTGAGTACTTTTGCTTTTGATACTTGAGTACATATTCCTGCTAACAGTTACTTTAGCCGAAGTCAGATTTTAAATGTGGGCCTTTTACTTGCAATGGAATACTTTTTTTTTTTTTTTTTTNTTTTTTTTTTTTTTTTTTTGCTTCAGTAAAAGTTTTGAGTGCTTCTCCCACTAATGCATAATGTTTACAATAGTCTTAAATATACAGTATTTGATTGTAACTGTATACTATCTGAATTATAACATGTGTATCACATTGCATAAATATCATTTATGTATGTTACTCAAAAACTACATATCACTATAATGTCATTTTTCTAAATCTAGGAAGAATTTTTTTTGCTTTAGTCTGATTATGGTTGATTTTTTAAAACTGAATCCAGCAGGTTAAATGTTCAATAAGACAGCCGCAACAGAAGACCATGTCATAAGGAAAATTAGGCCAGAACATTAAAATCAAAAATCAAATTCAGTCTTTCACAATAGTAATATGCTGTTACCAACAGCTAATAGTAATAATAATAACTTTATTTATACAGTACATTTTTAAAACAAAGTTATAGGGTGCCTGCACAGAACAGGCATTAAAACACAAAAGATAAAAGCCAAGGAGACAAAAATAACAATTATATAAAAGAACAGAATTAAATAACCACAATAAAACAGTGCAACACTTAAGAGAAGGCCTTATGATAAAAGAAAGTTTTCAGTAATGTTTTAAAAGAAGACAGATGCCATAATGCCCTGCTCAAGTGGAAAAACCACAAAACTGCACCTTGGCTGGTGATTCATACCTTTAGAAAAAAGGGCAAAGTGTGTGTCAGCATAACAAGTTTTGTCATAAAATGCGGATCAGATTTATTAATGAGAAGTTCCAAATGAATCAGCCTGAAAAGACAACACGGCTCTGTTACTTTTGTGTCTAACTGCTTCTGTCAGACTTGTCCTCATTAGAAGTTTATTTTGCTCGTCAGCTGTGCTTTGAAGGCAGTCAAATGTATTTGACGTTGTTGGAAATTTGTCTGAATTAGAAATTCAATGTGGTTGCCAATTAAAAAAAAAAAAAAAATGTCCTTGAAGATTTTTCCCCAAGGAAATAAATCAGGAAACTGAAACTTTTGCTGCGTTGGTGAAATATGCATTCTGTGACAGTAGTCCCGGGACAAAAACAGCCCACAGAAAAAGGGATGAGAAAAGGGATGTAAAACCATAAATATTTTTCATCAGCAACACTGACAAGTCCTTTTCTGCAAAGGAGCCATGTGGAGCTGCGTGGTCGCTGTGATTAATGAGGTTTGTCTACTGGAAGCCTTTTCAGTGTAATGTGTAGATTCTTATTCTGATCCAGTGTAACCAGGCTGTGTGTGCTGTGTTCCATCAACCTTATTCCAGTCTTCTAGAATATTTGGTAGGTGTATTGCAAATTATAATCACACTACAAATACCCTGGCTGGGTGAAATGGGGATATATTGGAGGGGAAGGGTGACTTTTTGTGAATAAAAAATTTTGCCATGATGTAAGTTTAACATGTTGATTGGTTTCTAATTTACGATGCCAAAGGACAATCTAATATTTTATGGTTCACTTCACACATTTTGGATCTAGCAATAATCTTGAATATATGAGGCAGAGTTACAGGAATCAATATGAGTTGGTCTCTTGATCCAGCGGAAATGAGCCGGTAAGCATTTATTCTCTCCCTGTTGCTGATTAATTGAAATGGTTTGGGGCGCTGACCTTGGTGCTGAAGTTTGACTGCCCAGCATCCTCTCTGTGTATAATTTATACACGTTTTATTTTATACTGTCCAGCTTATTGAGTTTAATACATGTTATGATTCTGTGCTTAGCAATCACGGTTTAGAATTCATGGACATCTTGCATTAACATCAGCTTTCCATCTCTAAAAGCAGATGCAAGATTTGGCTCGCAAGCTTGACCATAGCTTAAAAGATCATATGTCAGCGCTGGAAACCTCCACATGACATTTCATACACACATTAGTTTAGATATTTGGACATTATATACGTAAGTCTCCCTCCTGCAAGGATCATCGCTGGAGAAAGATCAATTCAGCTTTGGGCAGGAGCTTTTACCCCAGTAAAGTAAAACCTGGAGATACCCAACTCTCATTGGTAGATGCATATATTGAAATAATATGGATGGACTCCCTGTACAAGGTGGTGGAGTGGGGAGGGTTTGGATGGGGGTGGGGTGT